>CM051234.1:651348103-651685603 GCA_027917425.1 Gastrophryne carolinensis | reverse complement strand
AGAAAAATGGGGGGATCTGTGGTTATCCAGGGGTCGTTTCACACAGTGGGCATCCTGATTTAGAATGGGGTTTTGTTCCACTTTAATACCTTTAGATTTTCCTGCACAGTTATTCAAAGAAGAATTTCAGTTATTTTCAGTCAGTTTAGTTTATTTTGTATAGATTTTACACATTTGAGTCACCTGGTCTCACCTCACACACACACAGCCGTTACAGTGTCAGCCTCTGAGGTAAAGTGTTGCTAGGAGACCAGTGGGCTAAATGAAGCAGCTCACTATATACAACCCAGCAGATCCCCCTATTCAGCAAATGGACTGAGCCATTGTCATTATACAATTTAACCCTTTCGCTGCCAGCCTACCTGCAGCATTTGCCACTCCCTGTTGCCAGACGATGTTTCACTATTTTGCGCTACACATGTTCAACTGTCATTTTTGAAGGATTTCCAGGGATTTCCCAGGCAAATTATATATTGTTTTTTTCAACAGAGTCTGGGCTTTAACCTGAAATGTCTTGTTTGTATTTTTTAGGTGTATTCTCAATATTTTTGGGTGAAATGTGTGAAAAAAAATAAAAAAAAAAATATTTTTTTACAATTTGTAGAGTTTTTTTGTAATAAAAAATGTAAGTTTGTCAATAAAATCTTATTGCGTGAGAAACCCCAATTTCTCCCGGTTACAGCGATACCACATATGTATAGGTAGACACCCTTTCCTGCCCAGAAGCCTTTTATAGCTGCTGGATGACAGAACACAAAGGGTTAATTAAAAAAAAAAATGACATAGGGTCCCCCTTCCCGGGGAGGGGGACCCCATTTTTTTTTGGATTTTTAAGGGTTAAAAACCCTTAAAAATCCCCCCCAAAAAATGATGTGGGGTCCCCCTTACCCAAAGTAACCAGCCCGGGACCAGCTATGGGGGCTTGTAGGCACAGAGTGGGGGGGCCAGCTTTGGTGGCCCCCCCACCCTGCAGCCTACGAGCCCACATAGCCTATGTGGGCCCGGGCTCTTCTGCCCCCCCCTGGCCTTTGGGGAGGCAGGTAATGGGGGTGCGGGGGTTAATGGCAAGTCACCCGCTAGGGCAGGTGACTTGCCACCCCCCCAGCCTTGTGAACTGGTATAAGGGGTCTCATGGACCCCTTACCAGCTCACAAAGGGGTTAACTGTTAAAAAAAACCACCACACAATAATAAAAAGTATTTTATTAAAAAAAAAAAAAATTTTTTTACTGTACTTACCTTCGATTGCAAGCTCTTGTCCCTCGCCGCTCAGCTGACAGATGCCGGTGATCGGCATCCAGAGAAGGAGAAGGCAGGAGATCAGAGGATCTCCTGTCACCTCCTTCCCCAGCGCCGATCACCGGCATCTGAGAAGCTGAGAAAGCTGAAGCCCGTTCGGGGCCGGGATGACTTCATAGGCCCCGTCCCCAAGGGGGCGGGGCTTAGAGGCAAGATGGCGGCCGCCATCGAGAAGAAGAGAGGAGAGAGCTTCCCAGGCTCTCTCCTGAAGATCGGTAAGTCCTGGGGGGGGATCGGAGGCCCCCCAGGTGAAGAGGAGGGACAGCGGGAGCCAGCGCACACGCAGGTAAGTGAATGTCATTTTTATTTTTTTATTTTTTTTACAGTTAGCAGCTGCTGCTGCAGAAGCGGGGGGGGGGCGGCCTATTCCGGAGGCTCTCCTGGAGCCATCCGACCCCCCACGGGGGATAGGATGGCACCAAATTAAAGAGGAGACCCGGCCGGATCCAACAAGGGGTCAGGTGAGTATTTTTTATTTTTATTTTTTAAACTAGAAGCGAGGAAAGTCAAGCACGTAACACCTACGGGCTTGGCACTTAAGGCCCAGCCAAGCCAGCACGTAGGTGTTACGGGCTTGGCAACAAAAGGGTTAAAAGAGAGGCATATATTTTTTTCTTTTTCTATCGCCAGATTATTCATTCACATGTTAGAAGCTATTGTGTGGCTATTTAATTATTTATCTTTTTTAATGCAAATTTCGCGATACTGCTCCTTTAAGTGGCTGCTTGGAAGTGGTGAGTTAAAGCAGGAGTTAAAAGAAGAAGTTACAAGCAGAAGTGCTGAAGCTGTAAGTATCTTCCTTGATTTCATATTGTTATTTTAAGTGTTGTAAATTCTACACTTGGTGTTCCCACAAATTGATACAATGGGTTCCATGCCTAACAATGCTGTTCAGTGTACATCTTGTGCTATGTATGCACTTCTTGATCAATCGGTCGATGGTGGATATTTATGCCCCGGATGTCAGCGAATCGCTGATTTGGAAGCCGTGATTCACGATCTAAATAAGCGATTGGCAACACTGAGAGAAATTGTTATCATGCAAAAGAGTCTGGATCTCACTGATCTGGCACTACATGGGTCAGGGGAGGGGGAGGGTGGTAGTATGGGAGGAGAGGAAAAGCAGGAAAATGAGGCAGCTAGCTGGATAACAGTTAGAAGGGGGGGTAGGGGTAAAAGTTACAGGGAGGCTAGCCCTGAACAGGCCCCTCCAAACAAGTTTGCCCGGTTGGCAGATGAGGAGGATGTTAGCTCAGGAATGGCAGAGCTGCAGCAAGACACATCTGTCGGCTCCAGTAAGGAAGGGAGGGGAAATGGGAGAACAGGGCAGGCAAGACAGGTGCTGGTAGTGGGTGACTCTATTATTAGGGGAACAGACAGGGCAATCTGTCACAAAGACCGGGATTGCCGAACAGTGTGTTGCCTTCATGGGGCAAGAGTACGGCATGTAGCGGAGCGGGCTGACAGATTGTTGGGAGGGGCTGGCATGAACCCAGCGGTCATGGTGCATATTGGCACTAATGACATAGGAAGAAGTAGGTGGAAGGTCCTACAAAATGATTTCAGGGACTTAGGCCGTAAGCTTAAGGCAAGGACCTCAACTGTAGTATTCTCAGAAATACTACCAGTACCAAGAGCCACACCAGAGAGGCAGCGGGAGATTAGAGGGGTAAACAGGTGGCTCAAAAATTGGAGTAAAAAGGAGGGGTTTGGGTTCTTAGAGAACTGGGCCGACTTCACAGTGGGCTACAGGTTCTTTGGCAGGGATGGGTTGCACCTCAATGGGGAGGGTGCATCTGTTCTGGGGGAGAGGATGGCTAAAAGGATAGAGGAGTGTTTAAACTGAGCATTGGGGGGGAGGGTAAAAGCAGTTACAAAGGGGAAGGTAGGAAAGAAAGTGACAGTGGGTGTAGACATGAAACTGGGGGTGGAGAGGGGGGAGGGGTTAGCACATCTAGCAGGAATAAGTGCAATATACAAAATTATCAAAATTGTCATAAGCATTTGAAATGCATGCTTACAAATGTTAGAAGCTTGACTAATAAAATGGATGAACTAGAATTGATAATAACAGAAGAGCAATATGACATAGTGGGGGTAACAGAGACCTGGCTGGATGAAAGCTATGACTGGGCAGTAAATTTACAGGGATACTGTGTGTTTAGGAGGGACCGTAACAAACGCAAAGAGGGTGGAGTCTGCTTAATTGTAAAATCCTCTCTACAGCCTGCTCTGCGGGAGGATATATGTGAGGGGAATGACCATGTGGAGTCGGTATGGGTAGAAATACATGGAGGGAGAAACAAAAATAAAATACTGATGGGGGTTTGCTATAAACCTCCAGATATATCCGAATCCATAGAAAATATGATGCTAAGGCAAATAGATATAGCCGCTAGACTAAATGAGGTAGTGATTATGGGGGACTTTAACTACCCGGATATAGACTGGGACGCTGAAACATGTGTTTCGCATAAATGTAATAGTTTTTTATCTAAAACAAAAGATGGCTACCTTTCCCAACAAGTACAAGCTCCAACAAGGGGGAAAGCCATATTGGACCTAATACTAACCAATGTACCAGACAAAGTAATAAAGGTACAGGTTGGGGGACACCTTGGAAGCAGTGATCATAATATCATTAATTTCCAATTAGCAGTCACTAGGGGGCCTTATCAAGGAGCCACAAAAACGCGGGACTTCAAAAAGGCAAAGTTTGACCAACTTAGAGATGCCCTACACTGCATTGACTGGGAAAATGTCCTTAAAAACAAAAGCATGGACGCTAAATGGGATACTTTCAAAGGAATACTTAATTTTCAGTGTGACAGATATATACCTTACAGGAATAAAACTATTAGACACACATGTAAACAGATGTGGCTAAATAAAAAGCTTAAGGTGGCAATAAACAACAAAAAAAAGGCATTTAAACGTTTAAAGCAGGAAGGGACAGCAGAAGCGTTAAAAAACTATAAAGAAGAAAATAAACAATGTAAACAACAGATAAGGGCAGCTAAGCTGGAGACAGAAAGACTGGTCGCGAAAGAGAGTAAAACTAACCCCAAATTATTCTTTAGCTACATAAACCGTAAAAGGTACAAACCTGAGGGTGTGGGCCCCCTGAAAAGCAAGGAGGCGACCCATATAGAGGGAAATGAGAAGAAAGCAAATTTCCTAACAACTTCTTTGCTTCTATATTCACAAAAGAATTTGACATGCCGAGTGAAATGCAGGGGAATAACCGAAACCCTCCATTAAATGTCACTGGTCTAACCAAGGAAGAAGTCCAGCACCGTCTCAAGCAGATGAAAATAGATAAATCACCGGGACCAGATTACATACATCCTCATGTTTTAAGGGAGTTATGTACAGTAATAGACAAGCCGTTATTTCTAATATTTGTGGATTCCATAACTACAGGGTCTGTTCCGATGGATTGGCGCTTGGCAAATGTGGTGCCAATATTCAAAAAGGGATCTAGGGAGGAACCTGGGAACTACAGACTGGTAAGCTTAACATCTGTGGTGGGCAAGTTGTTTGAAGGTTTCTTAAGGGATACTATCCTGGAGCACCTTGGGGAAAATGACCTTATTACTCCATATCAGCATGGATTTATGAGGAATCGCTCCTGCCAGACAAACCTGATCGGCTTTTATGAGGAGGTAAGTTCAAGATTGGATCAGGGGGAGTCATTGGATATCATATATCTTGACTTTTCTAAAGCATTTGATACTGTGCCACATAAAAGGCTGGTACAAAAGATGAGAATGCTTGGACTAGGGGGAAAACGTGTGCAGATGGGTGGGAAATTGGCTTAATGATCGGAAGCAGAGGGTGGTTATCAATGGTACACACTCAGATTGGGTCACTGTTACTAGTGGAGTACCACAAGGGTCAGTTCTGGGACCAATTCTCTTCAATATATATATAAATGACATTGGGTATGGATTAAACAGTAAAGTCTCAATCTTTGCAGATGATACTAAGCTGAGTAAAGTAATTAAAACAAAGGAGGACAACAGGCAGCTACAAACAGATTTAGATAAATTAGAAGCATGGGCAGTTAAATGGCAAATGAAGTTTAACACAGATAAATGTAAGGTTATGCACATGGGAAGGAGAAATCTGTGTCATGATTACACACTAAATAAAGAAACACTTGGTAAAACAACAATGGAAAAGGACCTAGGGGTTTTAGTTGACAATAAGCTCAACTGTAGTAATCAATGCCAGGCAGCTGCTGCCAAGGCAAATAGGATCATGGGGTGCATCAGGAGGGGCATAGGTACTCATGACCAGAACATTATTTTACCCCTGTACAAGTCACTGGTCAGACCCCATATGGAATACTGTGTACAGTTCTGGGGACCTGTGCTTAAAAAGGACACATCAGAACTGGTGCGCGTTCAAAGAAGGGCAACAAAGTTAATAAAAGGAGTGCGGGGGCTAGAGTAACCGGAAAGATTGTCCAAGTTAGGCTTATTTAGTCTAGAAAAAAGACGATTGAGGGGTGATCTAATAACTATGTATAAATATATTCGGGGTCAATACAAGGATCTGTCCCACAATCTATTTATACCCCGGAGTGTAACCATAACCCGGGGGCATCCACTAAGGTTAGAGGAAAGGTGCTTTCTCCACCGACATAGGAGGGGATTCTTCTCTGTAAGAGCAGTGAGACTATGGAACTCGCTGCCAGGAGGTAGTAATGATGGATACAGTAAAAACGTTCAAAAGTGGCCTCGATGCCTTCCTGGCATGTAATAACATTTCCAGCTATGGCTACTAGACCACTGGAAGGAGTTAAACAGGCTGAACTGGATGGACTAAAGTTTTTATTCAGCCTTACATACTATGTTACTATATGTTACTATGTTACTATGAGCAGCCGTGCTCCAAAAGCTAGTGAAAAGCCAACCCAGAAAGAGCAGAGGATGTCAGGGAACAAAGCAGGACACCATTCATGGTGACCCATTGGGTGGCAGATGGCCTTCTGTAGAAACAATGATTACCTTTCACCCACTGGTCCACTTTCTTCTCTGCTTCTTGTCTGGTGATGTTTATCCTCTGCACATCATGCTGGCATTGCTGTAAAGAGCTGTTCAGACCCATATTGACCTGCGCTACTTTGCTCTGGGAATCTAGAAAATGTAACAGAAACATGCATATGGTCCAAAGGAAAGATGCACAGTTACCAATCACAAACTATTGAGGTCCCGGCTATGGCTTGGGTATCTGTGCTTTATCTTAAGCTTAATGCTTTATCCCAAACATACCACCTGAAGCCATGTTGGGGAACAGATACAGTAATTATTAATTTCATTTTATTATCAAACATAGCATCAGAAATATAAGCGAACCTAACGTCTAAGGTTTTACTGTATACTTTCTGTTCCAGCCAAGCATCACCAGTCTCTACATGCTCCAGCCAGGCAAATCCCCTCTCTGCTTGTCCTATTCTGGCATCTCCACTTTCTACGTGTCCCACCCAGGTATTTCCACCCTCTTCATGTCCCACCCAGGCATCTCCACTAGAGATGAGCGAATTTTTGAAGAATTCGACTTGGCCGATTCTCCAAATTTTCTGGAAAAATTTGCTTCGGTCAGAACTTATTCGCTGCGAATCGCTATTAAAAACTGCAATTTCTTGCCTACCGAGAGCCTCAATAGGGTTGTAGAACATTTTTCCTTCCTGTAACATGCATAGGATGTGTGCTGGGTTAGTGAAATAATACTGTAAAGAAGTATAACATGCAGATCAGAGGCATCGCTATTAGAATAGTTGTCTCAGAGCGGCACAATTACAGAGCCTTGACGTGGCATCAGCATGAGGAGCCCATATATTGCCTGAAAGACACACCCTGGAGAGTGCAGCAGCATGAGGAGGTCAAATACTGCCTGAAAGACACTCTGGACAAACCTCCAGATATACCCGAATCCATAGAAAATATGATGCTAAGGCAAATAGATATAGCCGCTAAACTAAATGAGGTGGTGATTATGGGGGACTTTAACTACCCAGATATAGACTGGGACGCTGAAACATGTGTTTCGCATAAAAGTAATAGTTTTTTATCTAAAACAAAAGATGGCTACCTTTCCCAACAAGTACAAGCTCCAACAAGGGGGAAAGCCATATTGGACCTAATACTAACCAATGTACCAGACAAAGAAATAAAGGTACAGGTTGGGGGACACCTTGGAAGCAGTGATCATAATATCATTAATTTCCAATTAGCAGTCACTAGGGGGCCTTATCAAGGAGCCACAAAAACGCGGGACTTCAAAAAGGCAAAGTTTGACCAACTTAGAGATGCCCTACACTGCATTGACTGGGAAAATGCCCTTAAAAACAAAAGCATGGACGCTAAATGGGATACTTTCAAAGGAATACTTAATTTTCAGTGTGACAGATATATACCTTACAGGAATAAAACTATTAGACACTCATGTAAACCGATGTGGCTAAATAAAAAGCTTAAGGGGGCAATAAACAACAAAAAAAAGGCATTTAAACGTTTAAAGCAGGAAGGGACAGCAGAAGCGTTAAAAAACTATAAAGAAGAAAATAAACAATGTAAACAACAGATAAGGGCAGCTAAGCTGGAGACAGAAAGACTGGTCGCGAAAGAGAGTAAAACTAACCCCAAATTATTCTTTAGCTACATAAACCGTAAAAGGTACAAACCTGAGGGTGTGGGCCCCCTGAAAAGCAAGGAGGCGACCCATATAGAGGGAAATGAGAAGAAAGCAAATTTCCTAACAACTTCTTTGCTTCTATATTCACAAAAGAATTTGACATGCCGAGTGAAATGCAGGGGAATAACCGAAACCCTCCATTAAATGTCACTGGTCTAACCAAGGAAGAAGTCCAGCACCGTCTCAAGCAGATGAAAATCGATAAATCACCGGGACCAGATTACATACATCCTCGTGTTTTAAGGGAGTTATGTACAGTAATAGACAAGCCGTTATTTCTAATATTTGTGGATTCCATAACTACAGGGTCTGTTCCGATGGATTGGCGCTTGGCAAATGTGGTGCCAATATTCAAAAAGGGATCTAGGGAGGAACCTGGGAACTACAGACTGGTAAGCTTAACATCTGTGGTGGGCAAGTTGTTTGAAGGTTTCTTAAGGGATACTATCCTGGAGCACCTTGGGGAAAATGACCTTATTACTCCATATCAGCATGGATTTATGAGGAATCGCTCCTGCCAGACAAACCTGATCAGCTTTTATGAGGAGGTAAGTTCAGGATTGGATCAGGGGGGGTCATTGGATATCATATATCTTTACTTTTCTAAAGCATTTGATACTGTGCCACATAAAAGGCTGGTACAAAAGATGAGAATGCTTGGACTAGGGGGAAAACGTGTGCAGATGGGTGGTTATCAATGGTACACACTCAGATTGGGTCACTGTTACTAGTGGAGTACCACAAGGGTCAGTTCTGGGA
Organism: Gastrophryne carolinensis; assembly: GCA_027917425.1. Lineage (NCBI taxonomy): Eukaryota > Metazoa > Chordata > Amphibia > Anura > Microhylidae > Gastrophryne > Gastrophryne carolinensis. The sequence continues at coordinate 651,676,844 of CM051234.1, read as the reverse complement.
CCAATTCTCTTCAATATATATATAAATGACATTGGGTATGGATTAAACAGTAAAGTCTCAATCTTTGCAGATGATACTAAGCTGAGTAAAGTAATTAAAACAAAGGAGGACAACAGGCAGCTACAAACAGATTTAGATAAATTAGAAGCATGGGCAGTTAAATGGCAAATGAAGTTTAACACAGATAAATGTAAGGTTATGCACATTGGAAGGAGAAATCTGTGTCATGATTACACACTAAATAAAGAAACACTTGGTAAAACAACAATGGAAAAGGACCTAGGGGTTTTAGTTGACAATAAGCTCAACTGTAGTAATCAATGCCAGGCAGCTGCTGCCAAGGCAAATAGGATCATGGGGTGCATCAGGAGGGGCATAGGTGCTCATGACCAGAACATTATTTTACCCCTGTACAAGTCACTGGTCAGACCCCATATGGAATACTGTGTACAGTTTTGGGGACCTGTGCTTAAAAAGGACACATCAGAACTGGTGCGCGTTCAAAGAAGGGCAACAAAGTTAATAAAAGGAGTGCGGGGGCTAGAGTAACCGGAAAGATTGTCCAAGTTAGGCTTATTTAGTCTAGAAAAAAGACGATTGAGGGGTGATCTAATAACTATGTATAAATATATTCGGGGTCAATATATGGATCTGTCCCACAATCTATTTATACCCGGGAGTGTAACCATAACCCGGGGGCATCCACTAAGGTTAGAGGAAAGGTGCTTTCTCCACCGACATAGGAGGGGATTCTTCTCTGTAAGAGCAGTGAGACTATGGAACTCGCTGCCAGGAGGTAGTAATGATGGATACAGTAAAAACGTTCAAAAGTGGCCTCGATGCCTTCCTGGCATGTAATAACATTTCCAGCTATGGCTACTAGACCACTGGAAGGAGTTAAACAGGCTGAACTGGATGGACTAAAGTCTTTATTCAGCCTTACATACTATGTTACTATATGTTACTATGTTACTATGAGCAGCCGTGCTCCAAAAGCTAGTGAAAAGCCAACCCAGAAAGTGCAGAGGATGTCAGGGAACAAAGCAGGACACCATTCATGGTGACCCATTGGGTGGCAGATGGCCTTCTGTAGAAACAATGATTACCTTTCACCCACTGGTCCACTTTCTTCTCTGCTTCTTGTCTGGTGATGTTTATCCTCTGCACATCATGCTGGCATTGCTTTAAAGAGCTGTTCAGACCCATATTGACCTGCACTACTTTGCTCTGGGAATCTAGAAAATGTAACAGAAACAAGCTTATGGTCCAAAGGGAAGATGCACAGTTACCAATCACAAACTATTGAGGTCCCGGCTATGGCTTGGGTATCTGTGCTTTATCTTAAGCTTAATGCTTTATCCCAAACATACCACCTGAAGCCATGTTGGGGAACAGATACAGTAATTATTAATTTCATTTTATTATCAAACATAGCATCAGAAATATAAGCGAACCTAACGTCTAAGGTTTTACTATATACTTTCTGTTCCAGCCAAGCATCACCAGTCTCTACATGCTCCAGCCAGGCAAATCCCCTCTCTGCTTGTCCTATTCTGGCATCTCCACTTTCTACGTGTCCCACCCAGGTATTTCCACCCTCTTCATGTCCCACCCAGGCATCTCCACTAGAGATGAGCGAATTTTTGAAGAATTCGACTTGGCCGATTCTCCAAATTTTCTGGAAAAATTTGCTTCGGTCAGAACTTATTCGCTGCGAATCGCTATTAAAAACTGCAATTTCTTGCCTACCGAGAGCCTCAATAGGGTTGTAGAACATTTTTCCTTCCTGTAACATGCATAGGATGTGTGCTGGGTTAGTGAAATAATGCTGTAAAGAAGTATAACATGCAGATCAGAGGCATCGCTATTAGAATAGTTGTCTCAGAGCGGCACAATTACAGAGCCTTGACGTGGCATCAGCATGAGGAGCCCATATATTGCCTGAAAGACACACCCTGGAGAGTGCAGCAGCATGAGGAGGTCAAATACTGCCTGAAAGACACACTGGAGTTGGCAGCAACATGAGGAGCCCATATATCGCCTGAAAGACACACCCTTGAGTTGGCAGCAGCATGGGAAGCCCATATATTGCTTGAAAGACACACCCTGAAGTTGGCAGCAGCACGAGAAGCCCATATATTGCCTGAAAGACACACACTGGAGTTGGAAGCAGCATGAGGAGCCCATATATTGCCTGAAAGACACACCCTGGAGTTGGCAGCAGCATCAGGAGCCCATATATTGTCTGAAAGACACACCCTGGAGTTGGCAGCAGCATGAGGAGAACATATACAGATTTTGGGCACATATATCTTATTCTAAGAATATTATTAAAGATTTATTTAGATTAACGTAAAGCATTTCCTCAATAATTACTTGTGGTCTGATAAGGAGGAATGTCTGTAACTGGAGAGCAGCGCCTTAAATCTGTTTTGCACCAATCATATTTGTGAAGTGTTGGTGTGGCACCATGATCAATCTACTCTGATGCATCAGGCATTGGTGGGTGGAAATCTTGGCTGATCCATACCCGATTTATCTTCACACAGGTCAGTCTCTCCATAGTAACACACTTGCTGCTGTTGTCCAAAGAAAAACATTTTTCAAGCGTACTGGAGCACATTGAACCACCCTCATCAGTGCCTGTCACATACCACATCTAAGAGTTTTACCAATTTGTTCCTGTTAAAGTCTTCAGGGCCTAGTTACTACTTAGTGAAAGGCCATACATAGTTACACACCTGCTGCTGTAATTGACAAATCCTGTGTTAAGCGTAGTGTAGCGTTTTGTCCTCCCCTCATATACACACTAAGTATGTCAGGCAGAGAAGTGCCAGGATGGGCACAGAGGAATGGCAGAGGCCTAAATTCATAAAGCAGAGGTTGCAGCAGACTAGGAGTGAGTGGCAGCAGGAGTCTCAGCGAGAGGCATGATCTCCCGGTATCAGCTAGCAGTCGTGTCTCGACCAGCAACCCATCTGCCGTCATCGATTGGTTAACAGGGTCATCAACTTCATCACAAGTGACATCTGAAACCTCCAGTCAACTGTCGGTTGTATCTTATGCTTTGGGTTCCGTTCCACTATTCAGTGAGGACAATCTGATAATTAATCTGAGAATAATCAGCAGCTACTGCCCAGCCAAGAAATGGAGGAGACACTCACCGCTTCCTCCACTAGGCGGGCAAGTAGTGATGAGGAAAGTGGCATGAGAGGTGGTGTTGCAAGCATTATGGCTTCTGAAGCAGACACTTTTAAGGAACCTAAAGAGGACATCCTTGATGTACAGACACAACTCGATGATGATGATGATTATTATTAATAATAATACTTGTATTTATATAGTGCCATCATCTCCTGTAGCACTTTACAAGGTGTGATTACATAAAAGGTAAAACATATAGTACATGGCCCCACGGCCCTGTTTCAGTATATGCAGCATCACCATAAAGCGGCCTGGGAGAGCTGCCTCTAAAGTGGTGGTCCAGTCACCCAGTGGCACGCTGCTCCCTTTCCAGCCAGCCAAGGCTCCACCACCTCCTGTGTGTTATACCCATCCTCTGTCGCTCCAGATGCCCCTCCTACTTCAAGTCAGTCATTCCGCCAGCAATCAATTGCTCCCATATGTGCCCATTCATCCAATGATGCAGAAGCTAAATGTGCTCCTGTCCAAGTTGCTGGTGCTGCAGTCCCTCCCTTTTTAGGTGCTGGACTCTGCACCGTTCAGAGAACTGATGGCTTGTGCCGAGCCGAGGTGGAGAGTCCCAAGCCGTCATTTCTTTGCGAAGAAGGCAGTGCCAGACCTGCACAATTTTGTTGAACAGAAGGTGGGCCAGTCCTTGAGCCTGTCGTGTGTACAAAAGTGCATGGCAGCGCCTACGTCTGGAGCTGTAATTACGGTCAGAGACAATACATGTACTTTAAGGCCCACTGGGTGAATGTGGTACCTCTCACAGCCACAAAAGTAACTTGGACAGGTCATGCCACTTCGTCCTCCACGCTCCTAGGCTGTTGTGCCCGTGACAGTGTGCGACTCCATCTCCTCATCCTCCGGTGTCTCCGCAGCCTCCACTGCACGGACAAGTCTCAGTGCCCCTCCAGCCTACCATGTGTGCAGCACATGGCAGTGTCACGCTGTTCTTCACATGGTTTTCCTTGGTGAACAGAGTCACACATGGGAGGAACTGCTTAAATTCATTAATCAAGAAATCAAACCATGGCTTACTCCATGAAAACTGCAAATGGGAATCTTGGTGACCGACAATGGGAAGGACATCTTGTCTGCGCTGCATCAAGGAAGCATGAGCCATGCGCCCTGTATGGCACATGTGTTCAATCTAGTTGTCAAGCGTTTCCTGAAGTGTTCCCCAATCCGCAAAACATCCTAACAATGGGAAGGAAATTTTGCATGCACTTCAACCACTCCTACACTGCAAAGCACACCCTTCTTGAGCTCAAGTCTTTAGAGCTTAGTTACTGTGAAAGGCCAGGCACATTTTTTGTGGACAAACAAGTTCTCATTGTAGTTACTATGAATGCTGCCGCACTAAACCCCCTCTGATGGCACACTACTGGCAGAGCAGGACAGCTTTCCCAGGGCTCTAACTCTAACTACTAGTTGTGGTCACAGATCAAGTTTGGCTGCCCAGAAGTCCAGTGGATCCTCAAGGTGTGTTGGCATGGTCATGTCAAGGTATACTACCACCTGCTGGTTCAGGTCCAGCTCCAGGTCTACTAGCTGCTCATGAGTTGCCTCACTATGCAGGTTAAGAAAGCTACTCATTAGCAACTAAAGGCTCAGTCTGCTGCTGATGGAGCTGGTATTTTTCCTGCCACCCCTCCCCAGCAGCCATGGCAGTGGAAAGTGAGCGCAGAGGACCCCTGAGTCAGACCTGCGAGACGATGGGCAATGGCGCAGATCAGTAGGTCAGTTTGTCCTCCCTCTCAGTGGGTGTAAATAAGGCCCCCATTTTTACACAACAATGGCAGGTGTGTAACTATGCCCGGCCTTTCACACTAAAAAGCCTATAAGCACTTGAACATAAAACCAAATGTAAAAACTGTCAGATGGCCTGGAATGGGATGCCCCTGGTCAATGTGAGTTAAATGCACTACAGAAAGCTTTAAAACATGGTTTTGGTAGAAAAGCAAATGCAATATAGACAGGTGCTCTTGCTAAAAACAAATGCAAACACACTGCCAGATGGCCTTAAATGGGATGCCCATGGTCAAAGTGAGTTAAATACACTACAGAAAGCTTTAAAACGTGGTTTTGGTGGAAAAGCAAGAGCAATATAGACAGGTGCTCTTGCTAAAAACAAATGCAAATACACTGCCAGATGGCATGGAATGGGATGCCCCTGGTCAAATGAGTTAAATGCACTACAGAAAGCTTTAAAACGTGGTTTTGGTAGAAAAGCAAGAGCAATATAGAAAGGTGCTCTTGCTAAAAACAAATGTAAACACACTGCCAGATGGCCTGGAATGGGATGCTCCTGGTCAAAGTGAGTTAAATACACTACAGAAAGCTTTAAAACAGGGTTTTGGTAGAAAAGCAAAAGCAAAATAGGCAGATGGGTGTGATCTGTAACACTAACTAGGGCTTGTTGTAAGGCCTGGGAATAAAAGCTAAAGCAAACACACTGCCGGATGGCCTGAAATAGGATGCCCCTGGTCAAAGTGAGTTAAATGCACTACAGAAAGCTTTAAAATGTGGTTTAGGTAGAAAAGCAAATGCAATATAGACAGGTGCTCTTGCTAAAAACAAATGCAAACAAACTGCCAGATGTCCTGAAATTGGATGCCCCTGGTCAGAGAATTAAATGCACTACAGAAAGCTTTAAAATGTGGTTTTGGTAGAAAAGCAAATTAGGCAGGTTAAATGCATATTTCTACCTAATAGTGTTGGGCAAACCCCTAGTGACTTTGGGGGGGAATTCTGCCTCTGGGGGCCCATCAAGGGGCCCTAAGAGACAGACTCTCGACAGGGACTGTGTAAAAAAAAATGTGATGGAGAGTATGTGTGTTATGTGTGTGAGTGTGTGGTGCTTTAAACAGTAGAGTGTGCAGCATGAAGTGGCTGTACAGTTTACCTGAGCCATGAGATTCCGTCAGTGTTGGCCGTTCTGTCCACTGTCAAATAGGCTACGACCAGGGCTTCAGAAAGGTGGCTGCTCCCATGAGTGAGGACACTGGATAACTGGCTAACAGCAATTTTAGTTTCAGTGTCCCCAGTGGTAGTGGTGGCCATCTTTCTGAAGCCCCGGATGTAACCTATTCGACAGCAGAACGAAAGCCAACCGCTGACAGGATCGCGAGGCACAGGTAAGTTGTACAGCAGCTTCCTGCTGCTACACACTTTAGGTTAAGCTGGTTGGTGGGCTACACTTCAACCAGCTTTTCCGGATTGGGGCTGAACCCCGAACTCTAACACAGAGTTCTGGCTGAAGTTCTTGTTCGGTTTTAGTAACACGAACTCGAAGTGTTCGGTATGAACCCAAACTTTGTGGTTCGGGTTCGTCCAACACTACTCCTTAACTAATGTCTAACTAATGCTGTAGGTCCTTCCCTCTTTACCCTGGGGGGGGGGGGCATTAGCCTACAGCAAGCTTCCCATTCTACGTAGAAAAGAATTCTACATTGACAGTGTATCTCCAACACAGAGATACATGATACATAGAGATGCTGAATTACTCACATTTCACAGCCAGGACAATCACTCCAATCCGTAGAAGCATGAAGAACAACAAGGAGACCAGAAACAGGGGAAGAGACCACTTGTGGAAACCTAAGGGAATATGACATTTCTTCATAGGTTACCCACTGAGGACACTGAGTTATTAGTGAAATAATTTAAACGGTAAAGTCTTAAACTAAAATATATTAGATTAAAATAATTATGCACTAAAGACATATCAATGACCTTAACTTTTGAAAAGTGTGTTTACTAATCCATGATGTTTCAGCAAACAAAATAAAAGTGTATTACTTGCTCTCACCTGACACCACTAAAATGCTAGTGCATTCCCTGGTCATATCCCAATTAAACTATTGCAACATCCTTCTTTGTGGTTTACCAAACGATTCAGGGTCTGAATTCTGAGGGAGTCTAGCTCCCTTTTACCCACACTCCAGTGTCTCTACCATTTAAATAATAACTTTTTGGCTGGTATAGGGCTGGGGATCAAACTTAGAAAAAATAATCCAGGAGCTTCCAGTTGCTCCCCTCACAGGTCATATACCTCATTCTGTTGTATTGACAACACATATCCATGCATACAATTCCATTTTATCATCATATATTTATTAAAAGCATCCTCACAAGGAGCAATGTATAAAAAACATCCATACACATCACATCTTGCATGGATCGCATGTACAGCTCTTCCATATTGATGTTATACATTTCAGATAGTATGCTTGTTATATTTTCCAAAGAAACATGTTTTGCTATTATGATTCGGCTTTTTCAACACCCAGTTAGATAGTGTCTAAAAAGTACGAATATCCTGTATTAACTGTAAAATGATATACTACATTTAATTCATTGATACATATAGTATAATCATTGCACTCGCTTGTAATACATGTAAAGTGGCTAATGATTTGCAGCAGAGAGCGCCTAGGAAATCTTTGAAATACAGCGATCTATATTATGACAGTTAGAAATTAGCGAATTTTTGAAAAATTCGATTCAAATTTTGCCGAATTTTTCGAAATCGATCCGAATGTATTTGCGGCTATTAAAAATGGCTATTTCTGGCCTACCGAGATCCTCAATAGGGTTGTAGAATATTTTGCCTTGCTGTAACAAGCATAGGATGCGTGCTGGGTTATTGAAAATTACTGTTATGCAACATGACAAGCAGATCAGAGGCATAGCTATTAGAATCGCTGTCACAGAGTGGCACAATGACAGAGCCTTCAGGTGGTATCAGTATGAGGAGACCATATAGTGGCTGAATGACACAGTGTGGAGTTGGCGGCAGCATGAGAAGACTATATATTGCCTGAAAGATGCATCCTGGAGTTGGCACCAGCATAAGGAGACTATAAATTGCCTGAAAGACACACCCTGGAGTTTGCAGCAGCATAAGGAGGCTATATATTGCCTGAAAGACACACTCTAGAGTCGACATCAGCTTAAGAAGACTATATATTGCTTGAAAGACACACCCTGGAGTTGGCAGCAACAGATGGAGAACATATATTGCCTGAAAGACACACCCTGGAGTTGGCAGCAGCATAAGAAGCCTACATTTCACCTGAAAAACACACCCTGGAGTTGGCAGCAGCATGAAGAGACCATATATTGTCTGAAAGACACACCCTGGAGTTTTCAGCAGCAAGAGGAGCCCATATATTGGCCGAAAGACACATCCTGAAGTTGGCAGCAGCATAAGGAGACCATATATTGCCTGAAAGACACACCCTGGAATTGGCAGAAGCAAGATGAGACCATATATTGCCTGAAATACAAACCCTGGAGTTGGCAGCAGCATAAAGAGACAATATATTGCCTGAAAGACACACCCTGGAGTTGGCAGCAGCATAAGGAGACCATATATTGCCTGAAAGACACATTCTGGAGTTGGCAGCAGCATAAGGAGCCCACATATCGCCTGAAAAACTCACCCTGGAGTTGGCAGCAGCAAGAGGAGACCACATATTGCCTGAAAGACACACCCTTGAGTTTGCAGTAGCATAAGAAGCCCACATATTGCCTGAAAGACACACCCTGGAGTTGGCAGCAACAGGAAGAGACCATATATTACCTGAAAGACACACCCTGGAGTTGGCAGCAACAGGAGGAGACCATATATTGCCTGAAAGACATGCCCTGGAGTTGGCAGCAACAGATGGAGACTATATATTGCCTGAAAGACACACCCTGGAGTTGGCAGCAGCAAGAGGAGACCACATATCGCCTGAAAGACACACCCTGGAGTTGGCATCAACAGGAGGAGACCATATATTACCTGAAAGACATACCCTGGAGTTGGCAGCAACAGGAAGAGACCATATATTGCCTGAAAGACAAGACCTGGAGTTGGCAGCAACAGATGGAGACTATATATTGCCTGAAAGAAACACCCTGGAGTTGGCAGCAACACGAGGAGCCCATATATTGCCTGAAAGACACACCGTGAAGTTGGCAGCAACATGAGGAGAACATATAAAAATTTTGGTTACACTTTCTTAAAAATATAATATTAAAAGTTAGGTTTTACGTAATGCATTTCCTCAATACTTACTTGAGGTCTGATGCGGAGGAATGTCTGTAACTGGGGATCAGCACCTTAAATCCGTTTGGCACTATCCATATTTGTGAAGTGTTGGTGTGGCAACATGATCAATCTACTCTGATGCATCAGGCATTGGTGGATGGAAATCCTGCCTGACCCATGCCTGATTCATCTTCACAAAGGTGAGTCTCTCCATACTTTTGGTGGACAGACGAGTTCTCCTTGGGGTTGCTATGGCCCCCGCCGCACTAAACACCCACTCTGATGGCACACTACTGGCTGGGCAGGATAGCTTTCCCAGGGCAAAATCTGCTAGTTGTGGCCACAAGTTTGGCTGCCCAGAAGTCCAGCGGATCCTCAAGGTATATTGGCATGGTCATGTCAAGGTATGCCACGACCTGCTGGTCCTGCTCCAGGTCTACCTGCTGTTCATGAGTTGCATCACTATGGGGGTGAAGAAAGCTACACATCAGCGACTGAAGACTCAGGCTGCTGCTGATGGAGCTGTTACTGCTCCTGACATGGCAGTGAAAGGTGAGCGCAGAGTCATACCTGCCAGAGGATGGACGATGGCACAGATAGGCATCAGCCAACTTACTAGGTGTCACGCTCGGGGTATCTCCAGCCCTTTTGATAAGCCCACAACCCCCAATCTCCGCAGCCAGCTTCACCTGTAGGAGCCCCCGCTTGCCGGGATGCAGAATACGCCTACCCGGGATCGGTTGCCCCCAGGACTTAATGGCTCAAAGGATGTGAGCTTATATGTAGGAGGTCTGGAGAACCAATAGCTAGAGCGTTGGCAGAGGAAGTCCAGAGACAGGCCAGAGGTCGACAGCGGGAAGACAGAGATCGTAGCGGCACCAAGGATAAGGCAACTCGTAGTCCGGATACAGGCAGGGGTCGGCAACAGAGGATCAGATCGAGAGTGGTCGGTACAATCAAGGTCGGCAACAGGAGTTCAGATCGAGAGTGGTCGGTACAATCAAGGTCGGCAACAGGAGTTCAGATCGAGAGTGGTCGGTACAATCAAGGTCGGCAACAGGAGTTCAGATTGGCTAATATTCGCAAGACAGGCTAGGTACTAGGCGCTATAACAGGCACTGAACAAGGGACTAGGCATGATTGGCCAAGGGGAACCAGTGTAGTGATTGGTGCAATTTCAGATCCAAACAAGGATTGGACCACAAGGGCGAGTAGCCCAGAACCTCCTTAGGGCTCATTGGCCCATAGCCAGAACCAAGGGGCGTGCCTGTGCCCCTTGGTTCATCCCCCCCCACTACAGCCTACGGCGGGCGCGCTATGTGCAGACAGTGTGCAGACAGTGACGCGGGAGCGAGGAGGGAGAGCAGCCGCGCTCGGCGTGGCCGCCGGGCAGGAGCTGCTGCGGCAGGCCGCCCGAAGACAGCGCCGGAACGGGGCCCAGATAAGTGCCGATTCCTGACACTAGGTAGGATGTCTCTGTAGTAGGTCAGGTTTGTCCTCCCTCTCAGTGGGTGTAAAAAATGCCATCTTGTGCTGGTACCGAGAGTCCAATAAGGTGAAAAGGCAGAAGTCATCCCGCTGCCGTATGGTGACAATTCAGCGGTCACTATGCAGGCACGTGAGCATGCATCATGCCATTTGCGCAAGTGATTCGGAGGGACTACCTGCCTCCATCTCCACTGCATACTGCCATGGTGTGTGTAGATCCTCTGCCTCACCTTCCTCATAACACTCTAGCTCCTCTGGCTGCTCCTGCTCCTCATCTCCTGTCAGATGGCTAGAAAAACTGCCCATTTTGGGAAACCTAAACTGTGCTTCACTATGTGACAAAATAAAACTTAAAAAAGTTCTAAAAACCGCACTCAAATATCAAAGAATATATAAATGAATAAACAATTAAATGTCCTTATATAGGTCTCTCGCTCCAAGCCTTTAAACTGTTGTCACCTCAGTTTCAGTGTTCAATATATATATATATATATATATATATATATATATATATATACAGCCCTAAAGCTGCATATATAAGGCTCAGTGAAACAATTGTATCACCACAGGTGCTCTTCGTGTCAATTCAGTGACATCACCACCACCATCTTATATATAACATACCAGATTCAATCTTGATTTATAGCACATCTGATTGCCCTTTTTCTTTTTGGGCTCCACTATTCCTCCTCTGGCTTGATTATATGCTTATCTATTAAATATTAGGGTATTCCCCTCCTTATAAAAGATCAATGGACTCCAATTTCCACAAGGGGATATATCAAATCGCTCCGGATTTATTAAAACAAATATATTGGACAAAGAGACAAAAACACAGGATGCTCCAATAGCGTAAGTACGTTCCACACACAGAAATCAAAATCTGGGCCGCTGGCCCTTTAAAAAGCCGCTCACCAGATAGTAAAAGCAAATAGGCATTCAACATAAAAGTACAGCAGCGCGGGCGTCCTCAAGACTTTCCAACCAGTCCGCGCACACCAGTTAACAATAGAACAAGTTCCAGCTCACCGCCTCCTCCGGCCGTAGTCAGCGGCGCTGCTCGTTCGCACAACTCACGTGACACTCCTTAGCTCCGCCCAACGCGTTTCGTCATCACGACTTATTCATGGGCTCAGGCTTTTTCTTGTCACAGTGCAGACAAGAATTAATTAAAGAATTTTATCATTTCCTCCCCTGTGTGACTCCATTCACCAAGGAAAAGCATGTGAAGCACAGTGTGACACCGCTGTGCCCTGCACACATTGTAGGCTGGCGGGACACTGAGACGTGCAGTGGAGACTAAGGAGTCTGTGCAGGTACCACATTCGCCCAGTGGGCCGTAAAAGATATTTATTGTCCCTGACCTGGGAGCAGCATGCCATTGGGTGATGCAGCAGGCTGGACCACTACTTCTGAGCCTTGTTTCTCCCAGGCTTTGTGGTGACGCTTCATATGTTGCCGCAGGGCTGTTGTGCCAACATTGGTACCCTGGCCACGCCTCACCTTCTGCCTACACATCTTGCATGTGGCCAGGTTACCCTCCTGCAGATGCTTGATGAGAAACTGCCACACCGCCAACTAGCTGATTTTCCCACCAACAGTCTGCACTAATTCAGTGCTACTGCCGTCGAATCTAGGAACCCCTGTTCCACTGCCGTGCAGCAGGTGGTCTACCACAGCCCCAGGCATGTTTCCCTCCAGGCTTTCCTCTTCTGCCACCATGCTGACTGCCAACCATGCTACCACCTTGCTGCCTCAGCTGCTGACTCACGGGCACTCTTCTCTTGATGACGATGGCTTCATCATCACCGAGTGTATGCATGTCACTGATGTCCTTCTCGGGTTCCTCAACAGTGTCTGCTGCAGGAGCCGGAACACTCGCAACACCACCTCCCACGCCACTCTCCTCATCACTACTTGCCCGCCTAGCGGAGGGAGTGGTGGATGTCTCCACCACTTTTTGGCTGGGCAGTAGCTGCTGACTTTCTTCTATTAGATCGTCCTCAATGAATAGTGGAGCTGAACCCAAAGAATAAGATACATTGCGGGGGGGGAACAGCATAGGACAGAGGTAATGGGAGGACAGGGACTGCTCCCTGGCCATTAGTGGAGTAGTGGAATGACGTCGGTCATCCCGTAATCCTGCCGAATATCTAATAAAGTGGCTTCCTCAAAGGGCCTGATCAAACGGCAGGTGTCACGTATGAGCTGCTACTTGTTTACAGGGGAGTCCCCCTATCAGCTTGAATCATCAAGAAATCAGTGATGGCTTTTCTCCGTTTGTAAAGTCGATACAACATATGTGGAATTCCAACGGGTGAAAACATTGCAAATCAGACTATGTTGGGGGATACCTTTCTGACTCTGTAGCTCAAGAAGGGTGTGCTTTGTAGTGTAGGAGTGGTTGAAGTGCATGCAAAGTTTTCTTTCCCATTGTTAAGATGTCTTGCAGATGGGGGGAAGACTTCAGGAAACGCTTGACAACTAGATTGAACACATGTGCCATACAGGGCGCATGGCTCAGGCTTCCTTGTCGCAGCGCAGACAAGATGTTCTTCCCCTTGTCGGTCACCATGGTTCCCATTTGCAGTTTGCGTGGAGTAAGCCGTGATTTGATTTCTTGATTAAAGAATTTTAACATTTCCTCCCCTGTGTGACTCCGTTCGCCAAGCCAAACCATGTGAAGCACAGCGTGACACCGCTGTGCCCTGCACACATTGTAGGCTGGAGGGACACTGAGACTTGTCCGTGCAGTAGAGACTGAGGAGACGGCGGAGGATGAGGAGTCACACACTGTCACAGGCACAACCGCCTGAGAACGTGGAGGCGGAAGCGGCGTGACCTGTCTAAGTTGCTGTTGCGGCTGTGCAGGTACCACATTCACCCAGTGGGCCGTAAATGACATTTATTGTCCCTGACCTGGGAGCAGCATGCCACTGGGTGATGCAGCAGGCTGGACCACCACTTCTGAGCCTTGTTTCTCCCAGGCTGCTTTGTGGTGATGCTGCATATGTTGCCGCAGGGCCGTGGTGACAACATTGGGACCCTGGCCACACTTTACCTTCTGCCTACACATCTTGCAAATGGTCACACCGCCAAGTAGCTGATTTTCCCACCAACAGTCTGCACTAATTCACTGCTACTGCCGTTGACTACAGGAACTCCTGTTCCACTACCTCCCGGGAAAGTAGCTGGCCATGCAGCAGGTGGTCTACCACAGCCCCAGGCATGTTTCCCTCCAGGCTTTCCTCTTCTACCACCATGCTGACTGCCAACCATGCTACCACCTTGCTGCCTCAGCTGCTGACTCACAGGCACTCTTCTCTTGATGACGATGAAGCCCTCTCTGCACCCAGCTCCCAAGTGTGTTTGGCTTCATCATCACTGAGTTGTGTCTGCATGTCACTGATGTCCTCCTCGGGTTCCTCAACAGTGTCTGCTGCAGGAGCCGGAACACTCCCAACACCACCTCCCGAGCCACTCTTCTCATCACTACTTTCCCACCTAGCAGAGGAAGTGGTGGATGTATCCACCACTTTTTGGCTGGGCAGTAGCTGCTGACTGTCTTCTATTAGATCGTCCTCACTGAATAGTGGAGCTGAACCCAAAAAATAAGATACGTTGCGGGGGGGACAGCATAGGACAGAGGTAATGGGAGGACAGGGACTGCTCACTGGCCATGCCAACTGAGGTTAGTTCTAAAATAACCAGCTAACCCAGTACCAAACAGAAGCATGGACTTTTTCAAGACTAGATTTTGCAGTAAAGTGTCCAGCTTGTAGGTAAAATAAAACTTAGCTTTTAATCCAGGATTTTGTTTGAAAATAGCACAAATCCACATGTAAAAAATAGTAGTTAATGTCCAGCATACATCTTCCAGACCAAGCAAGTAAGACAGCCCTGCCACAGGGACCTTGTAACGTGCTTCAAGCTGAGCGCAGCTGAGCACAGCCATTAATCATGTATCATACATACATGCCAACTGAGGGTTGTGTCCGAGGAACCTACCGACTGTTGACTGGGGACGTCACATTTCCCTTGTGATGAAGTGGATGACCGCGTTAACCAATCGATGACGGCAGATGGGTTTCTGGTTGAGACACGACCTCTTCCTTATACCGGGAGATCAGGCCTCTCACTGTGACTCCTGCTGCCACTAACTCCTAGTCTGCTGTGACCTCTGCCTGATGAATATAGGCCTCTGCCACTCCTCTGTACACACCCTGGCACTTCTCTGCCTGACATACTTAGTGCGTATATGAGGGGAAAACAATACCCTACACTACACTTAAAATAATTTTTTGTAGCAGCAGGTGTGTAGTTGTGTGTGACCATTTACACAAATTATGCTTTCAAGGCCTGTGGATAAAACCCAAACTCTCCTTTAATGCTATGCCTCCCGTGAGGGCAAGTTAAATGTGCTACAGCTAGATTTAAAACAAGGTTTTGATACAAAGGCAAGAGGTGGATACTTTTGGCCAGGTATGTGGCTTTGTGTGGTCTTTAACATTAGTTAAGCTTTCAAGACCTGTGCATAAAACCAAATGCAAAAATTCTCAGATGCCCTTAAATGGGATGCCCTCAGTGAGGACCAGTTAAATGTGCTACAGCAAGCTTTAAAACATTAATTAAACTTCCAAGACCTGGGCATACAACCAAATGCTATAACTGTCAGATGCCCTTAAATGGGATGTCCCAGTGATGGCAAGTTAATGTGCTACAGCAAGCTCTAAAACAAGATTTTGGTACAAAGGCAAGAGGTGGATACTTTTGGCCAGGTATGTGGCTTTGTGTGGTCTTTTACACTTATTAAGCTTTCAAGACCTGTGCATAAAACCAAATGTAAACACAATGTACACACTGTACACTGAACACTGTCACTCTGTCTCTTTCTCTCCCTGTCTCTCCCTATCTCTCCCTCATTCCCATTCTCACCGCAATACACAGCTGAAATTAGTGCCAGCAAGATGGTGGCCCATCATTGAGGGGCTTGCTGCTGATAGGCTGCATATGGTGCCTTCCCAGGATCCGTTTCCCCATGGGGCATGTCCTGAAATGTGGATCCACCATTTTAGATGCCCTGGATCGCACTAAATGGAATTTTAAAAGGGATTCACCTAAACGAATCATGGCAATATTAAAATTCATTATGAATCAAATTTTTCCTGAAATTCTTAAAAATTTGTATTCGTCAGATTCGATTTGCTCATCCCTAATGATAGTATATAAGACTGATCAGTATTGGCCCATTCCTCAAAATTTGCCCTTCTAAATACAATCTTTGGTTTTTCTGGAAGGATGTCTTTCAAGTAACTAATTGTTTGTAACAGGTGCTAATGTTTGTTAACAATTTGTCTAAATTTGTTGTTTAGTATATGTCAGTATCAGGGATGGCTTCATAGTTGACTCCCTATTCTCTTTCGTATATAGCAATTATTTACCCCTTCATTTTGCTGTCATCATTTAAAATCCTCAGTTTATAAACTCTTTGGGTCAATCTAGTACTCATGCACCCAGCTATCTGTAGAAAATCCTTATCATTGGAACAGTTCCTTCGAGCTCAAAGGGACTCCCCATACTGAATTCTCCTCATCAGTGGTTGGGGATGGGAGAATGTTGCTCTAAAATTAGTGTTAGCAGCTATTTTCTTGCAGCTACCGGGGGTGATCACTGGAGGGGGGCTGGGGAGGCAGTGTTTTACAGCCCCCTATCCCTCCAACCTCCCTCCAGTCACACTCGGCATCTGACAGTTCAGAACCGGGAGCGGGATGATGCCAAGGGGTGACGTCATCCACCCTGGCCACAAGAGGCGGGGCAAACATCAATGACAGCGGGGGAGGGGGCCTCTTTTTTTGGTTGGGGGCCCCCCAGTGAAGAGGAGACCTGGCGGGAGGGATGGAGCCCGGAGCTAAGCAAATGTCATATATCTTTTTTTTTTTAACAGTAAATGCCACCGGTGGCTGAAGTGGGGGCTATTCTGGGCCCTCTCCTGAAGCCGCAAAAGACCAATGGGGTGATCGGAGGCCCTGCGTGCCACTACAATTTTCCCTCCCTCTCTCATTTTGCCACTCCCCAACCCTCCAAGCTGGAAGGTGGAATGAAACTGCATGTCTCGGAGACTTGGAGCTGATGAAAAGTGTAGGTTTTACATTGTTTGTGCTCAACTTGAATGTATTCATTCAAAAAGTCAGTTCTGATTTATGTTCAAGGAATTCTAGGAGGAAAATTCTATTAAATGAGAGATAAACATAGACTCTGAATTTGAATCAACGTACGTGACCTCAGTTGACCGTCTCCTTCCAGTGTTGGCTTTGGAGGGGCTTGTCTTTCTTTCTTCTTTCGGGGGATCTGAAGACCATCAAAATTCTCGTACATAACATCGTCTTTCTTTGTGTGATGCACTAAAATAAAACCAAGCCATCATAAAATGAAGACTGACTATATCATATGCCAAGGGTGACCAGCAGAAATTAACAAATTTCCTTACAATTCTATTTGACCGGTTCACCAAGTTTCCTAAAGAAATTCGGTCTTGCCCCAATCAAATTTTAACAAATAGCTCCTGCCTCGCTCCATCACCCCGTGAAGGTGTCCCATGCTGTTCCAGAGCACTGACCTCAGAATATAAGGTCCCAGAATGCAGTCATGGCAACAGATAATCTGGTCCGTGTGCTGCCACCAGACCATCCAAGAAGAGAGGGTGTGGAAAGGCATCATCCACAAGTGAGGGGCCAATCACAGCCATGGACAGAGAGTACCCCACCTTCCAAAGGACACAGGGTAGGCCTGACCTGTCCTGCCATTCAGCACAGATGATCACAGCAATTGCTGTGTTGATGGACTAAGGATATCAGCTTGCCCAGTTGTCCCCTTCCTCCTTAAATAGTTTGGTGGCAGCATACAGACCAGGTGACTGTGTGTACCCACCCACTGCTTTCTGGGACCTTATATTCTGAGGCAAGTGGTCTATGAGCAGGGAGCAGCGTAGGCCAGTCACATTGGATGATGGAGCAAAACAGCGGGTGAGTTTTTGGGGTTATTCTTTTAGCTATTTCATGAAATAATTAGATCCCAAAAGATCCAAAAAATTGCAATTTCCGATTCGGAAGAATCAGTTCGCTCATCTCTAGTGACCAATGGGCGTCGATTCAGAGCCTGGTGAGAAAATTCACTTCTTTTTTAGGGGAGAAAACTGACATTGACGGGGCAGGGGCTTAGGAGGTCCTGTCAGCAGAAAGGAAACATCTAGGGGGTTATTTAGGGGGAAACCTGCCTTGGGTCAATAGTTCTAAGTGTTGTTAATAGAGATGAGCGAACTTTTGAAAAATTCGATTCGACTGATTCGCCGAATTTTCCGACAAAAATCGTTTCGACCCGAATTTATTCGCGACGAATCGCTATTAAAAATGGCTATTTCTGAGCTTCCTAGAGCCTCAATAGGGTTGTAAACCATTATGCCTTGCTGTAACATGCATAGGATGCATGCTGGGTTACTGAAATAATACTGTAAATAATTAGGACATGCAGATCAGAGGCATCGCTATTAGAATCGCAGATCGGCACAATTACAGAGAGTTGAGGTGGCATCACTATGAGGGGCCCCTATATTGCCTGAAAAACACACCCTGGAGCTGGCAGCGGCAGGAGCCCAAACATTGGATTTGGCTCAAAGAGACATTGGAGTTGGCAGCAGGAGGAGCAGGAGCCCAAAAATTGGCTGAATGACACCCTGGAGTTGCAAGCAGCAGGAGCCCAAACATAGCTTGAAAGACACAATGGAGTTGGCAGCAGGAGCCCAAAAATTGGATGAATCACACCCTGGAGTTGCAAGCAGCAGCAGCAGAAGCCCAAACATAGCTTGAAAGAGACACTGGAGTTGGCAGCAGGAGCCCAAAAATTGGATGGATCACACCCTGGAGTTGCAAGCAGCAGCAGCCCAAACATAGCTTGAAAGACACACTGGAGTTGGCAGCAGGAGCCCAAAAATTGGATGAATCACACCCTGGAGTTGCAAGAAGCAGCAGGAGCCCAAACATTGGCTGAAAGAGACACTGGAGTTGGCAGCAGGAGCCAAAAAATTGGATGAATCACTCCCTGGAGTTGCAAGCAGCAGCAGGAGCCCAAACATTGGCTGAAAGAGACACTGGAGTTGGCAGCAGGAGCCCAAAAATTGGATGAATCACTCCCTGGAGTTGCAAGCAGCAGCAGGAGCCCAAACATTGGCTGAAAGAGACACTGGAGTTGGCAGCAGGAGCCCAAAAATTGGATGAATCACTCCCTGGAGTTGCAAGCAGCAGCAGGAGCCCAAACATTGGCTGAAAGAGACACTGGAGTTGGCAGCAGGAGCCAAAAAATTGGATGAATCACTCCCTGGAGTTGCAAGCAGCAGCAGGAGCCCAAACATTGGCTGAAAGAGACACTGGAGTTGGCAGCAGGAGCCCAAAAATTGGATGAATCACTCCCTGGAGTTGCAAGCAGCAGCAGGAGCCCAAACATTGGCTGAAAGAGACACTGGAGTTGGCAGCAGGAGCCCAAAAATTGGATGAATCACTCCCTGGAGTTGCAAGCAGCAGCAGCAGTAGCCCAAACATTGCTTTAAAGAGACACTGGAGTTGGCAGCAGGAGCCCAAGAATTGGATGAATCACACCCTGGAGTTGCAAGCAGCAGCAGGAGCCCAACATTGGCTGAAAGAGACACTGGAGTTGGCAGCAGGAGCCCAAAAATTGGCTGAATCACACCCTGGAGTTGCAAGCAGCAGCAGCAGGAACCCAAACATTGCTTTAAAGAGACACTGGAGTTGGCGGCATCAGGAGCCCAAAAACTGACTGACACACCCTGGAGTTGGCAGCAGCAGCAGGAACCTAGAAATTGGCTGGAAGGCACCCTGAAGTTGGCAGCAGCAGGAGCACATACATTAGCTGGAAGGCACACCCTGGAGCTGGCAGCAGCATAAGCAGGAGCCCAAACATTGCTTGAAAGACACCCTGGAGTTGGCAGCAGCAGCAGCAGGAGGCCAAAAATTGGCTGAGAGAGACACTGGAGTTGGCAGCAGGAGCCCAAAAATTGGATGAATCACACCCTGGATTTGCAAGCAGCAGGAGTTCAAACATTGGCTGAAAGAGACACTGGAGTTGGCAGCAGGAGCCCAATAATTGACTGACACACCCTGGAGTTGGCAGCAGCAGCAGGAACCTGGAAATTGGCTGGAAGGCACCCTGAAGTTGGCAGCAGCAGGGGCACATACATTAGCTGGAAGGCACACCCTGGAGTTGGCAGCAGCATAAGCAGGAGCCCAAACATTGCTTGAAAGACACCCTGGAGTTGGCAGCAGCAGGAGGCCAAAAATTGGCTGAGAGAGACACTGGAGTTGGCAGCAGGAGCCCAAAAATTGGATGAATCACACCCTGGAGTTGCAAGCAGCAGCAGTAGGAGCCCAAACATTGCTTTAAAGAGACACTGGAGTTGGCAGCAGGAGCCCAAAAATTGGATGAATCACACCCTGGAGTTGCAAGCAGCAGCAGCCCAAACATTGCTTTAAAGAGACACTGGAGTTGGCAGCAGGAGCCCAAAAATTGGATGAATCCCACCCTGTAGTTGCAAGCAGCAGCAGGAGCCCAACATTGGCTGAAAGAGACACTGGAGTTGGCGGCAGCAGGAACCCAAAAATTGACTGACACACCCTGGAGTTGGCAGCAGCAGCAGGAACCTAGAAATTGGCTGGAAGGCACCCTGAAGTTGGCAGCAGCAGGAGCACATACATTAGCTGGAAGGCACACCCTGGAGCTGGCAGCAGCATAAGCAGGAGCCCAAACATTGCTTGAAAGACACCCTGGAGTTGGCAGCAGCAGCAGCAGGAGGCCAAAAATTGGCTGAGAGAGACACTGGAGTCGGCAGCAGGAGCCCAAAAATTGGATGAATCACACCCTGGAGTTGCAAGCAGCAGGAGTTCAAACATTGGCTGAAAGAGACACTGGAGTTGGCAGCAGGAGCCCAATAATTGACTGACACACCCTGGATTTGGCAGCAGCAGCAGGAACCTAGAAATTGGCTGGAAGGCACCCTGAAGTTGGCAGCAGCAGGAGCACATACATTAGCTGGAAGGCACACCCTGGAGTTGGCAGCAGCATAAGCAGGAGCCCAAATATTGCTTGAAAGACACCCTGGAGTTGGCAGCAGCAGCAGCAGGAGGCCAAAAATTGGCTAAGAGAGACACTGGAGTTGGCAGCAGGAGCCCAAAAATTGGATGAATCACACCCTGGAGTTGCAAGCAGCAGCAGAAGGAGCCCAAACATTGCTTTAAAGAGACACTGGAGTTGGCAGCAGGAGCCCAAAAATTGGATGAATCACACCCTGGAGTTGCAAGCAGCAGCAGCCCAAACATTGCTTTAAAGAGACACTGGAGTTGGCAGCAGGAGCCCAAAAATTGGATGAATCACACCCTGGAGTTGCAAGCAGCAGCAGGAGCCCAACATTGGCTGAAAGAGACACTGGAGTTGGCAGCAGGAGCCCAATATTTGACTGACACACCCTGGAGTTGGCAGCAGCAGCAGGAACCTAGAAATTGGCTGGAAGGCACCCTGAAGTTGGCAGCAGCAGGAGCACATACATTAGCTGGAAGGCACACCCTGGAGCTGGCAGCAGCATAAGCAGGAGCCCAAACATTGCTTGAAAGACACCCTAGAGTTGGCAGCAGCAGGAGGCCAAAAATTGGCTGAGAGAGACACTGGAGTTGGCAGAAGGAGCCCAAAAATTGGATGAATCACACCCTGGAGTTGCAAGCAGCAGGAGTTCAAACATTGGCTGAAAGAGACACTGGAGTTGGCAGCAGGAGCCCAATAATTGACTGACACACCCTGGAGTTGGCAGCAGCAGCAGGAACCTAGAAATTGGCTGGAAGGCACCCTGAAGTTGGCAGCAGCAGGAGCACATACATTAGCTGGAAGGCACAACCTGGAGCTGGCAGCAGCATAAGCAGGAGCCCAAACATTGCTTGAAAGACACCCTGGAGTTGGCAGCAGCAGCAGCAGGAGGCCAAAAATTGGCTTAGAGAGACACTGGAGTTGGCAGCAGGAGCCCAAAAATTGGATGAATCACACCCTGGAGTTGCAAGCAGCAGCAGCAGGAGCCCAAACATTGCTTTAAAGAGACACTGGAGTTGGCAGCAGGAGCCCAAAAATTGGATGAATCACACCCTGGCACCCTGGAGTTGCAAGCAGCAGCAGCAGCAGCCCAAGCATTGCTTTAAAGAGACACTGGAGTTGGCAGCAGGAGCCCAAAAATTGGATGAATCACACCCTGGAGTTGCAAGCAGCAGCAGCAGGAGCCCAAACATTGCTTTAAAGAGACACTGGAGTTGGCAGCAGGAGCCCAAAAATTGGATGAATCACACCCTGGCACCCTGGAGTTGCAAGCAGCAGCAGCAGCAGCAGCCCAAGCATTGCTTTAAAGAGACACTGGAGTTGGCAGCAGGAGCCCAAAAATTGGATGAATCACACCCTGGAGTTGCAAGCAGCAGCAGCAGCCCAAACATAGCTTGAAAGACACACTGGAGTTGGCTTCAGGAGCCCAAAAATTGGATGAATCACTCCCTGGAGTTGCAAGCAGCAGCAGCAGGAGCCCAAACATTGCTTTAAAGAGACACTGGAGTTGGCATCAGCAGGAGCCCAAAAATTGGATGAATCACACCCTGGAGTTGCAAGCAGCAGCAGCTGCAGCCCAAACATTGCTTTGAAGAGACACTGGAGTTGGCAGCAGGAGCCCAAAAATTGGATGAATCACACCCTGGAGTTGCAAGCAGCAGCAGGAGCCCAAGCATTGCTTTAAAGAGACACTGGAGTTGGCAGCAGGAGCCCAAGAATTGGATGAATCACACCCTGGGGTTGCAAGCAGCAGCAGCAGGAGCCCAAACATTGCTTTAAAGAGACACTGGAGTTGGCAGCAGGAGCCCAAAAATTGGATGAATCACACCCTGGAGTTGCAAGCAGCAGCAGGAGCCCAAACATTGGCTGAAAGAGACACTGGAGTTGGTGGCTGGAGCCCAAAAATTGGCTGAATCACACCCTGGAGTTGCAAGCAGCAGCAGCAGGAGCCCAAACATTGCTTTAAAGAGACACTGGAGTTGGCAGCAGCAGGAGCCCAAAAATTGGATGAATCACACCCTGGAGTTGCAAGCAGCAGCAGCTGCAGCCCAAACATTGCTTTGAAGAGACACTGGAGTTGGCAGCAGGAGCCCAAAAATTGGATGAATCACACCCTGGAGTTGCAAGCAGCAGCAGGAGCCCAAACATTGGCTGAAAGAGACACTGGAGTTGGCAGCAGTAGCCTAAAAATTGGATGAATCACACCCTGGAGTTGCAAGCAGCAGCAGCAGGAGGCCAAAAATTGGCTGAAAGGCACACCCTGAAGTTGGCAGCAGCAGGAGGCCAAAAATTGGTTGGAAGGCACATCCTGAAGTTGGCATCAGCAGGAGCCCAAAAATTGGCTTAAAGACATAAATATGTTTTGCACCATTTGGAAAGTGTAAAACGTGGCACCATGCTGAATCTAGTCGCATGCATCAGGCATTGGTGGGTGGAAATCCTGGCTGATCCATCCCTGATTCATTTTAAATAAGGTGAGTCTCTCCACATTTTTAGTTGACAGACAAGTTCTCCTCGCCGTAACTATGGCCCCCACCGCACTAAACACCCGCTCAGATGGCACGCTACTTGCCGGGCAGGACAGCTTTTCCAGGGCAAACTCTGCTAGTTGCGGCCACAAATCAAGTTTGGCTGCCCAGAAGTCCAGCGGATCCTCAAGGTGTGTTGGCATGGTCATGTCAAGGTATGACATGACCTGCTGGTTGGGGTCCTGCTCCAGGTCTTCCTGCTGCTCATGAGTAGCCTCACTATGCGGGTGTAGAAAGCTACTCATTAGCGACTGAAGACTGAGGCTGCTGCTGATGGAGCTGCTGCTGCTGCTCCTGCCAACCACCCCAGCAGCCATGGCAGTGGAAGGTGAGCGCAGAGGTCCCCTCGAGTCAGACCTGCGAGAGTATGGACCATGGCACAGATAGGCATCGGCCAACTGCCTACGTAGAATGTCTTTGTAGTAGTTCAGTTTGTCCTCCCTCTCGTCGGATTTAAAAAATGCCCCCATTTTGTGCCGGAAGCGAGAGTCCAATAAGGTGGACAGCCAAAAGTCATCCCGCCGACAAATGGAAACAATTCTGGGGTCACTACGCAAGCACGTGAGCATGCTTCCTGCCATTTGCGCAAGTGACTCGGATGGACTACCTGTCTCCATCTCCACTGCATACTGCCACGGTGTGTCCGGGTCCTCTGTCTCGCCTTCCTCAAAACCTTCTAGCTCCTCTGGCTGCTCCTGCTCCTCCTCTCCTGTCCGCTGACTAGATAAACCAGCCATTTCGCCAAGCCTAAACTGTGCTTTACTGTGCCCCTCCTCCTCCTCTTCCTCCTCCTCCTCCCCCAGTTCAGCTCCAACGGGGTTCATGTGGCCATAAGATGTAGATGCCATGTCTCCAGTGCCCTGACCAGCCATGGTTTCCAACATGTTCTGTAGTATATGAAGCAGTGGAATCACGTCGTTCATCCCGTAATCCTGCCGACTGACAAATAAAGTGGCTTCCTCAAAGGGCCTGAGCAAACGGCAGGTGTCACGTATGAGCTGCCACTGGTTGACATTGAAGTTACACAGGGGAGTCCCCCTATCTGCTTGGATCATCAGGAAATCTGTGATGGCTTTTCTCTGTTCATATAATCGGTCCAACATGTGAAGGGTGGAATTCCAACGGGTGGAAACATCGCAAATCAGACTATGTTGGGGGATACCGTTCTGACGCTGTAGCTCAAGAAGGGTGTGTTTGGCGGTGTATGAGTGGCTGAAGTGCATGCAAAGTTTCCTTGAAGTTGTTAGGATGTCTTGCAGATGGGGGGAACACTTCAGAAACCGCTTGACAACCAGATTGAAGACGTGAGCCATGCAGGGGGCATGGGTCAGGCTTCCTTGGCGCAGCGCAGACAAAATGTTCTTCCCATTGTCGGTAACCATGATTCCCATTCTAAGTTTTTTGGAGTAAGCCATGTTTGGATTTCCTGATGAATAAATTTAAGCAGTTCCTCCCCTGTGTGACTCCTTTCGCCAAGACAAACCATGTGAAGCACTGCGTGACACCTCCGTGCCCTGCACACATGGTAGACTGGAGGGGCACTGAGACTTGAGCCTACAGTGGAGGGTGAGGAGATGGCGGAGGATGAGGAGGCCGAGTCGCACAGTGTCACAGGCCCAACGGGCAGGGAGCGCGGAGGCCGAAGCGGCGTGACCTGTCCAAGTTGCTGCTGCTGCTGCAAAGGGACCACATTCACCCAGTGGGCCGTAAACGACATGTACTGTCCCTGACCGTAGTTACAGCTCCAGACGTCAGCGCTTCCATGCACTTTGCAACACACCGACAGGCTCAAGGACTGGCCCACCTTCTGTTCAACAAAAGTGTGCAGCGCTGGTACTGCCTTCTTGGCAAAGAAATGACAGCTTGGGACTCTCCACCTCGGCTCGGCACAAGCCATCAGTTCTCTGAAAGGTGCAGAGTCCACCACCTGAAAAGGGAGCGACTGCAGCACCAGCAACTTGGACAGGAGCACATTCAGCTTCTGCGCCGTAGGATGAGTGGGTGCATACTGCTGTCTCTTGGACATGGCTTCGCTGATGGATTGCTGGCGGGATGCATGACTTGGAGGAGGAGGAGCAGGAGCGACAGAGGATGGGTATGACGCACAGCTGCCTTTGGCTGAGGTGCTGGAGCCTTGGCTGGCAGAAATTGGGAGCGGCATGCCACTTGGTGAGGAAGCAGACTGGACCACCCCTTGGGAGCCTCGGTTCTCCCAGGTCGCTTTATGGTGACGCATCATATGTTGACGCAGGGCCGTGGCGCCAACATTTGGGCCCTGGCCACGCTTCTCCTTCTGCCTACATATCTTGCATGTGGCCATGTTACCCTCATGCGGATGCTTCAGGAAAAACTGCCACACTGCCGAGTAGCTACTTTTCCCACCAACAGGCCTCACTGATTCGCTGCTATTGTCGCCAACTCCAGGAACCCCTGCCCCACTACCTCCCGATAAGGTAGCCTGCCGCGCAGCAGGTGCTCTACCCCGGCCCCTGCCCCGTTTGGCTCCAGGCTTTACAATTGTGCCCCCATGCTGACTGCCAACCATGCTGCTAACACCTTGCTGCCTGAGCTGCTGACTCCGGGGCAACCTGCGCACCTCTTCTCCTGATAATGACGATGAAGCCCCTTCATCACCCGGCTCCCCAGTGCGATCGGCTTCATCATCATCATCATCATCACCGAGTTGTGGCTGTACGTCACTGATGTTCTCTGTTTCCTCAACAGTGTCTGGCGCAGAAGCTGGAAATCTCGCAACAACACTGTCCACATCACTATTTGTCTGCCGAGCTAAAGAAGCTACCTCCATTTCATGGCTGGGCAATAGCTGCTGACTGTCCTCTATTTGATCGTCCTCCTCACTAAAGAGTGGAGCTGAACCCAAAGCATAGGATACGTCGCTGGGGGAGGGAACGGCGTAGGACAGAGGCAATGGGAGGACAAGGACTGCTCTCGGGGCATGCCAACTCAGGGTTGTGTCAGAGGAACCTACCGACCCTAGACTGGGGGTCTCAGACGTAACTTGTGATGATGTTGATGAGCGCGTTAACCAATCTACCACGGCAGATGCGTTACTGGTGGAGACACAACCGCTAGCAGATACTGGCAGATCAGGTCTCTCACCGTGACTCCTGCTGCCACTCGCCCCTAGTCTGCTGCGACCTCTGCCTGCTGAATCTTGGCCTCTGCCACTCCTCTTTGAACATCCTGGCACTTGTCTGCCTGACATTTTTATGTATTTGCTAATTTAGTATAAACAGATAGGGTTCAAGGTGCAGCTTTGGGGTGCCCTGCGGCCTGGTTTATTAAAAGCAGTCAAAAACAAGTGCAAACTGAAGTAGCTTAATAAAACAGCTGATGCTGATCAACGCTTATGTTTTATAACAGATAGGGTGCAAGGTGCAGCTTTGGGGTGCCCTGCGGCCTGGTTTGTTGACAGAAGTCAAAAACAAGTGCAAACTGAAGTAGCTTAATAAAGCAGCTGATGCTGATCAACGCTTATGTTGTATAACAGATAGGGTTCAAGGTGCAGCTTTGGGGTGCCCTGTGGCCTGGTTTATTAAAAGCAGTCAAAAACAAGTGCAAACTGAAGTAGCTTAATAAAGCAGCTGATGCTGATCAACGCTTATGTTGTATAACAAATAGGGTGCAAGGTGCAGCTTTGGGGTGCCCTGCGGCCTGGTTTATTAAAAGCAGTCAAAAACAAGTGCAAACTGAAGTAGCCTAATAAAGCAGCTGATGCTGATCAACGCTTATGTTGTATAACAGATAGGGTTAAAATAGCATGTGCCTTGGGATGCCCGTGTGGGCTGGTATATTTTAAGATGAACAAAAAGTAACAATAGTCCAAGTATGAGAAATGCTTTAGCTTAACAGATAGGGTTAAAATAGCATGTGCCTTGGGATGCCCGTGTGGCCTGGTATATTTCAAGCTGAACAAAAAGTAACAATAATCCAAGTATGAGAAATGCTTGTGCTTAACAGATAGGGTTAAATATCATGTGCCTTGGGATGCCCGTGTGGCCTGGTATATTTTAAGCTGAACAAAAAGTAACAATAATCCAAGTATGAGAAATGCTTGAGCTTAACAAATAGGGTTAAATAGCATGTGCCTTGGGATGCCCGTGTGGCCTGTTATATTTTAAGCTGAACAGAAACTTTTGACACTAATCCAAGTATGAGAAATGCTTTTGCATAACAGATAGGGTTAAAATAGCATGTGCCTTGGGATGCCCATGTGGCCTGGTATATTTTAAGCTGAACAAAAAGTAACAATAATCCAAGTATGAGAAATGCTTTTGCATAACAGATAGGGTTAAATAGCATGTGCCTTGGGATGCCCGTGTGGCCTGGTATATTTTAAGCTGAACAGAAACTTTTGACACTAATCCACGTATGAGAAATGCTTTTGCATAACAGATAGGGTTAAAATAGCATGTGCCTTGGGATGCCCGTGTGGCCTGGTATATTTTAAGCTGAACAAAAAGTAACAATAATCCAAGTATGAGAAATGCTTGTGCTTAACAAATAGGGTTAAATAGCATGTGCCCTGGGATGCCCGTGTGGCATGGTATATTTTAAGCTGAACAGAAACTTTTGATACTAATCCAAGTATGAGAAATGCTTTTGCATAACAGATAGGGTTAAAATAGCATGTGCCTTGGGATGCCTGTGTGGCCTGGTATATTTTAAGCTGAACAAAAAGTAACAATAATCCAAGTATGAGAAATGCTTGTTCTTTTCTTGGGATACCCCCAAGCAGGCTTTAGAACAGTACATATGCACAGCAACAGTGGATAAGCAGCCTGCAACAGGCCAAATTACTTTAAATAAGTGTGCAGCTTAGAGGAAATACAGAGGCTAATGGGATGTTACAAAATGGGATGCCCCCACAGCAGACTTGAGATCAGTATATATGCACAGTAAAAGTGTCTAAGCAGGCTGCAACAGGCCAAATTTCTTTAAATAAGTGTGCAGCTTAGATGAAATACAGAGGCTAATGGGATGTTACAAAATGGGATGCCCCCACAGCAGACTTGAGATCAGTATATATGCACAGCAACAGTGGATAAGCAGCCTGCAACAGGCCAAATTACTTTAAATTAGTGTGCAGCTTAGAGGAAATACAGAGGCTAATGGGATGTTACAAAATGGGATGCCCCCACAGCAGACCTGAGATCAGTATATATGCACAGTAAAAGTGTCTAAGCAGGCTGCAACAGGCCAAATTACTTTAAATAAGTGTGCAGCTTAGAGGAAATACAGAGGCTAATGGGATGTTACAGAATGGGATACCCCCACAGCAGACCTGAGATCAGTATATATGCACAATAAAAGTGTCTAAGCAGGCTGCAACAGACCAAATTACTTTAAATAAGTGTGCAGCTTAGAGGAAATACAGAGGCTAATGGGATGTTACAAAATGGGATGCCCCCACAGCAGACTTGAGATCAGTATATATGCACAGCAAAAGTGTCTAAGCAGGCTGCAACAGGCCAAATTACTTTAAATAACTGTGCAGCTTAGAGGAAATACAGAGGCTAATGAGATCTTCCAAAATGGTAATGTTCCCACAGCAGACTTGAGATCAGTTCAGTATATATGCACATCAAAAGTGTATAAGCAGCCTGAAACAGCTAACAAAGCCAGTCAGCCAGCCAGTAACACTCAGGCTGGATGAAAAAAAAAAAAATCTCCCTGTCACTGCCTCCGATTTTTCCTACCTTTCCCTGCTTCTCGCTGACTTCCTGCCTGTCTCCTGCCTGTCTACTGGCTGTCTACTGGCTGTCCCTGGCTGTCCCTGGCTCTCTAACTGTCTCTCCCTGAATACAGCAGTGTCCTGTCTCTCACGAATGCAATAGAGAAATGAACAAAAGCAAGATGGCCGCCGTCTTATATAGCGCTGTGACGTCACCGGGCTTGCTGGCTGCTGATAGGCTGCATGTGACTGCCCCAGCATGCACTGGAGCGGGGTAGATGTCAGGACATGTCCCGTCCGCCATCTTAGAATGCCTGTTATGTAAATGAATGGATGTTAAAGAAAAACTTCGAGCGATTGAAGCACGGGGAAATTCGGATTCGATCCGAATCAAATTTTTCATGAAATTCGGATGGAATCCGTGTTCGTCCGGATCGATTCGCTCATCCCTAGTTGTTAACATCAACAGGGGATCCAGCAATGTTAGCTGATGAGATATGGAAGTAGCAGCAGTAGGAAATCCAGCTAAGAGAGTGGAGAGTCGGTGGCCATCAAATTATCCAGGTGAAGGCCTCAATGTGGAAGCGCTGGATAATTACTGGATTTGGAACATCTGCTGTATAATGCTGCTGAACGGACTTTAAGCTGGAAGGAACAAAGAGGTGTTCCCCATCCCTCTCCTGGAGAGCCACCAGCTGGACGCGTTTTGCAGCTTCCCACGTTGATTCACAGGTGTAATATTTGGGGCTATATGTGTTAACTGTGCAGTTTAGGTATGCATTAGTAGATAATACATTAAGATCTACTATCTACACTAGCGGTAGTGGAGCTTACACTCTAACGCAACCTAGAAAGGGTTAAGTTACATAAGCTAAACCACAGTTAGTTCAGTGGAAGTGCAGAGGAGGAACATAGGTTTAATGTATCAATTTAGGAGCCCAGATCCTGGCACCTGTGCTGTTGGTTGATGGATGGCTACTGGATACATTGGTCTGACTCACAGTTTAGGAGAAACTCTAACCTACAGTTTCCCACTATAAAAGTGTTAGCACACCTGGAGATTAGATTAGATTCATTCTCATTATTGTAGTAACCGGAGTGAGACAAGACATGTTTAGGAGGAGAGGAGACAGTGGCCAGACTGAGAGAAGGATCCAACCACAGCCTGATTATACCTTTCTGCAGAGGAATAAGGAGCGGGTTCTTGAGGAGGAGGATAAGATCCCAAGTGACCATTAGAAGGGAACTTGCTGCAGTCTTAATGATGACAACCTTGGATTGTATCTGTGACTACTGAAGTGCACCAGAGGCTACTAATAAAGTGACTGTTTGTTAAAAGACTCGTCTCCTGTGGATTGTATGTATAAGCTGCAAGTGTCTGGAGCCTGCCAGCATCCTAAATTCCGCATGGCACCCATGTGGCCTTTAGAGCTCTGCATCCCAAACTCATCCCCATCCCTTGTGCCACGTGTGCTACATATAGCTCTGTCTGAGTAGAAATTGCATCACCTGTGCATGAGTGTGGAAACCTGCAACACCTATAACCCGGTGACTCTCAAGGACAGGGTTGGGCAACACTGGAATAAAGGCACTTATGCTTTACTTACTTCTGGATCATATCTACATAGAGTAAATACACGTAACACCCACACCACAACTCAACAGTGTCAACCACCCAAGGTCCAAACCTCGCCCTGCTTCTCACACATCACCATCACTCATAGTAGTCAATTACATTTTACCTTCTTTCAGGGGCGTACATAGCCCATAGCAGGGCCCCATCACATCAACCTGTTTTAAAAAAAACCCAGAGGAGAAAAGAGCGCAGTGCACCAGAAGGGCACGTGCCGCCATTGAAGGAGAAAGGAATGTTGCCGGAGAAGAAAGGCACGCTTTCTGGTGAAGTGGCATGGCCGCGCTTGGCGACGGTGATGTAGCGCCAGCGTCCGAGGGGCTAGGTAACTATGTTTGCAAGTACAAACCCCGGAGATGGTGGAAGCGGCGTGTGCCAGACCCCCTTGTTCCTCGAGCCCCGAGGGCACATGCCTGCACTGCCCCTACGGTATGTACGCCACATCCTTCTTTCTTTGTAGGGCTCCTTACACAATGTTTACCTCATTTTGTACATGTGACGATTCTACTATCAAACATTAAGCAATAAATGATTCTAAAGATAAAGGTAAAGTGAAGAAATGAGGCAACAGCTTTCGAGGACCAACTGCTTATAGTTTTAGGTGAGATTTGGAGTCCTATTTGTTAGACATGATGTTAAATACAATCAGGGGCATAGCTGGGGGGAGCAGAGGGGACATGTGCCCCGGGTCCAGCAGGTCAGTGGGGCGCCATTTTAAATCTTTGCCCTGGGTGCCAGAAAGCCTGGCTACTACTCTGCATACAGTGGACAGAAAAAACACATACTGTATATTCCTAGAACCAGTGGAAATATAAAAAGAACCCTAATAAAGCATCTTAAACAAACAGGACATTGGAGAAGGTAAACAGGTCATGTGATCAAGTCATTCACAATTTGCTAGAACCAAATCTCTTACCGAATTTCAGGTCAGAGCAAGTGACGTCCTCGGCCATGACTGTGCTGAATATCTAGAGAGAGGTGACTAACTGCAGCAGAAGAGGAAGGAGCATGACAATAACTGTTATCCTCTCGCCGGGGTGTGCGTGGGGGGGGGGGGGGGGATCACACCCTGCTGCCTCCAGTCACACGTGTGTGTATAGGAGGCTTCTCACATCCCTTATTTGCTGGTTCAATTCAATTTTCTTGAAGGTTCACTATAGACATACTTACCAACTTTTCAGGGTGGGAAAGAGGGACATTTGTTAAATTAGGCCACACCCCCTAATTAAGGAATGCATAGGAGATACATTGTAACAGTTACAACAATAGAAACACTTTGAATAGGCAAATTAATCAATTATTTCTGCAGATCTGCATGTTACACCTCAATGAGGGACAAATGAGAACGAGGGACAGGGGGGACATGGACTCAAAATGCGGACAGTTCCTCCAAATCAGGGACACTTGGGAGGTATGACCTATAGCCGCACATGTCTGGACACCAACAGGAATTTTCTGACATTACACTTTAAATAGGCAATAATATGGATTTGTTCCCCTGTTTGCAGCTATTAAAGTAGACCAGAACCCAGGATTTTGACAATCCTGGGTTTTGGTCCTTGCCCCCGAGACACCCCGATCAGGGATGCACCACTGCGTGACCCCCCCAGGTCATTGAAACAAACTCACCTCTTCCCGGTCCTATGGCGCATGGGCGGCCGCTCGTCCAATAAGCGCACTCGTATCCACTGATGTCCCTTAGTCTTAGGCAAGCGGCTCCGAGCGCACTGAAGGCCACATCCCCTGCTAACCTCTAACAGGGAGCATGCTGCGTCGGCCATTCACGAATGCCTGCCACGGGCACCCTGCTAGAGGAATAGTGGGGATGCAGCCGCACTCGCACATGCAGCGTTGGGTAAGTGTATGGGCGACCTGGGGGGGTTTCACATAGCGGGGCATCCAGAATTTGGATGCCCCAAGGGGGAGGGATTTAATCTGCCCAGGAACCTTGTAGATTGCCTTACTGATCACCGTGGGTTTTGGTACACTTTTCTCTCATTTATGGGAGGGCCTCCCAGAAGATTTGGATTGTGCTTGTGGTAATGATTTCCTGAGAAAAGCATTTGTGAGGTGCTTGTGTGATCTATCTCTGTTTAAGTTCTCACCAAATGCATCCCTCCCAACGTTCAGGGTGGGAAAGAAGGACAATTGTTAAATTAAGCCACGCCCACTCATTGATTGATGGATAGGAGATACATTGTAACAGTTACAACAATACATTATACAAAAGGTTGGTCTTTGCACACAATGTTCGGTCAAATGTATCAATATGAAATTAGGGTGCAATAAAACCTCTCCAAAGATCACCCTCAAACTAATTTACGAGAGATACCTAAGATTATAGGGAGGACCAGGTATACACCTGGAGGGAGACTCGGAGAGCACGTAGGGTGAATAATACCCAACCCCAACAACTAGACAGTGACTCAGGCAGCAGCTCCGACTCACAGGGACCCCGTTTTTTAAACATACACATACATACACACACAGCGGAAGAAGAAGACGCGACACCCCAAGTCAAATAGTGACTCTGAGCCAAGCTCAACTGAAACCCTAGTGGTAAATCTGTTCAGCAGACCACTGACACCTAAGGAGACACAGGTACTTAACAAGGTCTTGGCTTTGTCCCTTATTTCTCAGGTGAACCAATTGATACAGAAATCAAACTATACAGATTTTTCAGGACGCTCAGACTTAAATCCTACTTTTCTGTTACAGCACTCCTCCTCCAGGAATTCCCTCATCCTTCCTGAAACCTGACTTGTCAACGTGTCAGCCAAAAGCAGGTGGGTATCACCAACTACAACACCAAATGTTAAGACATACATTAGACTGATACAAAGAGATGTACAGCAATTACAGCGGATGCCCTGCATATTTAAACACAGGCCTCACAATTTTTCTAAAGCTGATGAACAAGCCCTTAAGGAACTTTTACAAGATCCCCCGATCATCATCAAGCCTGCAGATAAAGGGGGAGCCACTGTAATTTTGGATCAGACATACTACCATGCTACTGTCATGACACAGCTTAACAATATCCAGGTGTATCGGAGACTGACGGATCACCCGCTGCCCGCCATCAAATCTGAGTTAGATCATCTGATAGATCTTGCACTTAACACAGGAATCATAGACAAGAAACTCCACGACTTCACGATTACAGACTTTCCAATCACCCCGTTTTTTTACATTCTTCCAAAAATACATAAACACCCCATACACCCACCTGGGCGCCCCATTTTGGCAGTCACCGAATCAGATACTCACCTTCCTTGACAAAGTTCTGCAACCCAAAGTCATGGCCCCCCAATCATATCTACTAGGCACGGGCGATTTCCTAAACAAGATTGGTAGCTTAGGACCCCTTCCAGATCACATCCTGCTTTGTAGCATGGATATATCATCACTTTACACATCCATCCCGCACGATTTAGGGATAGCAGCCATCTCACAAGCCTTGAGCGAGATTGGCGGTCCTCCTGAGTTCAATCAGTTTTGCATTGACCTGCTTACACTAGTCTTGACTAAGAACTACTTTAGATATGATAAACACTATTATTTACAGGCTCAAGGGACCACCATGGGGTCCAATGTAGCCCCCTCATACATCTTTACATGAATCAATTTGAATTACGACATGTATATACTCACACTGTTTTCCAAACACACATACTCTATTGGGTCAGATACATTGATGACATTTTCTTTCTCTGGCATGGCTCACAAGCCAACCTCTCCAATTTACTACCTATTTGAATGAAGCAGAACCTACGATCAAATTTACACTGGAACACAGACACGAACGAGTCCATTTCCTGGACGTACAAATGGTTATTAAGGACCTGACCTTTATAAAAAGGAGACCGATAGAAATACTTTTCTACACTTTTTCTACAGCTTTAATCCCAAAAACATAAAAGAGAGCCTTCCTTACAGCCAATACATAAGACTCAGGGGGACCATCACAGATGATGATGTCTTCTTGGAAAGGGCTAACACTCTCATGACAGACTTTCTTGCTAGAGGATATCCCCAGCAAGTCTTGGAGACAGCAAAAGCTAAGGCTTTTGCCTAACCAAGATCTACACTATTACAACATGAACCCAAACAGACCTCTACAACAGTGCACATGATACTTACCTATTCAAGGATGTCCCCTCACATAGAGCGCATCATCAAGAAGCACTGACATGTCCTGACATCCAACGAACGCCTTCGAGATACCTTTACACAACCCCCATTGTTTATCAAAAAAAGACTGAAAAATCTTCATTAAGGCTGAATCAACAACCAGTTCAAGGAGCCCCTGCCCACAGAACTGGCTCACCTCTCAGCCCCCTATCAAAGGTATGTACCCATGTTGACATTGTCCCCTATTCGGCTTTGTCACTAAAGGTAGTCACGTCACACACCCGCAGACTGGCAAAAAATTACCCAATAGTGATCCACGATATCAACGCATTGACACACTTTGTTACTCCAGATGTTAATCTAATTTCCCTTTTTTTACATTAGGGATTTTGTTTCGTGCCTAGCTCCCTGCAAAAACAGGATTTCCCCGCACCTGGGGTTCTCAAACATCTTCCCCTGATGTTCTTTCTACAATACTTCTAATACCATCACAGACTCAAAAGGTATAATTGCTGTCTAGACTTCCTTTCTCTTGCGCAACTATACCTGAACATCTATGATATGCACTGCCTCTACTGCATCACAACAATTTGTCCAACCACTCTAGTATAGGGACTCATTGTACCTAGTTACATTTAGCCATGTCTCAGTCCTTATCCATTACCCCATATTTTAGTAATCATTATCTTTTCATCAATTGCATCAGCTCACTAATGCCATAGTTCTGCATAATTACTAGAATGTCCGGCCTCTGACAATACCTGTCTCCTGATTTCATCCTAAACCACCCAAGATACACGTTGGACTGTGGCCCTTATTTTCTTTAGCACATTTTGTATTCCTGTATACGGATATGACTTGTAACTAGGGATGAGCGAATCGATCCGGACGAACCCGGATTCGATCCGAATTTCATGAAAAACTCGATTCGGAACGAATCCGAATTTCCCCGTGCTTCGATCGCTCGAAGTTTTCCTTTAACATCCATTCATTTACATTACAGGCATTCTAAGATGGCGGACGGGACATGTCCAGACATCTACCCCGCTCCAGTGCATGCTGGGGAGTCACATGCAGCCTATCAGCAGCCAGCAAGCCCGGTGACATCACAGCGCTATTTAAGGCGGCGGACATCTTGCTTTTCCTAATTTCTCTATTGCATTCGTGAGAGACAGGACACTGCTGTAGTCAGGGAGAGACAGTTAGAGAGCCAGGGACAGACAGGGACAGGCAGGAGACAGGCAGGAGACAAGCAGGAGACAGGCAGGAAGTCAGCGAGAAGCAGGGAAAGTTAGGAAAAATCGGAGGCAGTCACAGGGAGTGTTACTGGCTGGCTGACTGGCTTTGTTAGCGTTTTCAGGCTGCTTATACACTTTTACTGTGTGCATATATACTGAACTGATCTCAAGTCTGCTGTGGGAACATTACCATTTTGTAAAATCTCATTAGCCTCTGTATTTACTCTAAGCTGCACAGTTATTTAAAGTAATTTGGCCTGTTGGAGCCTGCTTATCCACTGTTGCTGTGCATATATACTGTTCTAAAGCCTGCTTCGGGGCATCCCATTCTGTAACATCACATTAGTCTCTGCATTTACTCTAAACTGCACAGTTATTTAAAGTAATTTGGCCAGTTGGAGCCTGCTTATCCACTGTTGCTGTGCATATATACTGTTCTAAAGCCTGCTTCGGGGCATCCCATTCTGTAACATCACATTAGCCTCTGTATTTACTGTAAGCTGCACAGTTATTTAAAGTAATTTGGCCTGTTGAAGCCTGCTTATCCACTGTTGCTGTGCATATATACTGTTCTAAAGCCTGCTTCGGGGCATCCCATTCTGTAACATCACATTAGCCTCTGTATTTACTGTAAGCTGCACAGTTATTTAAAGTAATTTGGCCTGTTGGAGCCTGCTTATCCACTGTTGCTGTGCATATATACTGTTCTAAAGCCTGCTTTGGGGCATCCCATTCTGTAACATCACATTAGCCTCTGTATTTACTCTAAGCAGCAAACTTATTTAAAGTAATTTGGCCTCTTGGAGCCTGCTTATCCACTTTTACTGTGCATATATACTGTTCTAAAGCCTGCTTCGGGGCATCCCATTCTGTAACATCACATTAGCCTCTGTATTTACTGTAAGCTGCACAGTTATTTAAAGTAATTTGGCCTGTTGGAGCCTGCTTATCCACTGTTGCTGTGCATATATACTGTTCTAAAGCCTGCTTGGGGCATCCCATTCTGTAACATCACATTAGCCTCTGTATTTACTCTAAGCTGCACAGTTATTTAAAGTAATTTGGCCTGTTGGAGCCTGCTTATCCACTGTTGCTGTGCATATATACTGATCTCAAGTCTGCAGTGGGGGCATCCCATTCTGTAACATAACATAACCTACCTCTCTTATTTACACTAAGCAGCTCTCTTATTTAAACTAAGCAGCCCTCTTATTTAAACTAAGCAGGCCTCTTGGAGGCTGATTGTCCACTTTTGGGTGTGCATTATATTTGGTTTCATATACAGTGGGGTATCCCAATTTGTAAGATAACCTAACCCAACCATGTAAACTAAAGAGGCCTGTTGCAGCCTGAGTTTCTCTGCGTGCGTATGGCCTGCATTACAATCTGTCTCTTTCAATGACACTGCTGCCTGGGGTTTCCCAATTTGTAAGATAACCTACCCCAACCATGTAAACTAAAGGTTACGTCCTTCCAGAAGGAAAACTTATGCCGAACACTATTTTTGTTGGGGGCATTGACCTTTGGATTGATCGGCATGAAATTAAGGATTTTTTTTCAAAGTATGGCGCTGTAAAGAAGGTCAAAATTATTTCTCATACTTGTATTAGTGTTAAAAGTTTCTGCTCAGCTTAAAATACATTACGCCACACTGGCATCCCAAGGCACATGCTATTTAACCCTATCTGTTAAACAAAAGCATTTCTCATACTTGGATTATTGTTACTTTTTGTTCAGCTTGAAATATACCAGGCCACACGGGCATCCCAAGGCACATGCTGATTAACCCTATATGTTAAGCTAAAGCATTTCTCATACTTGGATTATTGTTACTTTTTGTTCAGCTTAAAATATACCAGGCCACACGGGCATCCCAAGGCACATGCTATTTAACCCTATTTGTTGAGCACAAGCATTTCTCATACTTGGATTATTGTTACTTTTTGATCAGCTTAAAATATACCAGGCCACACGGGCATCCCAAGGCACATGCTATTTTAACCCTATCTGTTATACAACATAAGCGTTGATCAGCATCAGCTGCTTTATTAAGCTACTTCAGTTTGCACTTGTTTTTGACTGCTTTTAATAAACCAGGCCGCAGGGCACCCCAAAGCTGCACCTTGCACCCTATCTGGTATACAACATAAGCGTTGATCAGCATCAGCTTCATTAAGCTACTTCAGTTTGCACTTCCTTTTTGACTGCTTTCATTTAACCAGGCCGCAGGGCACCCCAAAGCTGCACGTTGCACCCTATCTGTTTATACTAAATAAGCATCTACAGCCTCAGCTTTATTAAGGTATTGCATTTTGAATTGGTTTTGGTCTGCTTTAAATACACCAGGCCGCAGGGTATCCCAAACCTGCATGTTGCACCCCATCTGTTATACTAAATAAGCGTTGTTCAGCATCAGCTTTATTAAGCTATTGCATTTTGCATTGGTTTTTGTCCTGCTGCCAAAACACTAGGCCCCAGGGTATCTCAAACCTGCACTTAGCAGCCTATCTGTTATACTCCTGAAGCCAACTCCAGTGTCTCTTTAAAGTAATGTTTGGGCTCCTGCTGCTGCTGCTGCCAACTCCAGGGTGTGTCAGTCAATTTTTGGGCTCCTGCTGCCAACTCCAGTGTCTCTTTAAAGTAATGTTTGGGTTCCTGCTGCTGCTGCTACCAACTCCAGGGTGTGATTCATCCAATTTTTGTGCTCCTGAAGCCAACTCCAGTGTCTCTTTCAGCCAATATTTGGGCTCCTGCTGCTGCTTGCAACTCCAGGGTGTGATTCATGCAATTTTTGGGCTCCTGAAGCCAACTCCAGTGTCTCTTTAAAGTAATGTTTGGGCTCCTGCTGCTGCTGCTTGCAACTCCAGGGTGTGATTCATCCAATTTTTGGGCTCCTGAAGCCAACTCCAGTGTCTCTTTCAGCCAATGTTTGGGCTCCTGCTGCTGCTTGCAACTCCAGGGTGTGATTCAATCAATGTTTGTGCTCCTGCTGCCAACTCCAGTGTCTCTTTAAAGTAATGTTTGGGCTCCTGCTGCTGCTTGAAACTCCAGGGTGTGATTCATCCAATCTTTGGGCTCCTGCAGCCAACTCCAGTGTCTCTTTCAAGCTATGTTTGGGCTCCTGCTGCTGCTGCTTGAAACTCCAGGGTGTGTCAGTCAATTTTTGGGCTCCTGCTGCTGCCAACTCCAGTGTCTCTTTAAAGTAATGTTTGGGCTCCTGCTGCTGCTGCTGCTGCCAACTCCAGGGTGTGATTCATCCAATTTTTGGGCTCCTGAAGCCAACCCCAGTGTCTCTTTAAAGTAATGTTTGGGCTCCTGCTGCTGCTGCCAACTCCAGGGTGTGATTCATCCAATTTTTGGGCTCCTGAAGCCAACCCCAGTGTGTCTTTCAAGCTATGGGTGTGATCCAAAAGGGTGTGATCCAAAAGCCAACCCCAGTGTCTCTTTAAAGTAATGTTTGGGCTCCTGCTGCTGCTGCTGCCAACTCCAGGGTGTGATTCATCTAATTTTTGGACTCCTGCTGCCAACTCCAGTGTGTCTTTAAAGTAATGTTTGGGCTCCTGCTGCTGCTGCCAACTCCAGGGTGTGATTCATCCAATTTTTGGGCTCCTGAAGCCAACCCCAGTGTGTCTTTCAAGCTATGTTTGGGCTCCTGCTGCTTGCAACTCCAGGGTGTGATTCATCCAATTTTTGGGCTCCTGCTGCCAACTCCAGTGTCTCTTTAAAGTAATGTTTGGGCTCCTGCTGCTGCTGCTTGTAACTCCAGGGTGTGATTCATCCAATTTTTGGGCTCCTGCTGCCAACTCCAGTGTCTCTTTAAAGTAATGTTTGGGCTCCTGCTGCTGCTGCTTGTAACTCCAGGGTGTGATTCATCCAATTTTTGGGCTCCTGCTGCCAACTCCAGTGTCTCTTTAAAGTAATGTTTGGGCTCCTGCTGCTGCTGCTTGCAACTCCAGGGTGTGATTCATCCAATTTTTGGGCTCCTGCTGCCAACTCCAGTGTCTCTTTAAAGTAATGTTTGGGCTCCTGCTGCTGCTGCTTGCAACTCCAGGGTGTGATTCATCCAATCTTTGGGCTCCTGCAGCCAACTCCAGTGTCTCTTTCAAGCTATGTTTGGGCTCCTGCTGCTGCTGCTGCTTGAAACTCCAGGGTGTGTCAGTCAATTTTTGGGCTCCTGCTGCTGCAAACTCCAGTGTCTCTTTCAGCCAATGTTTGGGCTCCTGCTGCTGCTTGCAACTCCAGGGTGTGATTCATCCAATTTTTGGGCTCCTGCTGCTGCCAACTCCAGTGTCTCTTTAAAGCAATGTTTGGGCTCCTGCCCCTCATAGTGATGCCACTTCAACTCTCTGCAATTGTGCCGCTCTGCGATTCTATTAGCGATGCCTCTGATCTGCATGTGATATTTATTTAAAGTATTATTTAACTAACCCAGCACGCATCCTATGCGTGTTACAGCAAGACAGAATGGTTTCCAACCCTATTGAGGCTCTAGGAGGCTCAGAAATAGCCGTTTTTAATAGCGATTCGTCGCGAATAAATTTGGGTCGATACGATTTTTGTCGGAAAATTCGGCGAATCAGTCGAATCGAATTTTTCAAAAGTTCGCTCATCTCTACTTGTAACTTAATCACAACCTTAGGTCCAGCATTTGATACTGTGTTCAGCTTCCATCTCTGTACTACCTGTGCATAGCTTATGCTACTTCCTCCACATAAATTGAATTATCTAAATTAACCATGATCATTGGTTGTAACTCTGATTTTAATGTTTTTGTTTCTTTCAGATGAATTGCGGCCTCTACCCCGCCTCCATTGCTTTACAATGTTATGATGCACGTCATGATTTCAATGCACCGTATGCTTTCTGTATCTATTGGTCTCGCATTTCTGGTATGATGTCTTGACGATTGCATAGATTCTGACCAGAATCTTGATGTATATATAACTGTATGCCTACACAACGTTCTCCTTGACTTAATACTGGTCAGCTGTGCTAAAGGAACACTCCTCAGGACCGATCTAGTAACCCCTCATAGGATATCCTGGTAATTACCTATTGCTCATTTAGCTTTCTCACTTGACATAGAACTAAGTACATTTGAGGTGGTCTACAATCCTGGAGACTGGGCATACCTTACTATTTGAACCTACACATTGTATCCTTTTTTTGACTGTAATCTGTATTTGATTTATATATAATATACTTTTAAATGTAAACTAAACATTGCGTGTGGTGTGCATTAATCCATGACTTCTACTTTATAACAGTTACAATAGAAACACTTGGAATAGGCAAATGAATCATTAATTGCTGCAGATCTTCATAATAAACCCCAAAGAAGGACAGAGAAGAACAACGAGGGACACAGGGACATGGACTCAAAAGAGGGACAGTCCCTTCAAATCAGGGACAGTTAGGAGGTATGCCAAAGGTGACACGCTGTATTTAAGGTCAGTGTTCTTTTGCGGCTAGTTTAAACTTCCCCAGTCCTAACCACGCCTTAAAGCAGTCGAAAACCCACTGAACGTTTGAAATACATTTGGCCAAAGCACCTGCCGATATTCCCTTCTTAGGTTTGTAGCACTTTTCAAATTGTCCTGGAACACTGATTTTTTTTTTTGCTGACCCTCAGTGTGAGACGGCAAGTGATCACTCATTGCATAGATGTGGCGATGACATCATTGCCACACACAACAGTGGCAATGAATGGAGGAGGCGGAGCTTTACAGCTAAAACAGGCGCCATTGTCTGGGATTAAACTTAAGCAGAAGCAGTGAAAATTGGCAAAATGTTCTCTTCATAGGGGGGGCAATTTAGGGGGATGCTAGTTAAAAATGTGGGTTTCAGTCCGCTTTAACAGAACTTGCTGTGTGTACTAGGGTGAATTTATAGATAGATTTCCCCAAATTCTCCCCGCAGAGTTAAGGAAGCAAACACACAACCTTGTGATCTGTCCGTCTACACTGAAACATTGTCCGTTTCACCACTTCCCGTCAGTGATGCAACATGCAAACATCTCACAAGCATGACTGGTCTAGAGCTCCATTCTATCTCACGCTATTACCCCCCTCCCCTCAATATAAACACTGCACAACGTATATATCTTTGGAATGATTTAATCGACCACAACTGAAGTAAATACAAGACAACACAAATCTCCAACCCCTCAATCGAGTCTGAGCGGCAAGAAACCAAACTAAGCCTGCAAGATTGCCGAGGAGGAAAAGATCCTTGATACGCCTAAATAGGCGGAAACCATTCTCCATTCTTGGGTAACCTTCATCTGTGACAGC
Source organism: Gastrophryne carolinensis (assembly GCA_027917425.1). Taxonomy (NCBI): domain Eukaryota; kingdom Metazoa; phylum Chordata; class Amphibia; order Anura; family Microhylidae; genus Gastrophryne; species Gastrophryne carolinensis. The sequence continues at coordinate 651,634,469 of CM051234.1, read as the reverse complement.
TTTCCCTCCTGATGAAGGTTACCCAACCGAAACTTTGAGGGTTTAGGTTGTCATCCAAAATAGGTACCCTGCTCCTTGACTGACTAACTATATTCTCTCTTTGATTGTAATATCTACATGTATACACTAGTGCCTGGTCATGTATTGATATACTCTGTCAATCTCTGTTTGGTATTGCTGACTGTATGCATTTAATACCATCCACTCTGGATACTGCCCCCCCCCCCCCCCCCCCCGCGCTGCTTAGGACACGGTTCTGATCTGGCTATTTACATATACTGTATCCTCAGTAACCCCTGTCAATATCTACAAGCTTACTGTATTTGTAACATATGTACATTGTATATATTCTATTTGCACTTTCCTTATGAATAAAAATCAGTCACTAATTACAGCACATTATATTGGTTAGTTCATTTAACAAAACACTTTTAATTGTAAGTATTCGTTTTACTGTGCTGGGAGCGGGCACAGTTGGCTATATTTGAAACCCCCTCTTGTTTGCCGACATTTGTCTATTTAAGCTAGATGGTGTGCAATAGAGATGAGCGAACTTTTGAAAAATTCGATTCGACTGATTCGCCGAATTTTCTGACAAAAATCGCTTCGACCCGAATAAATTCGCAACGAATCGCTATTAAAAACGGCTATTTCTGAGCCTCCTAGAGCCTCATTAGGGTTGTAAACCATTCTGCCTTGCTGTAACACACACAGGATGTGATAGAGTATAACCTTCTATCTTAATTCAATTCAATAAGGTTTCAGGGATCACAGCCCTGTGTGAATCACTTGCTATTCAAATCCTGATCAGGATGACCACACAAGAACCACAGAAGACAGTTCTGTAGCAGCAGCGTGAATAATCTTTATTTTCACGTGGCAGAGGTAGATATATTGTTGTGTGAATACAATCAAGAAAAGAAGAAGTAAAAACAGCCAATCAAAAGCCATTAGGCGGTCTATCAATTATCCAATAAAATCAAACTAAAAGGCCGGATATACATCCATAATTGGTTAGTATCCGAACAGCACTGCAAGAGTTACAACTTTGAAGCATGCACAGTATAACTGAAGAAAAGGTCAGAAGGCCAGGCTAAGTGTCAAACCTCAGGACATGGTGACTTATTGTGTGGTTACCATTTGGGGAACAAGGTCTAAGTTTTCGGAATTATAATTTATAACTTGGCACATAAAGTAGAACTTAACGGAGAACTTAACGGAACCTATCTGGTTCCTGTCTTGTGATGTCTGGTTGCGAAACATGGAACAACAGTGTAAAAACAGAAGAATAATTCCATGTCTAGGGAAATACCAAGACCTTAAGGAATTACTCTTCACTCTAACAGATGCGTGCTGGGTTAGTTAAATAATATCATAACCTCTTCCTGCTTCGGCTCCTCAATTTTGTCCTCACCCACAACCTCTTCCTCTTTAAGAACCAACTATACCACCAGATACAGGGTACGGCGATGGGGACTACTTGTGCCCCATCGTTCGCAAACCTGTATCTGGGTGGGTGGGAGAGGGGCTTGTGGGCTGAGGACAATAATGGCCAGGTACCTGTGCCACGTAGCAGCGTGGCACAGGTACATAGATGACATCCTGGTCATTTGGGAGGGGCCGAAGCAGGAATTGGATGATTTTGTGACCTTAATAAACCAGAACTCCTATAATTTAAAATTCACATGCGAGTATAGCCAGCATAAGGTAACATTTTTGGACATCACAGTGAGTAAAGACGCACAGGGTCACATTAATACTACCCTCTATCGGAAACCATCTTCAGCAAATACAACCCTTAGAGCCACTAGCTCGCACCCGGGCCATTTATTAAAAAGCATCCCCTACGGGGAGTATATTCGTGCCCGTCGGAACTGCAGCACACTGGAATCCTTTCAGGTTGAAGCAGACAATATTCGGAGACGGCTATCTGAGAGGGGATACAATCAGTCTGTCCTAAAGGCAGCATATCAAAAAGCTAGAAAGATTGATAGACAATCTTTGTTATATAGACCTAAACGTACGAGAGAACAAAAGGGGCCGGCATTAATTCTAACGTATACGGAATCCCACAAAGCCATACGTAAAATAATAAAAAAACATTGGTCAGTCCTGCTAAATGACGTACATATCAAAACATTTTTGCCTCCACAGCCACGTATCATATTTAGAAGATCCCGAAATATAAAGGATAGACTAGTGCACAGTCATCATAATATCAATAGACGAACAGAATGCTGTAAACAGAAGGGAACTTATCGGTGCGGTAGCTGTAACATGTGCAATTACATAAAACCAGGTTCCACAGTGGTCCTCCCGGGAAAAGGAGAGCTTACAGCGAGACACTATATAAATTGCCAATCTGCCCATGTGATATATCTTCTTACATGTGGCTGTGGACGCTTTTACATTGGGAAAACCAATCGTCAATTGAAACGACGCATATATGAACATCAGTATAATATAAAAACCGGAAATACAAAGACTCCGGTGGGCCGGCATTTCGCATTGAAACATAATAAAGATCCAAGTTCACTAAGGGTATATGGACTAGACCGCATACATCCAACACAAAGGGGAGGAGATATTAAGAAAACAACCCTCCAGGTCGAAACTAAGTGGATATATAAACTAAAAGCATTTCAGTTCCCGGGGCTGAATGAAAATTTAAGTTTTGCGGCATTTCTGTAAATATATAAACATTGTAGTAGAAAGGGGGGGGGAGGGATCCAGAGCATATAGACTATAATACTAATTCCAAATACACGCAACCAATAGAGCTTTGGGAAAACCCATGGCCGATAATGATAATAAAGAACATACAGGCGCACATTGACAAGGAGAATTATAAAGTAAAAAGAAGTGGATGAATTTTTTGACAATGCCAATATGTAAACCAGGGGACACATGATCTAAGTAGATAAATGAGATTATCAATAGATGTTAAAGATTTTATAAAAATAAAAAAATAGAGGATGAGTGAGACCTTATCCCGCTGAGAAGGGATTGTTCCCAGTCACTGTGCAGATATTAGAAATAAAATAGATTTTAGTTATAGATTATATATATTGAGTGGTACCGGTGGTACTTCTCAATTACTTACCTAGATCTAAGGAATCAATTAATTTAAAAATAAGCACCATTGAAGGCACAGTAGCTCAGGTAGAAAAGACTAATAACACAATTAGAAATCAATAGTTCTCACCCTACACCAATTAACATCACACAATTGATAAACTTTATTGAAATTATGGGGGATAGCAAGCAAGTGCCCGGGAGGGCATGTAGTGATCATGAATTTGGGGAACCATTAATATGACAATGGATGTATATACCTACAGAGTGGCGGTCTCCAGTAAGATGGAGCCGCGCTATAACAATACAGGTGGGCTCCAACAAAATGGAGCCATAACACAGTATTAAAGCCTAAGGGAACCGCTATGCAGTTACGCAGGCGGGCTCCAACAAAATGAGGCTAGGACGGGACACATATGCGTCTCAACGCATATGAACATGAAACGCTGGGGGAATAATGTGCGCAATATCCGGCAGCCCGGGCGGAAGTGCGCGCCAGTAAATGGAACGCACAAGAACACACCATCCGGCTGACCTTATCTGGGGCATGCGCAGTTGTAAGCGCTCCGTTGAGCAGAGCGCAGCACGCGCCCCGGACATAAAAAGAGCCGGAATTCTCAAAATTAACAGACCCGGGGATACGCCGGAAGCAGGAGGCAGCGTGCGCCCTGAGCACAACCATCTGAAGCCAGCAACCACCGCGAAAGGAACGGAGGTAAGTGGGCAAATTCTGACAGAATTGGGTGTGTCATGAGAATGGTAGAAATGGGCAGCACTTAAATGAAACAATATGATTTTAGGTGCACCAGTCCCCCTAATAACACGTGCAAACAACTGGGAGTAAAAGAATTCCAGCGGAATAAGGCACATTCTTCCACGATATTCTGCCAGCCTATTTAAAAACAAAATTAGGTAAGATGATTTTAACGGCAAAATGATATATACATATATATGCAGGTGCAGATCCAAGCCTGAAAAACGGTATATGAATACACATGTCATGTGTCCCCTGGTATTCCAATGAGATGTTTTAATGTGCCTCTGGTTACCATTGGAAAATATGGAATCATGATGTCATTGCGCTGATACAAGGTACCAATACATTATCCATGAATGATATAGATAGCAGTTAAATTTAGTTCTATAAAGACAAGTATGTTATATTGACAGAACTTTATGTACATCTTCTTTCTAGAAGGGCATTGAGAAAGCCACTGAGGGGTGGCGAAACATGTCTGCCCAGTTTGTGATCAGCTTATGAAGATGAACCATATAAGGTTATGGAATGTAATTAGAGGTTTTTATGACAATATGTATTGTAATTAACTATAAATGTGTACTCACGACAACTATTATGATGTACAGCACAAATAATGCAAATGTATAGTTAAAATCTTTTGTATAATAAATATTGAATATGATGCCTTTTAGAGCATGAAGGAGATTTGTGCGGTCATGATCAAGTGCAATTATATACATACCGGGAATAGCCTTATCCCGGAACAACATAGTACTAGTTAAATAATACTTTGAAGAAATATCACATGCAGATCAGAGGCATCGCTAATAGAATCGCAGAGCGGCACAATTGCAGAGAGTTGAAGTGTCATCACTATGAGGGACAGGAGCCCAAACATTGCTTTAAAGAGACACTGGAGTTGGCAGCAGCAGGAGCCCAAAAATTGGATGAATCACACCCTGGAGTTGGCAGCAGCAGCAGGAGCCCAAACATTACTTTAAAGAGACACTGGGGTTGGCTTCAGGAGCCCAAAAATTGGATGAATCACACCCTGGAGTTGCAAGCAGCAGCAGGAGCCCAAATATTACTTTAAAGAGACACTGGAGTTGGCTTCAGGAGCCCAAAAATTGGATGAATCACACCCTGGAGTTGGCAGCAGCAGGAGCCCAAAGATTACTTTATAGAGACACTGGAGTTGGCTTCAGGAGCCCAAAAATTGGATGAATCACACCCTGGAGTTGGCAGCAGCAGGAGCCCAAATATTACTTTAAAGAGACACTGGGGTTGGCTTCAGGAGCCCAAAAATTGGATGATTCACACCCTGGAGTTGGCAGCAGCAGCAGCAGGAGCCCAAATATACACTGGAGTTGGCTTCAGGAGCCCAAAAATTGGATGAATCACACCCTGGAGTTGGCAGCAGCAGCAGCAGGAGCCCAAATATTACTTTAAAGAGACACTGGGGTTGGCTTCAGGAGGCCAAAAATTGGATGAATCACGCCCTGGAGTTGGCAGCAGCAGGAGCCCAAATATTACTTTAAAGAGACACTGGGGTTGGCTTCAGGAGCCCAAAAATTGGATGAATCACACCCTGGAGTTGGCAGCAGCAGCAGGAGCAGCCCAAATATTACTTTAAAGAGACACAGGGGTTGGCTTCAGGAGGCCAAAAATTGGATGAATCACACCCTGGAGTTGGCAGCAGCAGCAGCAGGAGCCCAAACATTGGCTGAAAGAGACACTGGGGTTGGCTTCAGGAGCCCAAAAATTGGATGAATCACACCCTGGAGTTGCAAGCAGCAGCAGGAGCCCAAATATTACTTTAAAGAGACACTGGAGTTGGCTTCAGGAGCCCAAAAATTGGATGATTCACACCCTGGAGTTGGCAGCAGCAGCAGCAGGAGCCCAAATATACACTGGAGTTGGCTTCAGGAGCCCAAAAATTGGATGAATCACACCCTGGAGTTGGCAGAAGTTGGCAGCAGCAGCAGCAGGAGCCCAAACATTACTTCAAAGAGACCCTGGGGTTGGCTTCAGGAGCCCAACAATTGGATGAATCACACCCTGGAGTTGGCAGGAGTTGACAGCAGCAGCAGCAGGAGCCCAAATATTACTTTAAAGAGACCCTGGGGTTGGCTTGAGGAGCCCAAAAATTGGATGAATCACACCCTGGAGTTGGCAGCAACAGCAGCAGGAGCCCAAATATTACTTTAAAGAGACACTGGGGTTGGCTTCAGGAGCCCAACAATTGGATGAATCACACCCTGGAGTTGGCAGGAGTTGACAGCAGCAGCAGGAGCCCAAATATTACTTTAAAGAGACCCTGGGGTTGGCTTCAGGAGCCCAAAAATTGGATGAATCAAACCCTGGAGTTGGCAGCAACAGCAGCAGGAGCCCAAATATTACTTTAAAGAGACACTGGGGTTGGCTTCGGGAGCCCAAAAATTGGATGAATCACACCCTGGAGTTGGCAGCAGCAGCAGCAGGAGCCCAAATATACACTGGAGTTGGCTTCAGGAGCCCAAAAATTGGACGAATCATACCCTGGAGTTGGCAGAAGTTGGCAGCAGCAGCAGCAGCAGGAGCCCAAACATTACTTTAAAGAGACCCTGGGGTTGGCTTCAGGAGCCCAAAAATTGGATGAATCACACCCTGGAGTTGGCAGAAGTTGGCAGCAGCAGCAGCAGGAGCCCAAATATTACTTTAAAGAGACACTGGGGTTGGCTTCAAGAGCCCAAAAATTGGATGAATCACATCCTGGAGTTGGCAGCAGCAGCAGCAGGAGCCCAAACATTACTTTAAAGAGACACTGGGGTTGGCTTCAGGAGCCCAAAAATTGGATGAATCACACCCTGGAGTTGGCAGAAGTTGGCAGCAGCAGCAGCAGCAGGAGCCCAAACATTACTTTAAAGAGACCCTGGGGTTGGCTTCAGGAGCCCAAAAATTGGATGAATCACACCCTAGAGTTGGCAGCAGCAGGGGCCCAAATATTACTTTAAAGAGACACTGGGGTTGGCTTCAGGAGCCCAAAAATTGGATGATTCACACCCTGGAGTTGGCAGCAGCAGCAGCAGGAGCCCAAATATACACTGGAGTTGGCTTCAGGAGCCCAAAAATTGGATGAATCACACCCTGGAGTTGGCAGAAGTTGGCAGCAGCAGCAGCAGGAGCCCAAACATTACTTCAAAGAGACCCTGGGGTTGGCTTCAGGAGCCCAAAAATTGGATGAATCACACCCTGGAGTTGGCAGGAGTTGACAGCAGCAGCAGCAGGAGCCCAAATATTACTTTAAAGAGACCCTGGGGTTGGCTTCAGGAGCCCAAAAATTGGATGAATCACACCCTGGAGTTGGCAGCAGCAGCAGCAGGAGCCCAAATATTACTTTAAAGAGACACTGGGGTTGGCTTCAGGAGCCCAAAAATTGGATGAATCACACCCTGGAGTTGGCAGCAGCAGCAGCAGGAGCCCAAATATACACTGGAGTTGGCTTCAGGAGCCCAAAAATTGGATGAATCACACCCTGGAGTTGGCAGAATTTGGCAGCAGCAGCAGCAGGTGCCCAAAAAATGGCCTAAAGACATAAATATGTTTTGCACCATTTGGAAAGTGTAAAACGTGGCACCATGCTGAATCTAGTCGCATGCATCAGGCATTGGTGGGTGGAAATCCTGGCTGATCCATCCCTGATTCATTTTGACAAAGGTGAGTCTCTCCACATTTTTAGTTGACAGACGAGTTCTCCTCGCCGTAACTATGGCCCCCGCCGCACTAAACACCCGCTCAGATGGCACGCTACTTGCCGGGCAGGACAGCTTTTCCAGGGCAAACTCTGCTAGTTGCAGCCACAAATCAAGTTTGGCTGCCCAGAAGTCCAGCGGATCCTCAAGGTGTGTTGGCATGGTCATGTCAAAGTATGACATGACCTGCTGGTTGAGGTCCTGCTCCAGGTCTTCCTGCTGCTCATGAGTAGCCTCACTATGCGGGTGTAGAAAGCTACTCATTAGCGACTGAAGACTGAGGCTGCTGCTGCTGATGGAGCTGCTGCTGCTGCTCCTGCCAACCCCCCCAGCGGCCATGGCAGTGGAAGGTGAGCGCAGAGGTCCCCTCGAGTCAGACCTGCGATAGTATGGACCATGGCGCAGATAGGCATCGGCCAACTGCCTACGTAGAATGTCTTTGTAGTAGTTGAGTTTGTCCTCCCTCTCGGTGGGTTTAAAAAATGCCCCCATTTTGTGCCGGAAGCGAGGGTCCAATAAGGTGGACAGCCAGAAGTCATCCCGCCGACAGATGGAAACAATTCTGGGGTCACTACGCAAGCACGTGAGCATGCTTCGTGCCATTTGCGCAAGTGACTCGGATGGACTACCTGTCTCCATCTCCACTGCATACTGCCACGGTGTGCCCGGGTCCTCTGTCTCGCCTTCCTCAAAAACCTCTAGCTCCTCTGGCTGCTCCTGCTCCTCCTCTCCTGTCCGCTGACTAGATAAACCAGCCATTTCGCCAAGCCTAAACTGTGTTTCGCTGGGCAACTCCTCCTCCTCCTCTTCCTCCTCCTCCTCCAGTTCAGCTCCAACGGGGTTCATGTGGCCGTAAGATGTAAACGCCATGTCTCCAGTGCCCTGACCAGCCATGGTTTCCAACATGTGCTGTAGTACATGAAGCAGTGGAATCACGTCGTTCATCCCGTAATCCTGCCGACTGACAAATAAAGTGGCTTCCTCAAAGGGCCTGAGCAAACGGCAGGTGTCACGTATGAGCTGCCACTGGTTGACATTGAAGTTACACAGGGGAGTCGCCCTATCTGCTTGGATCATCAGGAAACCCTTGATGGCTTTTCTCTGTTCATATAATCGGTCCAACATGTGAAGGGTGGAATTCCAACGGGTGGAAACATCGCAAATCAGACTATGTTGGGGGATACCATTCTGACGCTGTAGCTCAAGAAGGGTGTGTTTGGCGGTGTAGGAGTGGCTGAAGTGCATGCAAAGTTTCCTTGAAGTTGTTAGGATGTCTTGCAGATGGGGGGAACACTTCAGAAACCGCTTGACAACCAGATTGAAGATGTGAGCCATGCAGGGGGCATGGGTCAGGCTTCCTTGGCGCAGCGCAGACAAAATGTTCTTCCCATTGTCGGTAACCATGATTCCCATTTTAAGTTTTCTCGGAGTAAGCCATGTTTGGATTTCCTGATGAATACATTTAAGCAGTTCCTCCCCTGTGTGACTCCGTTCGCCAAGACAAACCATGTGAAGCACTGCGTGACACCTCTGTGCCCTGCACACATGGTAGACTCGAGGGGCACTGAGACTTGAGCCTACAGTGGAGGGTGAGGAGATGGCGGAGGATGAGGAGGCCGAGTCGCACGGTGTCACAGGCCCAACGGGCAGGGAGCGCGGAGGCCGAAGCGGCGTGACCTGTCCAAGTTGCTGCTGCTGCTGCAAAGGGACCACATTCACCCAGTGGGCCGTAAACGACATGTACTGTCCCTGACCGTAGTTACAGCTCCAGATGTCGGCGCTGCCATGCACTTTGCTACACACCGACAGGCTCAAGGACTGGCCCACCTTCTGTTCAACAAAAGTGTGCAGCGCTGGTACTGCCTTCTTGGCAAAGAAATGACGACTTGGGACTCTCCACCTCGGCTCGGCACAAGCCATCAGTTCTCTGAAAGGTGCAGATTCCACCACCTGAAAAGGGAGCGACTGCAGCACCAGCAACTTGGACAGGAGCACATTCAGCTTCTGCGCCGTAGGATGAGTGGGCGCATACTGCTGTCTCTTGGACATGGCTTCGCTGATGGATTGCTGGCGGGATGCATGACTTGGAGGAGGAGGAGGAGCAGGAGCGACAGAGGATGGGTATGACGCACAGCTGCCTTCGGCTGAGGTGCTGGAGCCTTGGCTGGCAGAAATTGGGAGCGGCGTGCCACTCGGTGAGGAAGCAGTCTGGCCCACCTCTCCGGAGCCTAGGTTCTCCCAGGCCGCTTTATGGTGACGCTGCATATGTTGACGCAGGGCCGTGGTGCCAACATTTGGACCCTGGCCACGCTTCACCTTCTGCCTACATATCTTGCATGTGGCCATGTTACCCTCCTGCGGATGCTTCAGGAAAAACTGCCACACTGCCGAGTAGCTACTTTTTCCACCAAAAGGCCTCACTGATTCGCTGCTGCTGTTGCCAACTCCAGGAACCCCTGCCCCACTACCTCCCGATAAGGTAGCCTGCCGCGCAGCAGGTGCTCTACCCCGGCCCCGGCCCCGTTTGGCTCCAGGCTTTACAATTGCGCCCCCATGCTGCCTGCCAGCCATGCTGCTGCCACCTTGCTGCCTGAGCTGCTGACTCCGGGGCAACCTGCGCCCCTCTTCTCCTGATGATGACGATGAAGCCCCTTCATCACCCGGCTCCCAAGTGCGATCGGCTTCATCGTCATCATCATTATCGCCGAGTTGTGGCTGTACGTCACTGATGTTCGTGGATTAGTCAACAGTGTCTGGCGCAGGAGCTGGAACGCTCGCAGCACCCACGACACTGTCCACTTCACTACTTGTCTGCCTAGCTAAAGAAGCCACCTCCATTTCTTGGCTGGGCAGTAGCTGCTGACGGTCCTCTATCTGATCGTCCTCCTCACTAAAGAGAGGAGCTGAACCCAAAGCATAGGATACGTCGCTGGGGGAGGGAACGGCGTAGGACAGAGGCAATGGGAGGACAGGGACTGCTCTCGGGGCATGCCAACTCAGGGTTGTGTCAGAGGAACCTACCGACCCTAGACTGGGGGTCTCAGACGTAAGTTGTGATGATGTTGTTGATGAGCGCGTCAACCATTCAACCATGGCAGATGCGTTACTGGTGGAGACCCGACCGCTAGCAGATACTGGCAGATTAGGTCTCTCAGCGTGACTCCTGCTGCTACTGGCCCCCAGTCTGCTGCGAGCTCTGCCTGCGGAATCTTGGCCTCTGCCACTCCTCTTTTCACTTCCAGGCACTTGTCTGCCCGACATAGTCTGACTGGTGTGGTAGTAGGTGATATTTTAAGAACCCCCAGGCAGCGGTGGGTCTATATGAAACAGAATATAATGCACACCAAAAGTGAGCAGTAACACTCAGCCTCCAACAGGCCTGCCTAGTGTAAATAAGAGAGCTGCTTAGTGTAAATAAAGAGGGGTATGCTATGTTAAAGAATGGGATGCCCCAATAACCAGCAGTGCACCTGGCAGGCAGCAGTAAGACTATGCACAGCAAAAGTGTCTTTATCAGGCCTAATTTCAATTATAATAAGTGCAAATGGTTATATGGTCTTAAACAGAGGCTGCTGTAGTCACAGAATGGGATGCCCTAAAAACCCAGCAGTGAACCTGGGACAAGTAGTGCTATGAACAGCAAAAGTGTCTTTATCAGGCCTAATTTCAATTATAATAAGTGCAAATGGTTATATGGTCTTAAACAGAGGCTGCTGTAGTCACAGAATGGGATGCCCTAAAAACCAGCAGTAAGTACACCTGGCAGGGTCCAGTAGTGCTATGAACAGCAAAAGTGTCTTTATCAGGCCTAATTTCAATTATAATAAGTGCAAATGGTTATATGGTGTTAAACAGAGGCTGCTGTAGTCACAGAATGGGATGCCCTAAAAACCCAGCAGTGAACCTGGGACAAGTAGTGCTATGCACAGCAAAAGTGTCTTTATCAGGCCTAATTTCAATTATAATAAGTGCAAATGGTTATATGGTCTTAAACAGAGTCTGTTGTAGTCACAGAATGGGATGCCCTAAAAACCCAGCAGTGAACCTGGGACAAGTAGTGCTATGCACAGCAAAAGTGTCTTTATCAGGCCTAATTTCAATTATAATAAGTGCAAATGGTTATATGGTCTTAAACAGAGGCTGCTGTAGTCACAGAATGGGATGCCCTAAAAACCAGCAGTAAGTACACCTGGCAGGGTCCAGTAGTGCTATGAACAGCAAAAGTGTCTTTATCAGGCCTAATTTCAATTATAATAAGTGCAAATGGTTATATGGTGTTAAACAGAGGCTGCTGTAGTCACAGAATGGGATGCCCTAAAAACCCAGCAGTGAACCTGGGACAAGTAGTGCTATGCACAGCAAAAGTGTCTTTATCAGGCCTAATTTCAATTATAATAAGTGCAAATGGTTATATGGTGTTAAACAGAGGCTGCTGTAGTCACAGAATGGGATGCCCTAAAATCCCAGCAGTGAACCTGGGACAAGTAGTGCTATGCACAGCAAAAGTGTCTTTATCAGGCCTAATTTCAATTATAATAAGTGCAAATGGTTATATGGTCTTAAACAGAGGCTGCTGTAGTCACAGAATGGGATGCCCTAAAAACCAGCAGTAAGTACACCTGGCAGGGTCCAGTAGTGCTGTGAACAGCAAAAGTGTCTTTATCAGGCCTAATTTCAATTATAATAAGTGCAAATGGTTATATGGTCTTAAACAGAGGCTGCTGTAGTCACAGAATGGGATGCCCTAAAAACCCAGCAGTGAACCTGGGACAAGTAGTGCTATGCACAGCAAAAGTGTCTTTATCAGGCCTAATTTCAATTATAATAAGTGCAAATGGTTATATGGTGTTAAACAGAGGCTGCTGTAGTCACAGAATGGGATGCCCTAAAAACCCAGCAGTGAACCTGGGACAAGTAGTGCTATGCACAGCAAAAGTGTCTTTATCAGGCCTAATTTCAATTATAATAAGTGCAAATGGTTATATGGTCTTAAACAGAGGCTGCTGTAGTCACAGAATGGGATGCCCTAAAAACCAGCAGTAAGTACACCTGGCAGGGTCCAGTAGTGCTATGAACAGCAAAAGTGTCTTTATCAGGCCTAATTTCAATTATAATAAGTGCAAATGGTTATATGGTCTTAAACAGAGGCTGCTGTAGTCACAGAATGGGATGCCCTAAAAACCCAGCAGTGAACCTGGGACAAGTAGTGCTATGCACAGCAAAAGTGTCTTTATCAGGCCTAATTTCAATTAGAATAAGTGCAAATGGTTATATGGTCTTAAACAGAGGCTGCTGTAGTCACAGAATGGGATGCCCTAAAAACCCAGCAGTGAACCTGGGACAAGTAGTGCTATGCACAGCAAAAGTGTCTTTATCAGGCCTAATTTCAATTATAATAAGTGCAAATGGTTATATGGTCTTAAACAGAGGCTGCTGTAGTCACAGAATGGGATGCCCTAAAAACCAGCAGTAAGTACACCTGGCAGGGTCCAGTAGTGCTATGAACAGCAAAAGTGTCTTTATCAGGCCTAATTTCAATTATAATAAGTGCAAATGGTTATATGGTCTTAAACAGAGGCTGCTGCAGTCACAGAATGGGATGCCCTAAATACCCAGCAGTGAACCTGGGACAAGTAGTGCTATGCACAGCAAAAGTGTCTTTATCAGGCCTAATTTCAATTATAATAAGTGCAAATGGTTATATGGTCTTAAACAGAGGCTGCTGTAGTCACAGAATGGGATGCCCTAAAAACCAGCAGTAAGTACACCTGTCAGGGTCCAGTAGTGCTATGAACAGCAAAAGTGTCTTTATCAGGCCTAATTTCAATTATAATAAGTGCAAATGGTTATATGGTGTTAAACAGAGGCTGCTGTAGTCACAGAATGGGATGCCCTAAAAACCCAGCAGTGAACCTGGGACAAGTAGTGCTATGCACAGCAAAAGTGTCTTTATCATGCCTAATTTCAATTATAATAAGTGCAAATGGTTATATGGTCTTAAACAGAGGCTGCTGTAGTCACAGAATGGGATGCCCTAAAAACCAGCAGTAAGTACACCTGGCAGGGTCCAGTAGTGCTATGAACAGCAAAAGTGTCTTTATCAGGCCTAATTTCAATTATAATAAGTGCAAATGGTTATATGGTCTTAAACAGAGGCTGCTGTAGTCACAGAATGGGATGCCCTAAAAACCCAGCAGTGAACCTGGGACAAGTAGTGCTATGCACAGCAAAAGTGTCTTTATCAGGCCTAATTTCAATTATAATAAGTGCAAATGGTTATATGGTCTTAAACAGAGGCTGCTGTAGTCACAGAATGGGATGCCCTAAAAACCAGCAGTAAGTATACCTGGCAGGGTCCAGTAGTGCTATGAACAGCAAAAGTGTCTTTATCAGGCCTAATTTCAATTAGAATAAGTGCAAATGGTTATATGGTCTTAAACAGAGGCTGGTGTAGTCACAGAATGGGATGCCTCACAGCAGACTTAAGATCAGTTCAGTATATATGCACAGTTAGTTAGTATAAGCAGCCTGAAAATGCAAACAAAGCCAGTCAGCCAGCTAGTAACACTCAGGCTGGATGAAAAAAAAAAAAAAAATCTCCCTGTGACAGCCTCCGATTTTTCCTACCTTTCCCTGTTTTTCGCTGACTTTCTGTCTGTCTCCTGTCTGTCTCCTGCCTGTCTCCAGCCTGTCCCTGTCTGTCCCTGCCTGTCTAACTGCCTCTCTCCCTCACTACAACGTTCTGTCTCTCACGAATGCAATAGAGAAATGAGGAAGGAAAAGCAAGATGGCCGACTTAAATAGCGCTGTGACGTCACCGGGCTTGCTGGCTGCTGATAGGCTGCATGTGACTGCCCCAGCTTGCACTGGCGCGGGATAGATGTCCAGACATGTCCCGTCCGCCATCTTAGAATGCCTGTAAATGTAAATGAATGGATGTTAAAGGAAAACTTCGAGCGATCGAATCGCGGGGAAATTCGGATTCGATCCGAATCGAATTTTTCCTGAAATTCGGATCGAATCCGGGTTCGTCCGGATCGATTCACTCATCCCTAGTGTGCAACCGTAACCTGATCTGTTATGATTGGTAACATAATGGTACCCTGGATACCCCCTGAATTTGTAGCCATCCTCGCAACCATGCTGGCCAATCTGGCTCATTTTTACGATTGAAAAACAGCCGCATTTCTACACCTCAATCCTCATCTAACCTGCCAACTCAGACCCGAAAGGAAGAAGGCCACCCAGCGGCTGTGACGAGAATAATCCTAAACAATACACATCAATGCATAAACCCTTTCCATACACATAAGCAGTCAAATAACAAAATGCGATCATTACCAATTTTTTTTTCTTTAATCAAGCATAAATAAAATAACTACTATATCAAAATATAAACTTACACTTAATATATATATATATATATATATATATATATATATATATATATATATATTCCACCTTGCACAGAACAATACATTTATCCTGCTATTAACAATACATTTGCCTAATTCACCCAATAACAAAAAGAGGGAGGGTGGGTGGGACTGCTCCGTCCAGCGTCGCACATGAGGGATCAAAGGGGGGTAGGGAGGGACCCTTGGCCCCGATATACCCCCCTCCCCCTCGCCACCTTCCCCCACCTTCTATCACTACTGGTCTAGCTCCCGATAGGAGCTCAGGCCAGTCATGTGGCGCCTCCCTTAAGGGGACGCCGCTCCTCTGGAAGAAAATGCAGCCCATGAAGGTAAATGGACCGTTTCACATCAGTGCAGCGTTTCTGCCCACACTATAGCTGAAATGCATCCCACAGAAGCCCAGGGACACCTACTGTAGCTTGAGTAAATGTAAGAAGTTGGTTCCTTATTTTTATATTTTACAAGGACTATTGGCCCATCCAGATATAAACTCAGCTATAGTAATTCAAGGAATAAATATTGGGCCAAAACCAAAAATCGATGAGTGGATTAAATTGAAATAGAGCCGGTTACATTACAGAAAAAGAAACAATATGATGTAAAGTTGCAATGTCCAGAATGTAATCAGAGTGCTTAAGCTAATTCAAACAGGGCCTTTGTCCTCTGCCCAACCCCGGCAGGAGTTCAGCCATACTGCCTGCATGGCAATCCTTCATGTCTCCTGCATGCTGTAAGAGGGAAAGAACAGAGCGAATAAACCCCCTTTCCCTGCTTAAATATGGTCAAGCCAAAATTTCTTGACGAATGCGACGGTAGCAGGTTGCTGAAGGATGACCCGGGCTCATATTTATTGGTGAAGTTATTCATTTACATACCACTGGATCATTGTTTTGGACTTACAAGTAATTTTATTTGGCATTAGGAGCACATTATTAAGGTGGTACTGTGCCTCTGGTATGCACTTGGCACTTGCACTTATTTTGCACTTCTTGCTGTATATGGTAGACACTTTTATGTATATTTATTCATACGTGTATACGCACTTTTTTTTTCACCTTACTTGTCATCCAACTTTGTGTACAATTGATTTGAACAATTATTAGAGCCATATATATGGTTACTCTATAGCCTTTTTGTCTTTATATGTGTTTTTTCTTGTCCTTCATTGCTGTGTGCTTTAGATGCTTTTTTGATATTAATACATTTGCGCATATATTTTTTTTTGTACTCGTGAGTGCGGACAATTGTTTTGGGTTTCTTGGGGCATAGCTAGAGCCCCAGCCTTGTATATACTTCTCTCGGTCAATCCCCATGGGCCAGCACCTTTACTAGTTCTCATTTGGCTGTGGGAAGCCACATCCATTCATTTAACATTTCTCCTCCTGACTGCCCCTCAGTCTTCCTGTTACAAAGAAGCCGCCATGTAACATTATGCCTACACACAACAGATGGTTCAAGTTAAATTACATAACGTAATTACTGAGATAGGACTCAGGCATACCCAGACATTCTTTACGTCTGCACATTTAATTTAACTGAATTAAATCTTTTTATTATATGGAGCTGTATATATAAATTATATGTGTATGATTTCCTTTGAATCAGTCACATGCAGATCAGAATCATAATAAATGGCAGGTAAACATCCATAGATTCCACATTCATCCAAGTTACCTATATATAGATCAATAATATTAGTCATTTTATAATAATTCATTAATATTTGAGACACATACAATAAACATTTTATGACTCCAGAACTTATAGCAGAATAGCAGATGTATTAGGAGGCAGAGAAGTGCAGCACTCCATTCCCATCCATGCATGTCATTGAGCAACACAAGCCTTATAGCAGGTCAAGCTTGGTATATATCTTCAGTGTCTGTCAGTATACTGTACATCCAGGGCCGGATTATGAGGAGGGTGCAAGAGGGGCCTCCACCACTTGCCCTGCGAAGGGGGCCTCCACCAACCTTTGGGTTATGGACTCATCCAATTCATTCTTTGATCTGAAGGGACGTGGGGCCAGCAACGAAGCTATCAGCGGCATTGGGCCCCCCTTCTCCCGGGCAAGCTTTTTTTGTTTTTTGCAAACCTGCAGTCAAAGCCACCACAGTGCAGAATGGAGAATCTAGAGCAGCAAAGCCGCCGGCAGCAACGCTACAGTGATGGGTGCAGAGCTGTCACTGCACATAAGCCACCAAGCACAGCCGCTGGCAGCTCAATGCAGGCAATGCAGATTTTCTGCTGGACCAGCCAGGCGACTACACTATCCCCATAACTCCCTACTTTTGAAAGCCGTAAAGAGGGACACAAGACGACATTTTTAAACATTTAAGCCACACACACACATTGACACACACAAACACACACACATAGACACACAGACACAGACAGACACAAACAGACACACATACACACATAGACACACAGACCACACACAGACACAAACACACACATATAGACACACACCAACACAAACACACACACAAACACACAGACACAATCACACACACGTGGGCACACACAGACACAGACAGAAACAAATACACACACATAGACACACAAACACACATACACAAACACACACACACACAAACACACATATACACACACACACACACACACACACACACAAATACACTCACCAGTGCAGGCCATTTCCCATCCTGTGCGAGGCTCCTTCCTGTAGTCCCACCCACTTTCAGCACAGCGGCAGGGACAGGCTCCCTCCTGGAGTCCCGCCCCCACCCACTGAACCACCAATGAAATAACAGAAGAGAGCGCTGAGCACTTACACTCGGGCCGGCGGGCGTCTGAGAGGCCGCAGCAACTCTCCGGGCGACGGCGTGGGACATAGCGGCGATGGCGTGGGACATAGCGGCAATGGGGCAGGACAAGTGTAGACGCGTGACCAAATAATAAAAATCGGGACAGTCCCGGGAGAATCGGGGCGGTTGGGGGGTATGTACCCTCCACCCAGAATGTCAAAGCAGCACGCACCCGCACAAGGGTGGCACAAGGGACTCGATCTGACGTTCCAGTAAGTAGGCGGGTGTCAGACAACCACCAATCAGTTACTTGGCTGGACTATTATTTTAAAGGAAAAAAATTACTGTATCCGGGGCCTGCACCAGATTTTGTGCCCAGGGGCCTCAACCGCACTAAATCCGATCCTGTGTACATCAGAATCCTGGATGTGGAGCCATTCCATTCAACCTGTATTAAAGTCCTCCTGCCTTATCCTCCATGATAAACGTGAACAATTAGCAATTTCAAAGCATCTTAAAATCTTATTATATGTTAATTAGAGATGAGCTCGGCACAAATCAAAAGATCATTTGAATTTGTGCCGGATTTATTTTTCCTTAAATTTTGGAGCGAACTTCAGTTTGATCATTTGTAATTTTAATACCTTTTGTGCTAAGCTGGGAGGAGCGTGTCATGGCACAGTTTAGCCTTGAGCATGCTCTACTGTGGACAGAGTCAGCTGTGTGACCACTTGTGTGACCACTGTGTGTAACTCGCCTGTATGCCTGCCTGCCAAGAGAAGCTCCAAGAGACTTCTTTGCATAGTCCTGGAGGAATGGAATTAAAAGGCTTCTCCCCGCACTGCAAGGCATGGAGGATAGGCACATGGGCCAGGCATCGGGTGAGCTCATACCTACCAACTTTCAGGGTGAGAAAGAGGGACATTCGTTAAATTAGCCCACGCCCCCTCATTGATTGACGAATAGGAGAAAGGATGTAACAGTTACAACAATAGAAACACTTTAAATAGGCAAATGGATTATTTACTGATGCAGATCTGCATGTTACACCTCAAAGAGGGACAGTATGTGAATGAAACCACACACCCTCATTGAGGGATGTATGAAACCACACCCCCTCCCTGAGGGATGGATGCAGCCACACCCCCTCAATGAGAGATGGATGAAGCCACGCCCCCTCATTGAGGAATAGATAGGGAGTAACAGTTACAACATTAGAAACACTTTGAATAGGCAAATGAATGAATCATTTATTGATGCAGTTGATTGATTGATGATGTTACACCTCAAAGAGGGACAGAGAAGCACAACCAGGGACAGGAGGACATGGGCTCAAAAAAGGGACAGTCTGTCCAAATCAGGGACATGGGAGGTATGGGTGAGCTGCTTGCTGCCTTATTATTACTATTGCCAGAACTATCCTTATAAAGTGTGCATCCCTATAGTGTAGTGAAGAAGTCATTTTTTTCAATTTCTGTGGCATTTTGAATTTCAGTGAACTGGTCTTTTATTGCAGGGGACATTGGGAAGAGGCGTAGCTGGGGGGGCAGGAGGACAATTCTCCCGATGCATAAGGTCAGGGAGGTGCCAAAGGGGGGGTGGCCTGAGAACAGGTTGGGGGCGTCATTTTGAATCTTAGCCCCTGGTGCCAGAAAGTCTATCTGCTTCTCTGCATTGGGTCTGATTTCCCAAATCTAGGGGTCAGTTTCTCAGAATCAATAACTAAAGAGGAACATTACAGGTGTTGGGTAAATTTGGCCATTTCTCTTTCATTATGTCATTGGTTGTTGTATTCGGGGCACCCTCAGACCAAACATCACACACCATGTGCGGTTCCTCATTCCTTGAGAGAGTGTCTTTCCATCCGTCCCATTGACCTTTCTTGGGAACTTTATTTTATAGTCAAGCAAACGGCTGTTTCTCAAATACATTTTTGGACTTTCACCCGTTTTAAGTACAAGCCTTATAGTACAATGACATCATGCTTTCACGTTCCTATACATCAGCGTATGTACATGTGATAAGAGCATGACAGCTGTTCTGCTAGTGTGAAAGCCGAGAAAAGGCTCTATATACGGCTGAGGATGTGGAATGCTTTCTTTGGTTGCTCGGTGTCTGTGACTTTAATCGAGGTTAAAGTAAAACTAATGGCAAGATGGTATATGGTCCCAGAGAGAATTAAACACTTTTCCACTGAGTTCCAGGGGAACTGTTTCCGGGGGAGCCTGTCTCCGGGGTCGTACCGTCATGTGCCGTTGGATTGCCCAGTAGTTAGGGGTTTTTGGTCTGGAATCTTTAGAGTTCTCAGCAAGGTATGAGGTAGATCTGTGGTCAGAGACCCTTGGGTAGCTCTCCTCAAGACCCAATCCCCCACAGTTCTAGACTACTGTGTCTAGAACTAGTTCTTAGGGGCAAAGCTGGTGATAGCTGGGGCTTGGAGGTCCCCCACTTTGTATTATATCCTATCAGGGGCAAAGCTGGTGATAGCTGGGGCTTGGAGGTACCTAGGGATGAGCGAATCGATCCGGATGAACCCGGATTCGATCCGAATTTCATGAAAAATTCGATTCGGATTGAATCCGAATTTCCCCGTGCTTCGCTCGCTCGAAGTGTTTCTTTAACATCCATTCATTTACATTACAGGCATTCTAAGATGGCGGACGGGACATGTCCAGACATCTACCCCGCTCCAGTGTATGCTGGGGCAGTCACATGCAGCCTATCAGCAGCCAGCAAGCCCGGTGACATCACAGCGCTATTTAAGGCGGCGGACATCTTGCTTTTCCTCATTTCTCTATTGCATTTGTGAGAGACAGGGCACTGCTGTATTCAGGGAGAGACAGTTAGAGAGCCAGGGACAGACAGGGACAGGCAGGAGACAGGCAGGAAGTCAGTGAGAAGCAGGGAAAGTTAGGAAAAATCGGAGGCAGTGACAGGGAGATTTTTTTTTTTTTTCATCCAGCCTGAGTGTTACTGGCTGGCTGACTGGCTTTGTTAGCTGTTTCAGGCTGCTTATACACTCTTGATCTTGTGCATATATACTGAACTGATCTCAAATCTGCTGTGGGAACATTACCATTTTGTAAGATCTCATTAGCCTCTGTATCTCCTCTAAGCTGCACACTTATTTAAAGTAATTTGGCCTGTTGGAGCCTGCTTAGACACTTTTACTGTGCATATATACTGATCTCAGGTCTGCTGTGGGGGCATCCCATTCTGTAACATCCCATTAGCCTCTGTATTTCCTCTAAGCTGCACACTTATTTAAAGTAATTTAGCCTGTTGGGGCCTGCTTAGACACTTTTACTGTGCATATATACTGATCTCAGGTCTGCTCTGGGGGCATCCCATTCTGTAACATCCCATTAGCCTCTGTATCTCATCTAAGCTGCACACTTATTTAAAGTAATTTGGCCTGTTGGAGCCTGCTTATCCACTGTTGCTGTGCATATATACTGATCTCAGGTCTGCTGTGGGGGCATCCCATTCTGTAACATAACATACCCCTCTTGATCTTCACTAAGCTGCACACTTATTTAAAGTAATTTGGCCTGTTGGAGCCTGCTTAGACACTTTAACTGTGCATATATACTGATCTCAGGTCTGCTGTGGGGGCATCCCATTCTGTAACATCCCATTAGCCTCTGTATCTCATCTAAGCTGCACACTTATTTAAAGTAATTTGGCCTGTTGGAGCCTGCTTATCCACTGTTGCTGTGCATATATACTGATCTCAGGTCTGCTGTGGGGGCATCCCATTCTGTAACATAACATACCCCTCTTGATCTTCACTAAGCTGCACACTTATTTAAAGTAATTTGGCCTGTTGGAGCCTGCTTAGACACTTTTACTGTGCATATATACTGATCTCAGGTCTGCTGTGGGGGCATCCCATTCTGTAACATCCCATTAGCCTCTGTATCTCATCTAAGCTGCACACTTATTTAAAGTAATTTGGCCTGTTGGAGCCTGCTTATCCACTGTTGCTGTGCATATATACTGATCTCAGGTCTGCTGTGGGGGCATCCCATTCTGTAACATAACATACCCCTCTTGATCTTCACTAAGCTGCACACTTATTTAAAGTAATTTGGCCTGTTGGAGCCTGCTTAGACACTTTTATGTGCATATATACTGATCTCAGGTCTGCTGTGGGGGCATCCCATTCTGTAACATCCCATTAGCCTCTGTATCTCCTCTAAGCTGCACACTTATTTAAAGAAATTTGGCCTGTTGGAGCCTGCTTAGACACTTTTACTGTGCATATATACTGATCTCAGGTCTGCTGTGGGGGCATCCCATTCTGTAACATCCCATTAGCCTCTGTATCTCATCTAAGCTGCACACTTATTTAAAGTAATTTGGCCTGTTGGAGCCTGCTTATCCACTGTTGCTGTGCATATATACTGATCTCAGGTCTGCTGTGGGGGCATCCCATTCTGTAACATAACATACCCCTCTTGATCTTCACTAAGCTGCACACTTATTTAAAGTAATTTGGCCTGTTGGAGCCTGCTTAGACACTTTTACTGTGCATATATACTGATCTCAGGTCTGCTGTGGGGGCATCCCATTCTGTAACATCCCATTAGCCTCTGTATCTGCTCTAAACTGCACACTTATTTAAAGTAATTTGGCCTGTTGGAGCCTGCTTATCCACTGTTGCTGTGCATATATACTGATCTCAGGTCTGCTGTGGGGGCATCCCATTCTGTAACATAACATACCCCTCTTGATCTTCACTAAGCTGCACACTTATTTAAAGTAATTTGGCCTGTTGGAGCCTGCTTATCCACTGTTGCTGTGCATATATACTGATCTCAGGTCTCACTAAACCGCATAAAATGGCTGGAGAGAGTTGGAGTATAAAGCCTATGCACTGCCGCATTTACTCAGCGGCGTCCTACTAACCCCTACGTGAGCTCAAACAAAACATATACGACAATTGGTTAACCGTAGGCCTGGCAAATAGGCTGAAAACACCAAATTGCTGAGCAGACATCAATTTATTGTACCAAATACAGCACACACATGGAAGATGTTCTTACAGGTAAAAAAGTAAAAAAAGTGCATTAAAATCACGGGGGCCCACCGTGCACACTCACACACTACCACGCACACCCCTGGCCCACCCCGCAAGCAGCGCTGCTGAACTCTACCCAAGGGGGACGGCAAGATAAACTACTCAAAGCTTGCTGACACGCAAGTTGGCATATGAGACAGTGGCAAGCCTCCTCACAGAAAAAAGTAGACTCTGTTGCTGACCAGCTGAGTTATTACTGAACATGTATCAATGTCATCATGTGACTCGCTTAATCCGCAGCTTCCAAAGAAATCAGGTGCGACACTCACATAGCGTGGCAGTATGCTTAATGTCCGTCATGTATAAGCATAACGCTGCATATCCAAATCACTAGACTCTAGTGTAGACCATGCAGTCAGTGTATAGAAGTGCCTCGCCGAGGCTAGTACTTAGCTGACACATGCGATTGTCCATTGTAGAGCGCTGGCGCCATAGCGTAGGTGTTGCGCAACACTTCAAACTTGGAGGGCCTTGGAGCAGAAGCAGAGCTGGGAGCGGGGTGGCCAGTGCGTGGAGAGGGCCGGCCGTCCGCCGACGCGCGTTTCGCTCCGCCCACCGGAGCTTCGTCAGGGTGGTGGGCGGCCCTCCATACCTCCGCTATAACCATGAGTTCCCTCCCTTGCATCACGGGTGACCAATCCAGAGAGCGCTTCCTGGTGTGACAAGGAACGCGTCATTCGCCTTTCTCCAAACCGGCCTTGCTGACCGGTCAATCACTCAAACTCTGCAGTGACGCATTCTGCGTCATTGACGTATGCAGCCGGCTGGACACTTAGACTTCCTGTGGTGACGTATTCCACGTCATCCCCACCTTGGAACACGCCCCGCCATCACGATTGTAAACACGGTCATAAACACCTAGCTGACAGGAGGCGCACATTGGTCCCCTTGCTTGCGGGGCACACAGCGGGACTTCATGTCCCTTCTTCCATAATCAACATCTCATGCACCTAGTGGAGATATGGGTGTGAGGGTATCAAGGGGGCCCCCAATACAAATATCAGTCAATCGCTTGCCATATTCTATTTGTGGAGGTAGGCATCACGTAGTCCATGTCATTATTACAGTCTTCATGTTTAGAGTTAAAGGGCAACCAAATCAATGAAATTCCTTATATGGGGCCCATGTAGCTAGGGGACGCCCTATCCATTGTCATTCACACTTCAGAGCAAACGCTCCCAACTGTCACAAAGCACACCTTTCTTTTCTTTTTCTTTTTCTTTATCATAGCAGCTGTAGGTCAGGTCACAGTAATTCTTATCCCTCTTATCACAATTTGTATCTCATATACTTCATATACTTCACGCTGTTGCTTCTTAGGGAAGTGAGTATATATGCACACTGTCTAGTACCATATTGTACTCCTACACACAACAGTTGAATGATATTTCTCCCCCTCTGCCTATTGACGCTTACAGACCTCTCCACTTTTTCTACTGCTACGCACATCCTATGTAGCTACAGGGATAGAGACCCTGACCCCACCTATACGTTGCCTACTGAGTAATGAAGCACCTAAGTCAATCATTACCTCTTCACCAGCCAATGACAAACAAATAGCACAGATACCAACCTACTACTCAACCTACTAATTACATATTTATTTATTTATTTACCTATCACTTAGCCCAACGGGGCATGTGGAGATGGATATAAAGGACCCCCCAAGAAAACCGACAGGTGTATCATATAGTCCTACAAGTAGGCTCCCAGGCCGGAGTCCGTTTTTAACCCATCCGGGGTCATTGTTCCTAACTCAAAGATCAACCTTGCTTCCTGCTGCATCAGGCGTTGATCCAGGAAGCCCCGTCTGCCCCCCTTCTTCAATACAAAGATACCACGTGCCCTAAGGCCTTTTGGGCTCCCATGGTGAAAGGCTTTAAAATGGTCTGATACGGGACTTTTCTCACTCCCAATTTTTATGTCCCGCACATGCTCACCAACCCTTGTGCGCAAAGCGCGTTTGGTTTTTCCAATATACTTTCTATTACAAGGGCAGGTGAGCATATACACAACATGAGTAGTCCCACAGTTTATGAAGCCCCTTATTTTTCTCGGTGGATCTCCTCTTGTACCAACAAACGTGCTGGTCTTTTCAATAAATGGGCAAATTTTACACCGTCCACATTTAAACGAACCTTCCAACCTATCCATCCCCAGTGTCCCACTGGTTCTGACTAGGTCACTATGAACCAATCTGTCCTTCATATTTGTCGCCCGCCGAGCTGTAAGTAAGGGGCGTGGACATATGCACCTTGCTAGTTTTGGGTCCAGTTGTAAAATGTGCCAGTGGGACTGTAAAATTGTCCTAAATCTCTCCCAATGTGTACCAAAATTAGTAATTAATCTTACTGGCTGGTCTCCTACCCGTTTTTTTGAATCCTTCTTCAAACTGTCATTTCTCAAAAGGTCACTCCGATCGACAGCGAGTGCTTTCTTGAAACAGGTACGGATCAATCTGTGGGGGTACCCCCTCTCTCTAAACCGACCCGAAAGCTCCCTAGCCTCCCGCACATACTCACATTCTGAGCTACAGTTCCTTCGTATCCGCAGGAATTGTCCATACGGTATGCCGCGCAGAAGTGGGGGGGGATGGTGACTGGTGAAGTGAAGCAGAGTGTTCCCTGCCGTGGGTTTTCTATACGTGGAAGTGGATAGTTTGGCCCCATCCCGCCTAATAAGCAAATCCAAAAATTCAATACATTCATAGCCAATTTTAAAGGTAAGGCGTATATTTCGATTATTCTGATTTAAGTGGTCCACAAAGGTCTCAAACTCGCCCGATGTCCCTCTCCACACCACCAGGACATCGTCAATGTAGCGCAGCCAGAGGGCGACCCGCGCCCCAAAGTCCGCCCGCCCAAACACCTCGAGGCTCTCCCACCACCCCAGGTGCAGGCAGGCGTACGATGGAGCACAGGCCGCCCCCATGGCTGTTCCACGTATCTGATGATAGAAGCTGCCATCGAATCTGAAATAATTATTCGTGAGTACGAACTGCAAAAGATCCACCACCAGTTCGTTATGGGCCGCGTCGCAAGGACCGAGATCCTCTAAGAACTGTGCTACAGCCTCTAGGCCCACCGTGTGGGGAATGGACGTATACAGGCCCTCAACATCGATGCTTGCCAGAAGCCACTCCCCCTCAAGCTCAAAGGAGACTAGCTTCCGCAAAACATCGCTGCTGTCTAACACGAAAGATGGTAGGATTCGTACCAAAGGTTTAAGGTTCTCATCGATGAACCTAGACACGCATTCGAGGGGACCTCCATTCCCCGACACCTCTGTGAGGAGGCTTGCCACTGTCTCATATGCCAACTTGCGTGTCAGCAAGCTTTGAGTAGTTTATCTTGCCGTCCCCCTTGGGTAGAGTTCAGCAGCGCTGCTTGCGGGGTGGGCCAGGGGTGTGCGTGGTAGTGTGTGAGTGTGCACGGTGGGCCCCCGTGATTTTAATGCACTTTTTTTACTTTTTTACCTGTAAGAACATCTTCCATGTGTGTGCTGTATTTGGTACAATAAATTGATGTCTGCTCAGCAATTTGGTGTTTTCAGCCTATTTGCCAGGCCTACGGTTAACCAATTGTCGTATATGTTTTGTTTGAGCTGATCTCAGGTCTGCTGTGGGGGCATCCCATTCTGTAACATAACATACCCCTCTTGATCTTCACTAAGCTGCACACTTATTTAAAGTAATTTGGCCTGTTGAAGCCTGCTTAGACACTTTTACTGTGCATATATACTGATCTCAGGTCTGCTGTGGGGGCATCCCATTCTGTAACATCCCATTAGCCTCTGCATCTCCTCTAAACTGCACACTTATTTAAAGTAATTTGGCCTGTTGGAGCCTGCTTATCCACTGTTGCTGTGCATATATACTGATCTCAGGTCTGCTGTGGGGGCATCCCATTCTGTAACATAACATACCCCTCTTGATCTTCACTAAGCTGCACACTTATTTAAAGTAATTTGGCCTGTTGGAGCCTGCTTATCCACTGTTGCTGTGCATATAAACTGATCTCAGGTCTGCTGTGCGGGCATCCCATTCTGTAACATCCCATTAGCCTCTGTATCTCCTCTAAGCTGCACACTTATTTAAAGAAATTTGGCCTGTTGGAGCCTGCTTAGACACTTTTACTGTGCATATATACTGATCTCAGGTCTGCTGTGGGGGCATCCCATTCTGTAACATCCCATTAGCCTCTGTATCTCATCTAAGCTGCACACTTATTTAAAGTAATTTGGCCTGTTGGAGCCTGCTTATCCACTGTTGCTGTGCATATATACTGATCTCAGGTCTGCTGTGGGGGCATCCCATTCTGTAACATAACATACCCCTCTTGATCTTCACTAAGCTGCACACTTATTTAAAGTAATTTGGCCTGTTGGAGCCTGCTTAGACACTTTTATGTGCATATATACTGATCTCAGGTCTGCTGTGGGGGCATCCCATTCTGTAACATCCCATTAGCCTCTGTATCTCCTCTAAGCTGCACACTTATTTAAAGAAATTTGGCCTGTTGGAGCCTGCTTAGACACTTTTACTGTGCATATATACTGATCTCAGGTCTGCTGTGGGGGCATCCCATTCTGTAACATCACATTAGCCTCTATATTTCCTCTAAGCTGCACACTTATTTAAAGTAATTTGGCCTGTTGGGGCCTGCTTAGACACTATTACTGTGCATATATACTGATCTCAGGTCTGCTGTGGGGGCATCCCATTCTGTAACATCACATTAGCCTCTGTATCTCCTCTAAGCTGCACACTTACTTAAAGCAATTTGGCCTGTTGGAGCCTACTTATCCACTGTTGCTGTGCATATATACTGATCTCAGGTCTGCTGTGGGGGCATCCCATTTTGTAACATCACATTAGCCTCTGTATTTCCTCTAAGCTGCACACTTATTTAAAGTAATTTGGCCTGTTGGAGCCTGGTTATCCACTGTTGCTGTGCATATATACTGATCTCAGGTCTGCTGTGGGGGCATCCCATTCTGTAACATCCCATTAGCCTCTGTATCTCATCTAAGCTGCACACTTATTTAAAGTAATTTGGCCTGTTGGAGCCTGCTTATCCACTGTTGCTGTGCATATATACTGATCTCAGGTCTGCTGTGGGGGCATCCTATTCTGTAACATAACATACCCCTCTTGATCTTCACTAAGCTGCACACTTATTTAAAGTAATTTGGCCTGTTGGAGCCTGCTTAGACACTTTTACTGTGCATATATACTGATCTCAGGTCTGCTGTGGGGGCATCCCATTCTGTAACATCCCATTAGCCTCTGTATCTCATCTAAGCTGCACACTTATTTAAAGTAATTTGGCCTGTTGGAGCCTGCTTATCCACTGTTGCTGTGCATATATACTGATCTCAGGTCTGCTGTGGGGGCATCCTATTCTGTAACATAACATACCCCTCTTGATCTTCACTAAGCTGCACACTTATTTAAAGTAATTTGGCCTGTTGGAGCCTGCTTATCCACTGTTTCTGTGCATATATACTGATCTCAGGTCTGCTGTAGGGGCATCCCATTTTGTAACATCCCATTAGCCTCTGTATCTCCTCTAAGCTGCACACTTATTTAAAGTAATTTGGCCTGTTGGGGCCTGCTTAGACACTATTACTGTGCATATATACTGATCTCAGGTCTGCTGTGGGGGCATCCCATTCTGTAACATCACATTAGCCTCTGTATTTCCTCTAAGCTGCACACTCATTTAAAGTAATTTGGCCTGTTGGAGCCTGCTTACACACTGTTGCTGTGCATATATACTGATCTCAGGTCTGCTGTGGGGGCATCCCATTCTGTAACATCACATTAGCCTCTGTATTTCCTCTAAGCTGCACACTTATTTAAAGTAATTTGGCCTGTTGGAGCCTGCTTATCCACTGTTGCTGTGCATATATACTGATCTCAGGTCTGCTGTGGGGGCATCCCATTTTGTAACATTCCATTAGCCTCTGTATCTCCTCTAAGCTGCACACTTATTTAAAGTAATATGGCCTGTTGGAGCCTGCTTATCCACTGTTTCTGTGCATATATACTGATCTCAGGTCTGCTGTGGGGGCATCCCATTCTGTAACATCCCATTAGCCTCTGTATCTCCTCTAAGCTGCACACTTATTTAAAGTAATTTGGCCTGTTGGGGCCTGCTTAGACACTATTACTGTGCATATATACTGATCTCAGGTCTGCTGTGGGGGCATCCCATTCTGTAACATCACATTAGCCTCTGTATTTCCTCTAAGCTGCACACTCATTTAAAGTAATTTGGCCTGTTGGGGCCTGCTTAGACACTATTACTGTGCATATATACTGATCTCAGGTCTGCTGTGGGGGCATCCCATTCTGTAACATCACTTTAGCCTCTGTATTTCCTCTAAGCTGCACACTTATTTAAAGTAATTTGGCCTGTTGGAGCCTGCTTACACACTGTTGCTGTGCATATATACTGATCTCAGGTCTGCTGTGGGGGCATCCCATTCTGTAACATCACATTAGCCTCTGTATTTCCTCTAAGCTGCACACTTATTTAAAGTAATTTGGCCTGTTGGAGCCTGCTTATCCACTGTTGCTGTGCATATATACTGATCTCAGGTCTGCTGTGGGGGCATCCCATTCTGTAACATTCCATTAGCCTCTGTATCTCCTCTAAGCTGCACACTTATTTAAAGTAATTTGGCCTGTTGGAGCCTGCTTATCCACTGTTGCTGTGCATATATACTGATCTCAGGTCTGCTGTGGGGGCATCCCATTCTGTAACATTCCATTAGCCTCTGTATCTCCTCTAAGCTGCACACTTATTTAAAGTAATTTGGCCTGTTGGAGCCTGCTTATCCACTGTTGCTGTGCATATATACTGATCTCAGGTCTGCTGTGGGGGCATCCCATTCTGTAACATCACATTAGCCTCTGTATTTCCTCTAAGCTGCACACTTATTTAAAGTAATTTGGCCTGTTGGAGCCTGCTTATCCACTGTTGCTGTGCATATATACTGATCTCAGGTCTGCTGTGGGGGCATCCCATTCTGTAACATCACATTAGCCTCTGTATTTCCTCTAAGCTGCACACTTATTTAAAGTAATTTGTCCTGTTGGAGCCTGCTTATCTACTGTTGCTGTGCATATATACGGGCTCCTGCTGCTGCTTGCAACTCCAGGGTGTGATTCATCCAATTTTTGGGCTCCTGCTGCCAACTCCAGTGTCTCTTTAAAGTAATGTTCGGGCTCCTGCTGCTGCTTGAAACTCCAGGGTGTGATTCATCCAATTTTTGGGCTCCTGCTGCCAACTCCAGTGTCTCTTTCAAGCTATGTTTGGGCTCCTGCTGCTGCTTGCAACTCCAGGGTGTGATTCATCCAATTTTTGGGCTCCTGCTGCCAACTCCAGTGTCTCTTTAAAGCAATGTTTGGGCTCCTGCTGCTGCTGCTGCCAACTCCAGGGTGTGATTTATCCAAGTTTTGGGCTCCTGCTGCCAACTCCAGTGTCTCTTTCAAGCTATGTTCGGGCTCCTGCTGCTGCTTGCAACTCCAGGGTGTGATTCATCCAATTTTTGGGCTCCTGCTGCCAACTCCAGTGTCTCTTTAAAGCAATGTTTGGGCTCCTGCTGCTGCTGCTGCCAACTCCAGGGTGTGATTTATCCAATTTTAGGGCTCCTGCTGCCAACTCCAGTGTCTCTTTAAAGTAATGTTTGGGCTCCTGCTGCTGCTGCTTGCAACTCCAGGGTGTGATTCATCCAATTTTTGGGCTCCTGCTGCCAACTCCAGTGTCTTTCTAAAGTAATGCTTGGGCTCCTGCTGCTGCTGCTGCCAAATCCAGGGTGTGATTCATCCAATTTTTGGGCTCCTGCTGCCAACTCCAGTGTCTCTTTAAAGCAATGTTTGGGCTCCTGCCCCTCATAGTGATGCCACTTCAACTCTCTGCAATTGTGCCGCTCTGCGATTCTATTAGCGATGCCTCTGATCTGCATGTAATATTTATTTACAGTATTATTTAACTAACCCAGCACGCATGCTATGCGTGTTACAGCAAGGCAGAATGGTTTACAACCCTATTGAGGCTCTAGGAGGCTCAGAAATAGCCGTTTTTAATAGCGATTCATCGCGAATAAATTCGGACCGAAACGAATTTTGTCGGAAAAGTCGGCGAATCAGCCGAATCGAATTTTTCAAAAGTTCGCTCATCTGTAGAGGTACCCCACCTTGTATTATATCCTATCAGGGGCAAAGCTGGTGATAGCTGGGGCTTGGAGGTCCCCCACCTTGTATTATATCCTATCAGGGGCAAAGCTGGTGATATCTGGGGCTTGGAGGTCCCCCACCTTGTATTATATCCTATCAGGGGCAAAGCTGGTGATAGCTGGGGCTTGGAGGTCCCCCATCTTTAGCTTCAATGCCATTAAAAACAAGGTTAACTGCATTATGGCCGTGGAATGTCCGCCATTCACAATGGGACTTTGGAGCTGTTCAGAGAGGTGTGGAATCCTTGGGTTCGGAATTTTCTGCCTACAGATTTTCATGTAAACCTAATGAGCATCTGATCCTTCCTCGATCCCATCCTTTGCCCCCCTCCACTTACCCCCCCCCCCTCATAGGGGTTGTTATTTTTCTTTATTTCTTTATTTATTTGAATTGAATTTCTTCAGTAACTCTTGAATCTTGTATGCAGTGAATAAGCTTCTGATTGTGACTTAAGTTGTCTGTAATCTTTACATTTTGTGTGTAAACAGTATTATGCTTCTAGAATAATGTTCAGAATATACACAATAAAAAGATTGATAAAGAACAGTATTATGCTTCTACAATAATGTTCAGAATATACACAATAAAAAGATTGATAAAGAAAGGCTCTATATACATTTAGCTTGAAGGATAACCTCACAGTTTAGGGCTTAGATTGGAATCTCTGCTTACAATACTATAAATTAATACAGATTGGAATTGGATTGGTCAAGTTTTAAACCTGTATTTCCTTATCACAGGTCTTGAGGAGTTAATAAAACCTCTCCCAAACATGGCTTACCCAGCCCCTCTGCCCCTCCGTTTTAGCATTTAACTATTAATAACTTACCTCTCGAGTCACATCACTCTCGGCAACCCTCTGCCCCTCACCATCCTCCGTAGGGCAGCGCCATCTTGAATGCCCAAAGCATCCCGACAGACATGCGCCTCCCCTCAGATTTCCCCCATTAATCCGGACCTTCACCCTGAATAAGAGCCTATCTTGTATGTTCCCCCCCTGTACATACAGATTGCCCACATTAATCCGGACCTTCACCCTGAAAAAGAGCCTATCTTGTATGTTTCCCCCACTGTACATACAGATTGCCCACATTTATCCGGACCCTCACTATGAATAAGAGCCAATTTTGTATGTCTCCCCACTGTACATACAGATTGCCCACATTAATCCAGACCCTCACTCTAAATAAGAGCCTATCTTGTACCCCCCCCTCACCCTGTGCATACAGATTGCCCACATTAATCCGGACCTTCACTCTGAATAAGAGCCTATTTTGTATGTCTCCCCACTGTACATATAGATTGCCCACATTAATCCAGACCCTCACTCTAAATAAGAGCCTATCTTGTTTCCCCCCCCCCCCCTCACCCTGTGCATAAAGATTGCCCACATTAATCCCAAACTTCCCCCTAAATAAGAGCCTATCTCATATGTTTCCCCCCCCTGTACCTACAGATTGCCCACATTAATCCGGACCCTCACCCTGAATAAGAGCCTGGTCCAGCAGAAAACAGTTTCCAGCATTGAGCTGCCAGCGGCTGTGCTTGGTGGCTTATGTGCAGTGACAGCTCTGCACCCATCACTGTAGCGTTGCTGGCGGCGGCTTTGCTGCTCTAGACTCTCCGTCCTGCCTTGTGTCGGCTTTGGCTGCAGGTTTGCAAAAAAAAAAAAAAGAGGCTTGCCCAAATGTGTGAAGCTCCCTCTGCCGCCATTAGCTTTGTTGCCGGCCCCGTGGCCCATCAGTCTAAAGACTGCAAAACCTCCTGGACCAGATCATAACCCAAAAGCTGGTGGAGGCCCCCTTTGCAGGGCAAGTGGTGGAGGCCCATGGGCACGCACCCCTTGCGCCCTCCTCATAATCCGGCCCTGGATGCACAGTATACAGACAGACACTGAAGTTATATACCAAGCTTGACCAGCTATAAGGCTTTTGTGGCTCAATGACATGAATGGATGGGGATGGTGTGCTGCACCCCTCCCGCCTCCTCCAAGCTGCAGTAGGTGCCCCTGGGCCTCTGTGGGCTGCATTCCAGCTATAGTGTGGGCGGAAACGCTGCACTGATGTGAATGGGCCCCTTAAATTTTATGAGCTGCATTTTCTTGCTGCTCGTGAGATGTTCGCCTGTTGCAGCGGGAAGTTGTGAAACGGCCGATTCTTCAGTGTAGACGGACATGTCACAAAGTCGGGTGTGTGATTTCTCAACTCTGCGTTGAGCGTTTGGGGACATCTCTCTATAAATTCACCCTAATACACACAGTTAAAGCGGACCAAAACCCACATTTTACTAACTAGCACCCCCTGAATTGCTCCTCCTATGAAGAGAACATTTTGCCAATTTCCACTGCTCCCACTTCACTCTAATCCCAGATAATGGCGCCTGTTTTAGCTGTAAAGCTCCGCCTCCTCCATCATTGCCATTGTTGTGTGTGATGTCATTGCCCCGCCTACACAATGACTGGTTATCTCACAATGAGGGTCAGCAAAAAAAAAATGTCCAGGACGATTTGACAAATGAAATGGTAATTTCTAGTTCTACGTCCTAACAATGGAATATTGGCAGGGGCATTGGCCAAATATATTTTAAAAGTTCAGTGGGTTCTGGTCTGCTTTAAAGTGGACCCAAACCCACTGAACTTTTGACTATCCTGGGATTTGGTCCTTGCCCCCCCCCCCCCAGGGAACCCCGATCGGGGAGGCCTCGCTGTGTGCAACCCCCAGGTGATCAGAGCAAACTCACCTCTTCCCGGTCCTACGACGCACGTGCGGCCGCTCATCCAATCAGCGCCCTCGGATCCACGAGCTGACGCCCGCATCCCCTGCTTCCCTCTAACAGGCATGATTGGGACTGGGGGAGTTTAAACTAGCCACAAAAGAACCCTGACCTCAAATACAAGGTGTCACTTTTTTACCATACCTCCCAAGTGCCCCTTATTTGGAGGGACTGTCCCTCTTTTGAGTCTATGTCCCTGTGTACCTCGTTGTTCTCATTTGTCCCTCTTTGAGGTGCAACATGCAGATCTGCAGCAATAAATGATTCATTTGCCTATTTAATGTGTTTCCTTTGTTGGAACTGTTACTACCTATCTCCTATCAATCAACGAGGGGGCGTGGCTTCATCCATCCATCAATGAGGGGGCGTGGCTTCATCCATCCCTCAATGAGGGGGCGTGGCTTCATCCATCCCTCAATGAGAGAGTGTGGCTTCATTTACATATTGTCCCTCTTTGAGGTGTAACATGCGAATCTGCAGCAATAAATGACTCATTTGCCTATTCAAAGTGTTTCTATTGTTGTAACTGTTACAATGTATTCCCTATCCATCCTTCAGTAAGGGGGTGTGGCTTCATCATCCCTCAGTGAGGGGCGTGGCCTAATTTAACAAACGTCCCTCTTTCCCACCCTAAAACATTGGAACGTACGCCTTTGGTGTGAACTTAAACAGAGATGGATCAGCCCAGTATCAGTGTTCAACCTCACAAATGCTCTTCTAGGGAAATCATTCCCACAAGCACAATCCAAATCTTCCGGGAAGTCTTCCAAAATAGGTTTAAAGTGGACCAAAACTCACAGCGATCAGCTTGGGAATCTATAAGATTCCCGGACCAATTGATCCCCTACCCCTGGGGCATCCAAATTCAGGATGCCCCACTGTGTGAAACTCCCCAGGTTGCCCATACACTTAACTAGTGAAAGGCCGATGTGGGCACGCTCCCTGTTAGAGGAGAGCGGGGGATGGGGCCGCCAGCGCGCTGTGAGCCGCTCGTCTTAGACGGTGTGATGTCAACGGCTCCGAGTGCGCAGATTGGACGAGCGGCCGTGCATGTGCCGTAGGACGGGAAGAGGTAACTTTGTTTTGGGACATATTGTGATGTCAAAAAAATACCTGTTGGTGTGCAGACATGTGTGTCTATAGTCATACCTCCCAAGTGTCCCTGATTTAGAAGCAATGTCCCTCTTTTGAGCCCATGTCCCCCTGTCCCTAGTTGTTCCCTTTTGTCCCTCTTTGAGGTGTAACATGCAGATCTGCAGCAATAAATGATTCATTTGCCTATTTAAAGTGTTTCTATTGTTGTAACTGTTACAATGTATCTCCTATCCATCTCTCTATAATGGGGCGTGGCTTCATCCATCCCTCAATGAGGGGGCGTGGCATCATATTTCCCTCAATGGGGGGGGTGTGGCTTCATAATCCCTCAATGGGGGCGTGGCTTAATTTACATACTGTCCCTCTTTGAGGTGTAACATGCAGATCTGCAGCAATAAATGATGCATTTACCTGTTCAAAGTGTTTCTATTGTTGTAACTGTTACAATGTATCTCCTATCCATCTCTCTATAATGGGGCGTGGCTTCATCCATCCCTCAAAGAGGGGGTGTGGCGTCATATATCCCTCAATGAGGGGGCGTGGCTTCATAATCCCTCAATGGGGTTGTGGCTTAGTTTACATACTGTCCCTCTTTGAGGTGTAACATGCAGATCTGCAGCAATAAATGAGTCATTTGCCTATTCAAAGTGTTTCTATTGTTGTAACTGTTACAATGTATCTCCTATGCATTCCTTAACTAGGGGGCGTGGCCTAAATTAACAAATGTCCCTCTTTCCCACCCTGAAAAGTTGGTAGATAAGTCTACAGTGAACCTTCAAGAAAACGAATGAAGCAGCAAATAAGGGAAGTGAGAATCCTTTTACAAGTGACTGGAGGCAGTGGGGTGTGATTCCTCTCCGCACACCTCTGCGAGAGGATAACAGTTATTGTCACACTGCTTCCTCTTCTGCTGCAGTTGGTCGCCTCTCTCTAGATATTCAGCGCAGACATGGCCGAGGACGTCACTTACGCTGACCTAAAATTCGGTAAGAGATTTGGTTCTGGCAAGTAACTTGATCACATGACCTGTTTACCTGTTTATTTAAGATGCTTTATTAAGATTTTTTTATATTTCCAATGGTTCTAGGAATATACAGTGTGTGTTTTTTTCTATCCATTGTATGCAGAGGAGTAGCTCATACCTCCCAAGTGTCCCTGATTTGGAGGGACTGTCCCTCTTTGGAGCCCATGTCCCTCGTTGTTCTCATTTGTCTCTCTTTGAGGTTTAACAGGCAGATCTGCAAAGTGTTTCTATTGTTGTATCTGTTACAATGTATGTCCAGCCAGTGGTCCACAGGGAATCCTTCGGGTAGTACCTGAGGACCAAGTCCCTTCTTCTCCTTTGGGAGGGAGGGATATGTAGCTCGTACTCTCTGTCGGGGGATTCGTCCTCCGGGAGAGCAGGGGAAAGAGGCTCTTTCTCTTTTGAGATGGGCCTAGCATGGGCACCCAAAGTGTTTTTTTAGTGGTTTGCACTTTTTACTTTGGGTGGCACGTTTTTCATGGTGTGTTTATCACACAGGCGGCTTCAATAAAAAAAAAAAAAAAGCTGAGATTGTGACACCTAGTAACAAAGGAAAACACATGCAGAGGCTGGCTTCTCATATGCTAATCAAGTCCAGCATTGCCGAGGGTATATGTCATAAGAAGGAGGAGAGATATAGAGGCTGAAGTGGAAGCAGGTTGAAGAGATGGCTCACACTGTAAGACTGAGCAGTAGACCAGAGCTATAGACGACAGTCAAGTCCTATGATTGGTGGTCCATTGCAAGGGAAATCAGGAGGAGTGTTACTACGCAGTGCCTGTTTCTGGTAACAGGTTCTGCTGCAAACTGACAGGAATGGGGAGGGCAGCTATGAGGAGATAAGCTTATTAATCAGAGTTTATACACTTTGCCTGCATAGTCCCTTTAAAGTGGACCAACAGTGAAAAAATATGCCCCATTAAAAACCTTCTGCTGCTCTTATGTCCCTTTAAATGAAATAACATATATAAATATATATAATATAATATATACCATATAAATAAATACCATAACATGCTAAATGTTAAAAAAAAAAATAAAAAAATAAAACACTGCTTACCCAGAAAACAGAAAAAGAAGAACCAACGCTGGCATCTTGAGTTGGAAACACAGGAAACTTCACTTTGTGCTATACAGATAGCCGTTGGACAGAGCGGGGTTAGCACACCGCTCTCGTCCTGGCAGTAGTTGGAGCTGCGGGGACTAATGGAGGCAGAGCTATGGACGACCAGGCAAGTCCTATGATTGGTGGTCTATTGCAAAGGGAAATCTGGAGGAGTGTTACTACGCAGTGCCTGGTTTCTGGTTACAGGTACTGCTGCAAGCTGACAGGAATGGAGAGGGCAGCTATGAGGCGATAAGCTTATTAATCAGAGTTTATACACTTTGCCTGGATAGTCCCTTTAAAGTGGACCAACAGTGAAAAAATGTGCCCCATTAAATCCTTCTGCTGCTCTTATGTCCCTTTAAATTAAATAACATATATATATATATATATATATATATATATATATATCATAATAATTATAATACATTATTATAATAAATAACATAACATGTAAAATGTTAAAAAAAAATAAAATACTGCTTACCCAAAGACACAGAAAAAAAAGACAAACCAACGTTGGTATTTTAAAATCTTGAGCTGGAAACGCAGGAAACTTCGCGTATGCGCTGTACAGATAGCCGGTGGACAGAGCGCAGTGTGCACACCGCTCTCGTCTCGGCAGTAGTTAGAGCTGCGAGTGCGTGCATCTGTCTAAGCTGTGCGTCCTCCTCGTCCCCGCTGATGAATGTGAGCTGACAAGTGCGCCCCTGGCAGTGTACGCTGTGACCCAATCACAGTTGGATGCGCGCTCCCCCACAAGTCGCACAACAGCACAAGCTTCGCTGTTGCCAGCTTTATAGCAACGGACTAGCAGGGCGGGATCGGTTGGTGATCTACAGTGCTGCGGAATCCACTAGCCAGGACCCTGAAGTAAGAATACCAGCATGCTGACATTCGGAAACCAAAAAGTTAAAATACGTTTTTATTCTTATTTTATAATAGTAACATACCTCCCGAGTATTTGGGGTGGGAAAGAGGGACAATTGTTAAATTAAGAGATTCGTTTGCCGCCGCACACCTACCAACGATAAGGCCGGGGGTGCACGGTTAGCGGTGACGCCACAAATCCATAAGTTACAAATCAAATCGAAACCAGCACTCCATGTGTGCATAAGATAAATAGGGTTGTAATTGCACACAAAAATTACATCCAGGAACAGTTAGTCCACAAGTCCAACGTTTCGGGGGTTACCGCGAGCCCCCTTCATCAGGGATTATAACAAACCTTTTTTTTTGTTTTGTTATAATCCCTGATGAAGGGGGCTCGCGGTAACCCCCGAAACGTTGGACTTGTGGACTAACTTTTGTGTGCAATTACAACCCTATGGTATATGGTTTGTAGCAAGTACGTAGTTTGTAGCAAGTACCGCATTGTTCGCCCTATAAGACGCACCTAGGATTTGGGGGAGAAAAATAAGAAAAAAAATATTTTAAACCAAAAACGCACCATTACAGACAGTGTGGCATTCCCCTTTCCCATTGGCCGTGTGGGATGCCCCCATTCCATAGACAGTGTAGCATGCGCCCATCCCATTCCCCGTATACCCAGTGTGGCATCCCCCTCCCATTCCCCATATAGGCAGTGTGGCATCCCCCTCCCATTCCCCGTATAGGCAGTGTGGCATCCCCCCTCCCATTCCCCAAATTGGCAGTGTGGCATTCCCCCTCCCATTCCCCATATAGGCAGTGTGGCATTCCCCCTCCCATTCCCTATATAGGCAGTGTGACATTCCCCCACCCATTCCCCATATAGGCAGTGTGGCATTCGCCCTCCCATTCCCCATATAGGCAGTGTGGCTTTCCCCCTCCCATTCCCTATATAGGCAGTGTGACATTCCCCCACCCATTCCCCATATAGGCAGTGTGGCATTCCCCCACCCATTCCCCATATAGGCAGTGTGGCATTCCCCCACCCATTCCCCATATAGGCAGTGTGGCATTCCCCCCTCCCATTCCCCATATAGGCAGTGTGGCATTCCCCCTCCCATTGCCCATATAGGCAGTGTGACATTCCCCCTCCCATTCCCCATATAGACAGTGTGACATTCCCCCCTCCCATTCCCCATATAGGCAGTGTGGCATTCCCCCCTCCCATTCCCCATATAGGCAGTGTGGCATTCCCCCTTCCCATTCCTCATATAGGCAGTGTGGCATTCCTCCTCCCATTCCCTATATAGGTAGTGTGGCATTCCCCCCTCCCATTCCCTATATAGGCAGTGTGGCATCCCCCCTCCCATTCCCTATATAGGCAGTGTGACATTCCCCCACCCATTCCCCA
Organism: Gastrophryne carolinensis; assembly: GCA_027917425.1. Classification (NCBI taxonomy): domain Eukaryota; kingdom Metazoa; phylum Chordata; class Amphibia; order Anura; family Microhylidae; genus Gastrophryne; species Gastrophryne carolinensis. Next base: position 651,595,130 of record CM051234.1, on the reverse strand, counting down.
TATAGGCAGTGTGGCATCCCCCCTCCCATTCCCCATATAGGCAGTGTGGCATCCCCCCTCCCATTCCCCATATAGACAGTGTGGCATCCCCCCTCTCATTCCCCATATAGGCAGTGTGGCATTCCCCCTCCCATTCCCCATATAGGCAGTGTGGCATCCCCCCTCTCATTCCTCATATAGGCAGTGTGGCATCCCCCCTCCTATTCCCTATATAGGCAGTGTGGCATCCCCCCTCTCATTCCCCATATAGGCAGTGTGGCATCCCCCCTCCTATTCCCTATATAGGCAGTGTGGCATCCCCCCTCTCATTCCCCATATAGGCAGTGTGGCATCCCCCCTCCCATTCCCCATATAGACAGTGTGGCATCCCCCCTCTCATCCCCCATATAGGCAGTGTGGCATTCCCCCTCCCATTCCCCATATAGGCAGTGTGGCATCCCCCCTCTCATTCCCCATATAGGCAGTGTGGCATCCCCCCTCTCATTCCCCATATAGGCAGTGTGGCATTCCCCCTCTCATTCCCCATATAGGCAGTGTGGCATCCCCCCTCCCATTCCCCAAATAGTCAGTGTGGCATTCCTCCTCCCATTCCCCATAAAGGCAGTGTGCCCCCCCATTCCCATAGGCTGTGTGGCATCCCCCTCCCCCCATTAGTATAGGCTGTGTGGCATCCCCCTCTCCCCCCATAGGCTGTGTGGCATCCCCCTCTCCCTCCATTTGTATAGGCTGTGTGGCATCCCCCTCTCCCTCCATTTGTATAGGCTGTGTGGCATCCCCCTCTCCCCCCATTAGTATAGGCTGTGTGGCATCCCCCTCTCCCCCCATAGGCTGTGTGGCATTCCCCCTCCCCCATTAGTATATGCTGTGTGGCATCCCCCTCTCCCCCCATATGCTGTGTGGCATCCCCTCTCCCCCCATTTGTATAGGCTGTGTGGCATCCCCCTCTCCCCTCATAGGCTGTGTGGCATCCCCCTCTCCCCCATAGGCTGTGTGGCATCCCCCTCTCCCCCATAGGCTGTGTGGCATTCCCCCTCCCCCCATTAGTAAAGGCTGTGTGGCATCCCCCTCTCCCCCCATAGGCTGTGTGGCATCCCCCTCTCCCCCCATAGGCTGTGTGGCATCCCCCTCCCCCCATTAGTATAGGCTGTGTGGCATCCCCCTCTCCCCCCATAGGCTGTGTGGCATCCCCCTCTCCCCTCATAGGCTGTTTGGCATCCCCCCTTTCCCCCCATAGGCTGTGTGGCATACCCCTCTCCCCCCATTTGTATAGGCTGTGTGGCATCCCCCTCCCCCCATTAGTATAGGCTGTGTGGCATCCCCCTCTCCCCCATAGGCTGTGTGGCATCCCCCTCTCCCTCCATTTGTATAGGCTGTGTGGCATCCCCCTCTCCCTCCATTTGTATAGGCTGTGTGGCATCCCCCGCTCCCCCCATTAGTATAGGCTGTGTGGCATCCCCCTCTCCCCCCATAGGCTGTGTGGCATTCCCCCTCCCCCCATTAGTATATGCTGTGTGGCATCCCCCTCTCCCCCCATATGCTGTGTGGCATCCCCTCTCCCCCCATTTGTATAGGCTGTGTGGCATCCCCCTCTCCCCTCATAGGCTGTGTGGCATCCCCCTCTCCCCCATAGGCTGTGTGGCATCCCCCTCTCCCCCATAGGCTGTGTGGCATTCCCCCTCCCCCCATTAGTTTAGGCTGTGTGGCATCCCCCTCTCCCCCATAGGCTGTGTGGCATTCCCCCTCCCCCCATTAGTAAAGGCTGTGTGGCATCCCCCTCTCCCCCCATAGGCTGTGTGGCATCCCCCTCCCCCCATTAGTATAGGCTGTGTGGCATCCCCCTCTCCCCCCATAGGCTGTGTGGCATCCCCCTCCCCCCATTAGTATAGGCTGTGTGGCATCCCCCTCTCCCCCCATAGGCTGTTTGGCATCCCCCCCCTCCCCCCAATTCCCATAGGCTGTGTGGCATCCCCCTTTCCCCCCAGTCGGCTTAAGTTAAAAAAAAAAAAAAAAAAGCCGAACTCACCTCTCCACTGACACCGCTCCGCTGAGCGGTCGGCTCCGTGAATGGGGTGAGCGTGGCCTGCGCCGCATCAACGTCTGCACAGGCCACGCCCACCCCATTCACGGAGCTGGCCGTAAGAAGCAGCGGCGGGGGCTCTGTCCCGGCCCCGCCGCTGCGATCGCTGTCTTTTACCGGCAGCGATGACAGCGGCGGGGCCAGAGACAGCGCCCCCGCCGCTCCTCCATCTGCTGCTTCTTCTGCCTGGGGCACATGCGAGCACCCAGGTCAGGGCAGAGGGTGGGCGTGGCCTGCACCGACTTGGCGCTGTCTCTGGCCCCGCCGCTGTCATTGCTGCCTTTAAAAGACAGAGATTGCAGCGGCGGGGCCGGGACAGAGCCCCCGCCGCTCCTCTGGGCTCCCGCATTGTGACAGGCAATGCGGGAGTGCCAGGTACGGATGAGTTTTTTTTTTTTTTTTACATTCGCCCGATAAGGCGCACGGACATCCCCCCCCCCCCACACACTTTTGGGGAAAAATAAGTGCGTCTTATAGGGCAAAAAATACGGTATATAATCTGTAGCAAGTATACAAGTATTCAATAATGGCTGTTTACAAACGCGTTTCGCGGTACATCGCTTCATCAGTGTAAGTAGCCTTTGACATATGTGATATGATATACGAAGAACAATTTTAGTTATATAGGTCCATGCTAAGCTTTGTATCTGATATGTTCAATTTTACAGTTTGAATAAATACCTTGTGCCTACTGAATGGTAGGCGTTTTTTGTTGTATCCTCAATTGGATAATGGTTGTTCTGATGATGGTAAATAATAAGGTGTTATTATACTTATAAGGTGTTATTATACTTATACTTAGCAGGCTCCTTTCGCTCTGCTTCCGCCTTGTATTAACAGCGAAGCGTGAGTTGGTAGCCTAGCAACCTAATTGCTACCAGTGCACGTCAGAGGAGGAGGACGGAGATGGTGTCTCCCGCCCCTCGACTTCCGCTCAGTGTTTGAGCTAATTGCTCAGCAACTAAAGTCCTAGCCAATGCATGCCGGAGGAGGAGGGCGGGAGCGGCCTATCCACTTCCGGTATAAAAGGACACTTCTTTCTTTGCTGCCGAATACCTGGTTAAAGTCGCGCTCTGCGACGAAACGCGTTGGGGTTTGGCAGTTCTATAGACTGGAGGATCAGGGACACATCCCTGTTACGGCGTCCATCACCTACATGCTTTTTCACTGGCCTGTGGGAACATTGAAGCTTGGTGGTGAGATCCGCTCCATCTTTCTTGCTCTGTCAAGTGAGCTGACATGCTGGTTTTATGTTATTAATTTGTGAGTGCGATTCTTAGAATTTTACCTTTACCTTTTTTACAGTATTTTAAATGGTATTGCACTAGTCCTGCTATATCTTTATGTTTCCCTCCATGTGCGGACTGTGATCCATTTATCCTGAGAGTTTATGATAAAACGTTTGCCCTGTGGGATCTAAGTCTTGATGTGGATGATTTTTAATTAAATCGGTGATCCAGCAGCGTGGGGAGGATACTTAAACACCATTCATTGTGGCTTTTCCAAGATGTCCTTCTGGTAAGGATTTGCACATATGGGTGTTAAGAGCACAGAAGAGTAGGAACAAGCACCTTGGGAAGTGGATGAAATTTTTACAGATAATTTAATATATATCTTGCACTATTGGACTATTATACATTTTTGGACACTGCAATATTCATATAATTTTTGCATATTATGGTTTGTTTGTAATATTTGGAACAAATTCGCTCTGTGTTTTTTGTTGTGTGTTTTGATTGGGAATATTGGGAATGTTCTAACACGTTGAGCTGCGTTTGAATTTTTGTTTGTCGTTTACTTTGTTTGAAAGCGCGGTGTTGTACACGATTTTTTATTGACTGTTATTATACTTAGTTGTTTTAAGTGTGGTCAGTTACAGGATAATGAGTTAATAATGGTAGTACCTTATAGTATATGGCTGCTTTAATATTGTGATGCGTTGCTAGTCTTGCCGTTTGTGTTTCCCTTTAAGGGAGAGAGCAGTGCATAGCTGGTTAAGTAACAAATCGTTGGTGGTATAATGATCACAGATAATGAGTAAAGGGCAAGAACTTACTTTATGCACGTGGTTTGGAGGACGAGGGAAGCGCCCGTCCTGCGGGCGGGCGGTGCGTCACCTGAGTCTGTAGCAATGTGTGCAGGAGAGCGCTTTGCGCGCTCTAATAACGTGCCTTGGCGGTGACGTCACTGGGGGCCGGTGTGCAGGGTTGGAAGCCTATTGGCTCCAGCACCCTGTCACGTGCTCCCCGGGGACCCAATGGGAGCATTATAGGAGGGGGCGTGTATCGGCCGCTTCTGGCGTATCTCCGTGTGTGTCCCTTACTCCTTCCGGCGGCCCCCTCTCCCTGTTATGTCGCTCCTATTGCTGGGCGCCATTTTCTCGGTTACTTTAGATTATAAGCGGTGTTAGGCTGTATATTTTTTTATATGTATGTGTAGTAGTAAGTTGTTGTACCGTGTTAGCCATCGATGTAAGCAGGAAATCCAAGGTTAAGGTAATACCATTTATTGGCTAACTCATTTAGATTGAAAATGCAAGCTTTCGAAGCTGTTCAAGCTTCTTCTTCAGGCATAATACAGGTCTGTGACTTAGACACAACATTTATACAAAAAAACTACAAAGGAGTGACAATTGTTTTTACACTGACACACATGAAAAATAGCTAAGTCGTAAAATCGTATACTGTGAGATAAGAATCAGGGGGATTATAACAATTAATGGTGGGCTGATAAGAATGAGAGGGGGAGGTCTGATATTAAACAGACTGTCTGGCCTGATGTGAGAGCAATAAAAATTCCACACACTTTCTCTCCCCCTCTCATTCTTATCAGCCCACCATTAATTGTTATAATCCCCCTGATTCTTATCTCACAGTATACGCTTTTACGACTTTGCTATTTTCCATGTGTGTCAGTGTAAAAACAATTGTCACTCCTTTGTAGTTTTTTTGTATAAATGTGTGTCTAAGTTACAGATCTGTATTATGCCTGAAGAAGAAGCTTGAACAGCTTCGAAAGCTTGCATTTTCAATCTAAATGAGTTAACCAATAAATGGTATTACCTTAACCTTGGATTTCCTGCTTATATGTATGTGTGTAACCCGTACCATTCTTGGAGGCATTTAGGTCTAACAGGAGTTATCAGCATTACATTTTTTACAGGATTTGAATGTCTGTAATGTAACACAATAGATAACACCATGGGTAACCCCTCCCCCCTCTCTCCAACAATAGAAACAATTTAAATAGACAAATGAATCATTTATTGCTGCAGATCTGCATGTTACACCTCAAAGAGGGACAATATGTAAATTAAGTCACAAACCCCACTGCGGGATAGACAAAGCCACACCCCTTCGTTGAGGGATGGATGAAACCATGCCCCTCATTAAGGGATGGATAGGAGATACATTGTAACACCTGCAACAGTAGAAACTTTTTGAATAGGCAAATGAATCTTTTATTAGTGCATATCTGCATGTTACACCTCAAAGAGGGACAATATGTAAATTATGCCACACCCCCTCATTGAAGGATGGATTAAGCCACGCCCTCATTGGGTGATGGATGGAGTAACGCCCTCTCATTAAGGGATAGAGGTAGCCACACCCCCTCATTGAGGGATGAATAGGGTGTAACAGTTACATTAGAAACACTTTGAATCGGCGATTGAATCATTTATTGGTGCAGATCTGCATGTTACACCTCAAAGAGGGACAAATGAGAACAACGAGGGACAGGGGGACATGGACTCCAAAGAGGGACAGTCCTTCCAAATCAGGGACACTATGTGCATTGATGCTGGGCCCTCATTTTTTGAGACCTCACATGATAACAAGACAAAATAGCCTGAACAAGACCATCTGGCCTAATGATATCCTGACCCTGCTTCACCTCCTGCTGCTCTCTCAGTATCTTCCTCCACCTTGTCACCTATGAATACAGAAAGATTATCCTCTGCTGCTTCGAAAAAAAAGGGGATGCATCCAGATTTTTCATGACTGTTACTCCTTGTCCCTCTTTTATACTTCTGCCTCCACACCCCCCTTTTTTTAGCCACAATTGTCCAAGGGCCAAAAACTATACAGTGCTTGGTCTAAATTCTGTTTTTACTTGATTCAGTTTAGTTGGTAGTGTAGCGATAACCTTTATCGCCGGAGGGCTTCCCCACCAGAGACGTCCTTTTCCCAATCGTAAGAGGTGCCGCTGGAATTCCAGAGTCGTCCGTGAGGAACCAGGAACAGCCCTTACAAGGGCTAGTGAATTGTAATATAGCGTTTCCCCCAATAAGAGACAGAACTCAGTATTGAGGGTGAAGATGAACTTCTTTATTAGTGCCACCCTGGGCCTTATATGCAAGTCTCCATGCAAGGGGACCTCCCCCGTGGACCTGATGGAGAACTGCATGACAAACCCACAGACCAATGGGAGCAGGGCACACAATCCCTCAACTCTGCCGGTGACGCAATCAGCAACACAATAGCCGTCTGTAACACAATCAGTAGAACAATAGCAGTCTGTAACACAATCAGTAGAACAATAGCAGTCTGTAGCACAATCAGTATAACAATAGCAGTCTGTAATCCAATCAATAACACAATGGCAGTCTGTCTGGGACATGCTCAAGAAAATGAAAGTAATGGGTCTATGCAAAAACAGTGCCTTTAAAATCCAATGGCAGAGTCTGTCACAGGTAGTAAGTTCTTTTCAGAGTGCTCTGCTTTTGGCCCTGTTGAGCTGCTGCCTTTCACACCCCCATCCAATAGTTTCCCCTCTAGTCCCCCTCCTAGAACTCCTGTACCTTGCTCCATTATACCCTCTCAGCCAAGAACACTCAGCTCATGTTCTGGCCCCAATGCCATAGTCTCGGAATCATGGCTGTGGAAGTCTTGCCACATTATCTTCTACAATACTAAAGCTTCAGTGCCATTGCGTTGGCCATATCCACCCCTGTTGATGGCCTCGGGCTTGAAGGGCACTTGGAATCATCTGGGCTGCCACATGGGGTTGTTCCTATAACATTTGGGTAGCTTTGCTTTCCAGAATGTTATCTCTATAGACATTTATCAGCGCCACCTTTATGAGTAATATAAAGCTTGATTTAGCTTTTGAGTGGAGTAGAGGTCTGCTCGTCACTATGCACTAAACTGTGGGAAAAAACTAAATGTAGGTATTTGTTGGAACCCAGAGCACTTTAGGGCTGTGCTTTACCATTTGGGTAAGAGAATGATCTGTACTAATATATCAGTTGAACCAAAAAAAAGGAGAATGGACAGCACCAAGGTCTCTCATACAAGAGAACAATCTAAGGCCCTTATTTAACAAGGGATAGCGCCAGGTAGCGAATGGTGAGCGAACGGTAATGACGGTCACCGCCACGAGAACGCCGGCTCCCCACCACAATCACACATTAATCAAGCCGATCCTGCTTAGCGACTGACAGAGCGCCAGATAGCGAATCATTCATCATTATTCCAGCCTCACCCCACAGCGCCAGCGAGCGACCTTGAACAGCGACAGGTATGACCTCTCGCTACCTGGCGCTCTCCAATGCATTTCAATGGAGCAATCTTTAAATATTCATAATTAATTGCTATTAATGTTTTTTTTTTTTTTTTTTTTTTTTTAAATGTCAAAAATTCTGTGACCACTTCTGCAATGTTAGATATTTTTTTAAGGTAAAAAAAAAAAAAATGTGTGCAGAATTGATATTACAGGTCTGATATTAATGTATTCATATTACAACATGTTTTGAAAAACATGTTTTTTTTTTTTTTCAAAAAATATGGTTGTTTGGGGGTTAAAAAACCACTTTTAACCCATCGCCGCCAGCGCTCTGGGGTTTAAACAAGCATTTCACTGTGCGAGAATTTTTTGAGCTTGATTTGTTAATGAATATGCTGGGAGCCGTTCGCTAGGGCCAGTCGCTATCATGCGCTCCCATACAGCGCGGAACCTGTCAAATAGCGACTCCTCACCCAATATTCAACATTACGGCAAACCGACTGAGTCGCTATCAACTACAGAACAACGGCCAAGCACAGCGACTACTAGCGGGCGCTCTGAAAATGCCGCTACTGTCGCTCATCTGTCGCTACCTGGCGCTATTAATGAATCGGCCTCCCCGGTAATTATCACACGGTGTGCTTAGCTAGCCCTAGGCAAAACAACCAAAACAATACAATATAGGGTGGGGGTCCCCACATACCCCCAGAGAGTTGCCGAGACAATGGCACTACCCTCCAAAGTAATAGTCAAAAGATAATTTATTGAAAGTACATAAGATTAAAAAACACAAATATATGACTACATTACATTTACACAATGGACACCAGGGGGCGCCATAGATCCATCAAAAATGCTACATAATAGGTAACCACAGTTGGTAAATAGAATAAACTGATCTTTAGACAAACATATCCTAAACTAGTCCTATAAAAAAGTGACAATAACAATATACAATGCACAAAGGGCGTTATATGTGCATTATCTATTGGTGGCCTAAAAGCAAATACTATCTGGGCAGCTCTTATAGCTCTGCCCCCCCCTTCGTCCCTCCCCCCCCTTTTTCAAGGGTTGTTTGTATATATGTATTTTAACCTGTTTTTAAATGTGTGTATATATGTCCATAGTATCTTTGGATTAATAAGGAAGTATCAAATTTGAATCTTAAATTTGGAGTGGTGCCAATTGTTTGGAGGATGGATTAGGAAGTTGTGGGACTCTTTGGTTTTGTTTGGTACAATGCACAAGACATACAATAAATGTCTCAACATCAGTGCAAAATCGATTCAGTGTAAGGTAAAGTGCCTGTGCCAAAAGAATGCTGTGCAAATTTCCTAACAATAAAAAAGGACCAACCGGGACTAGCAGCAAAGGCATATAACAATCTAGTATACATACGGATCAACTGGACCACCCCCATATATGTAGTCATATATGTATTGTATTTGTGTTTTTTAATCTTATGTACTTTCAATAAATTTATGTACTTTCAATATGTACTTTCAATAAATTATCTTTTGACTATTACTTTGGAGGGTAGTGCTATTGTCTCGGCAACTCTCTGGGGGTATATGGGGACCCCCACCCTACATTGTACTAATATTTCAGGTCATCACATTGCCACGTGTTACTAAAAAAAAGTCAGCCACTGCTGGAATAATCGGCTCCCTCCAGTGCCACCAGACAAAAAGTGATTTATCTTCCTTACCCAAATATTTAAGGACTTTAAGGATTCTAAGTTCTACCTCATCCATTATACTACACAATGGGGTCGATTCAGAGCTCCTTTTTTTAGGAGAAAAAATTGCCATTCACTTTCATTGTCTACCTTGGGGCCGATTCAGTGCCAGGTGAACATTTTAATCCTATAGACAATGAAAGTGAATGACAGTTTTCTCCCCTAAAAAAGAAGTGAATTTTCCCACCAGGCTCTGAATTGATGCCATTGTGAACTATTGGTCACTAGAGATTAGCGAACTTATTCTTTCGAATCGAAAATGTGAATTTTTTTGGCTCTTTTGGTATTCGTGTCAAACAAATCTTTCCATGAAATACTTAAAATAATAACCCCAAAAACTCACCTGCTGTTTTCTTCCTTCGTCCACTGTGACTGTCCTATACTGCTCCCCGCTCTGCGCACAGAGCACTTACCTCAGAATATAGGGTCCCAGAAAGCAGTGGGTGGGTACATACAGTCATCTGGCCCTTATTGTGCTACCATACTATTTAAGGAGGAAGGGGACAACCGGAGCACACTGGTATCCTTAGTCCAGTACAGCAATTGCTGGAAGGCGGTCCCCCATGTGATCTTCTGTGGTGAATGGCAGGACAGGTCAGACCTATCATGTCTCCTTTGGGAGGTGGGGTATTCAATGTGCATGTCATTGGCCCCGTTCTTGTGGATGATGCTCTGCTTTCCATTCTCTCACCATTCCAATTTCCTTTTTGAATGGTATGGTGGCAGCATACTGACCAGACTATGACTGCCATGACTGTGTTCTGGGACCTTATATTCCAAGGTCAGTGCTCTTTGTGCAAAGTGAGGATCAGCGTGGACACCAGTGCGGGGTGATAAAGTGAAGGCAGCAGGTAAGTTTTTATGGAGCTATTCGTTAAAATTTGATTTGGGCAAATCCAGACTTCTTTGGGAAACTTGGTGAACTGATCAAATAGGATTGTAAGTAAATTCTCTCATCTCTACGGGTCATTCTTCATTTTATGATGGCTTTATTTTATTTTAGGTGCCCCTCTAGAGCATCACACAAAGAAAGAAGATGTTATGTACGAGAATTTTGATGGTCTTCAGATCCACCGAGAGAAAAAAGAAAGAGGACCCCCTCCAAAGCCACCACTGGAAGGAGACGGTCAACTGAGGCAACGTACGGTGATTCAAACTCAAAGTATATGTTTATCTCCCATTTGATGGACTTCCTCCTAGAATTCCCTGAACATACATCAGAACTGACATTTTGAGTGAATACATTCAAGTTGAACACGAGCAATGTAATGTGTTTGCTCAGTAAAACCTACACTTTTCATCAGCTCCAAGTGTCAGAGACATGCAGTTTCATTCCACCTTCCAGCATGGAGGGTTGGGGAGGGGCAAACTGAGAGGATGAGGGACATTCTGGAAAATTGTAGTGGCACGCAGGGCCATAATAAGTGTGGTGGAGGCCCCTGGGCACAAAATTCTGGTGGAGGGCCCAGATACATTATTTTTTTTAAATAATAGTCTAGCCAAGTAACTGATTGGTGGTTGTCTGGCACCCGCCTACTTACTGGAACGTCAGATCGGGTCCCTTGTGCCCCCCTTGTGCGGGTGCGTGCTGCTCGGGAACTCCTGCTTTGCCATTCTGGGTGGGGGGTAGTGTAGTCGCCCGGCTGGTTCCCTGCATTGAGCTGCCAGCGGCTGTGCTTGGTGGCTTATGTGCAGTGACAGCTCTGCACCCATCACTGTAGCGTTGCTGACGGCGGCTTTGCTGCTCTAGACTCTCCGTCCTGCTCTGTGGTGGTTTTGGCTGCAGGTTTGCAAAAAAAAAAAAAGACTTGCCCAGCCACTGATAACTTTGTTGTCGGGCCCATAGCCTGTCAGAATAAAGACTGCAAAACCTCCTGGACCAGACCATAGCCCAAAGGTTGGTGGAGACCCCCTTTGCAGGGTGAACCCTTTGTGTCCCTCTAATAATCTGGCCCTGGTAGCACGTGAGTCCTGAAGGTGAGCATGAGAGGAGTTGACAAGTGTAGAGGACAGGAGAAGGTCGGAGGCAGAACAGAGGCTGCATCTAGGTTGATAGTGCTGGGTTAGAAATGAAATGTAGGGAGCAGCCTGGCAGGCGAGAACATTGTAGGTTAGAGTTTTAAACAGGTTTCACTGTTGGTAGTGAAGAGACGAAGAGCGAAGAGACTGAGAGTGGGTAGTAGAGCTGGATGAGCGAGAGGAGAGGTGGATGAAGTGAGCAGCAGTATTCAGAATAGATTGGAGGGGTGCCAGTTTTATTGTTTATTTTAAGGGATACTGCCCATCTCCTGTATGCCCAGGACGGAGTCACAGATTCAAACCAAACTGTCCTGGCCACTCTCAATGTGGAGGCCCTCTAATCCAGCATTCCCTACATCAAAGGAATACAGGCAGTGGAAAGGTTTCTGAATGAATTAGATATTCAAGAGCATAACCACAACTATTTTTAATTGAAACTTCTTCATTTTATTTTGACCCACAATCTCTTCCTCTTCAAAGGGGATCTATACCTCCAGATACAGGGGACAGCAATGGGGACTACATGTGCCCCGTCATCTGCGAACTTGTATCTGGGGGCATGGGAGAGGAGGGGCCATCCTTACCCTAAAAAGATATCAATAATATTCAACTTATTCTGTGGACAGGGCTAGTACCACCAATGTATGGATACATATTGTCAATACAAATAGAGCGAGGGATATGACCTGTGAGGGGAATTAGGAGCAACTGGAAACTCCTGTTGGATTATTTTTTCTAAACTTGATTCCCACTTCTATACCAGCCAACTACCAATAAGTTATTGTTTGAATGGTAGAGACACTGGAGTGTGGGTAAAGGGTAGGAAAATAGACTTACCCAAAACTCAGACTCTTTTTGGTAAACCACAATGAAGGATGTTGCAATAGGTCAGTCAGGATATGACCAGGGTATGCACTAGCATTTTAGTAGTGTCAGGTGAGAGGAAATAATAAATGTTTGTTTTGTTTGTTGAAACAACATGGATTAGTAAATACACTTTTTAAAAGTTAAGGTCATTCATATGTCTTTAGTGCATAATTATTATAATCTAATATCATTTAGTTTAAGACTTATCCTTTAAGACTACCATTTAAATTATTTCTGTAACAACATTGAGTCCTCAGTGGGTAACCTATGAAGAAATGTCATATTCCCTTAGGTCTCCATAAGTGGTATCTTCCCCTGTGTCTGGTCTCCTGGCTGCTCTTCCTGCTTCTGCTGATTGGAGTAATTGTCCTGGCTGTGAAATGTGAGTAAATCAGCAATGCATCTCTATGTTGGAGATACACTGTCAATTAAGAATTCTTTTCTATGTGAATGGGAAGCTTGCTGTAGGCCAAGACCCACCCCTCCACCAGGGTAAAGAGGCAGGACCTACAGCATTAGTTAGACATTAGTTAAGGAGTAGTGTTAGACAAACCCGAAACACAAAGTTAAGGTTTGTACCGAACTTTGCAAGTTCAGGTTAATACTAAACTTTTCGAGTTCAGGTTCGTACCGAACTTTGAGAGTTTGGGTTCAGACATATGACTTGAACACAGGGAGTTTAGAGAAGCCTAGATAGGGCATATAGAGAGTCAAGATGAGATGGGCAATGTCTAGAGACAAAGGGAGAGTTGAGGTGCCTGGTTAGGACATGCAGAGGGTTGGATATGTCTGGCTGAGACACACAGAAAGTGGAGATACAGTGCCCGGGTGGGACATGAAGTTTAGAGCTGATTGGGTGGGTAAGAGTAAGGAATCATGGGTGAGATGTTTAAATTGTGTAGATTCTTAGATGGGACGTGTAAAGGGTTGAATATGTCTGGATGAAACATGCAAAATGTTGGATATGCCTGGCTAAGACAAGCAGAAAGTAGAGATACCTGGGTGAGACATGAAGAGTGGGTGGGGCATGCAGAGAGTAAGGCTACCTGAGTGGGACATGTAAAAAATGGAGATGTCTGGGTGGGACATGCAAAGGTTTGGATAAATTCCAGCAATTTTGGGAAAAACAATTTACTCATGCATAAGGGGTTCCCCTGAAAAGCATAGCATCGCTGAACTCTGTCATGGCATCCCAACAATTTTGGATGTTTTTACTACTTTTAACCTGGCCAATAAAGTGGAGAATTACCAAAGTGTTTGAATTTTGTTTGGATTTACACATTGGGCAGTGAAAGGAGCCTGGACTACCGTGCAAGGCGAGACTGCATTGTGGGAAGAACTGTTATTGCTTATTCGTGAGAGGGTTGGTTATGCCTGGTTAGGACATGTAGACAGTGAAGATGCCTGGGTGGGATATGAAGAAGGTGAAGATGCTTGGGTGGGACATGAAGAGGGGGGAGATGCCTGGGTGGGGCATGAAGAGGGTGGAGATGCCTGGGTAGGACATGAAGAGGGTGGAGATGCCTGAGTGGAACATGAAGAGAGTGGAGATGCCTGCGTGGGACATGAAGAGGGTGGAGATGCCTGGGTGGGACATGAAGAGGGTGGAGATGCCTGGGTGGGGCATGAAGAGATTGGAAATGTCTGAGTGGAACACAAAGAGTGTGGAGATGCCTGAGTGGGACATGAAGAGGGTGGATATGTCTGGGTGGGACATGAAGAGGGTGGAGACACCTTGGTGGGACATGACCAGGGTGGATATGCCTGGGTGGGACATGAAAAGGGTGGAGATGCCTGGGTGGGACATGAAGAGGGTGAAGATGCCTGGGTGGTACATGAAGAGGGTGGAGATGCCTGCGTGGGACATGAAGAGGGTGGAGATGCCTGGGTGGGACATGAAGAGGGTGGAGATGCCTGGGTGGGGCATGAAGAGATTGGCAATGTCTGAGTGGAACACAAAGAGTGTGGAGATGCCTGAGTGGGACATGAAGAGGGTGGATATGTCTGGGTGGGACATGAAGAGGGTGGAGACACCTTGGTGGGACATGACCAGGGTGGATATGCCTGGGTGGGACATGAAGAGGGTGGAGAAGCCTGGGTGGGACATGAAGAGGGTGGAGATGCCTGGGTGGGACATGAAGAGGGTGAAGATGCCTGGGTGGTACATGAAGAGGGTGGAGATGCCTGGGTGGGGCATGAAGAGGGTGGAGAAGCCTGGGTGGGACATGAAGAGGGTTGAGAAGCCTGGGTGGGTCATGAAGAGGGTGAGGATGCCTGGGTGGCACAAGAAGAGGGTGGAGATGCCTGGGTGGGACATGAAGAGGATGGAGATGCCTGGGTGGGACCTGAAAAGGGTGAAGATGCCTGGGTGGTACATGAAGAGGGTGGAGATGCCTGGGTGGGACATGAAGAGGGTGGAGATGCCTGGGTGGGGCATGAAGAGGGTGGAGAAGCCTGGGTGGGACATGAAGAGGGTTGAGAAGCCTGGGTGGGTCATGAAGAGGGTGAGGATGCCTGGGTGGCACAAGAAGAGGGTGGAGATGCCTGGGTGGGACATGAAGAGGGTGGAGATGCCTGGGTGGGACATGAAAAGGGTGAAGATGCCTGGGTGGGACATGAAGAGGGTGGAGATGCCTGGGTGGGGTATGAAGAGGTTGGCGATGTCTGGGTGGGACACAAAGAGTGTGGAGATGCCTGAGTGGGACACAAAAAGTGTGGAGATGCCTGAGTGGGACATGAAGAGGATGGAGATGCCTTGGTGGGACATGAAGAGGGTGGAGATGCCTGGGTGAGACATGAAGAGGGTGGAGATGCCTGGGTGAGACATGAAGAGGGTGGAGATGCCTGGGTGAGACATGAAGAGGGTGGAGATGCCTGGGTGAGACATGAAGAGGGTGGAGATGCCTGGGTGAGACATGAAGAGGGTGGAGATGTCTGGGTGAAACATGAAGAGGGTGGAGATGCCTGGGTGGGACACATAGAAAGCGGAGATGCTAGAATGGGACAAGCAGAGAGGAGATTTGCCTGGCTGGAGCATGTAGAGTCTGGTGGTGCTCGGCTGGAACAAAGTATACAGTAAAAGCTTAGTCGTTAGGTTCACTTATATTCCAGATGCTATGTTTGTTAATAAAATGAAATTAATTACTACTGTATGTGTTGCTAAATCTATAGAGTATTGAGTGGTTCCCAACGTGGCTTTAGGTGGTATGTATGGGATAAAGCATTGTACAGGCCCCAATGTGTTTGATGCCACAGATACCCAAGCCCTAGTCTGGACCTGAATTGTTTGAGATTGGTTACTGTGCAAGGATCTAAGCCTGTTTCGGTTACATTTTCTAGATTCACAGAATTCCAGTCATATAGATCATATAATGGCATCATTACAAAGGGAGCTGTCAGCCACCAAAGAAAACCTAAAGCAAGTAGTGCAGGTCAATACGGGACTGAACAGCTCTATACAGCAATACCAGCAGGATGTCCAGAGGATAACGGTCACCAGACAAGAGGCAGAGAAGAAAGTGGACCAGTGGGTGAAAGGTAATCTTTGTTGCTCCAGAAGGCCATCTGTAGAAAGGGGGAATAAACGAACACCCGAAACTGAGCTATGCAAAAATTAAAGTGATTTAATATAAGTGCTCAATTTATATACAATTTATATACATAGAAAATCAGACTATACACTAATGTACATCGTTATAACCCCACATGGGGTCACAGTAAAGTCGAAAGCAGATCGGAAAGTCACTGAGCTTAAAAAAGGGGAACAATGGTGAGGGATGTTTCAAAGACAAAACATAACCGTGCTTTAGCCAGCAACAAGATAAGATATAATTTGCATGATCCCTGCAGGTACCCAAAACAAATCACAGTATAAGCGCACAGTAAGTACATAAACACAAAAACTCCTCCTGAGAAAGGTTTGTTGACCGAAACGTCAAGGTTGTTTGTCTGTCTCAACTAAGCGGTCAGCATGTAAGCTTACTTACTTACTGTGTACTTACTGTGCATTTATACTGTGATTTGTTTTGGGTACCTGCAGGGATCATGCAAATTATATCTTGTCTTGTTGCTGGCTAAAGCACAGTTATGTTTTGTCTCTGAAACATCTCTCACAGTTGTACCCTTAATTTAAGCTCAGTGACTTGCCGATCTGCTTTCAACTTTACTGTGACCCCATGTGGGGTTATAACTAGAGATGAGCGAACTTTTGAAAAATTCGATTCGACTGATTCGCCGAATTTTCCGACAAAAATCGTTTCGACCCGAATAAATTCGCGACGAATCGCTATTAAAAACGGCTATTTCTGAGCCTCCTACAGCCTCAATAGGGTTGTAAACCATTCAGCCTTGCTGTAACACGCACAGGATGCGTGCTGGGTTTGTTAAATAATACTTTGAAGAAATATCACATGCAGATCAGAGGCATCGCTAATAGAATCGCAGAGCGGCACAATTGCAGAGAGTTGAAGTGGCATCACTATGAGGGGCAGAAGGAGCCCAAATATACACTGGAGTTGGCCTCAGGAGCCCAAAAATTGGATGAATCACACCCTGGAGTTGGCAGAAGTTGGCAGCAGCAGCAGCAGGAGCCCAAATATACACTGGAGTTGGCTTCAGGAGCCCAAAAATTGGATGAATCACACCCTGGAGTTGGCAGAAGTTGGCAGCAGCAGGAGCAGGAGCCCAAATATACACTGGAGTTGGCCTCAGGAGCCCAAAAATTGGATGAATCACACCCTGGAGTTGGCAGAAGTTGGCAGCAGCAGCAGCAGGAGCCCAAATATACACTGGAGTTGGCCTCAGGAGCCCAAAAATTGGATGAATCACACCCTGGAGTTGGCAGAAGTTGGCAGCAGCAGCAGCAGGAGCCCAAATATACACTGGAGTTGGCCTCAGGAGCCCAAAAATTGGATGAATCACACCCTGGAGTTGGCAGGAGTTGACAGTAGTAGCAGCAGGAGCCCAAATATACACTGGAGTTGGCTTCAGGAGCCCAAAAATTGGATGAATCACACCCTGGAGTTGGCAGAAGTTGGCAGCAGCAGCAGCAGGAGCCCAAATATACACTGGAGTTGGCCTCAGGAGCCCAAAAATTGGATGAATCACACCCTGGAGTTGGCAGAAGTTGGCAGTAGTAGCAGCAGGAGCCCAAATATACACTGGAGTTGGCTTCAGGAGCCCAAAAATTGGATGAATCACACCCTGGAGTTGGCAGAAGTTGGCAGCAGCAGCAGCAGCAGGAGCCCAAATATACACTGGAGTTGGCTTCAGGAGCCCAAAAATTGGATGAATCACACCCTGGAGTTGGCAGAAGTTGGCAGCAGCAGGAGCAGGAGCCCAAATATACACTGGAGTTGGCCTCAGGAGCCCAAAAATTGGATGAATCACACCCTGGAGTTGGCAGAAGTTGGCAGCAGCAGCAGCAGGAGCCCAAATATACACTGGAGTTGGCCTCAGGAGCCCAAAAATTGGATGAATCACACCCTGGAGTTGGCAGGAGTTGACAGTAGTAGCAGCAGGAGCCCAAATATACACTGGAGTTGGCTTCAGGAGCCCAAAAATTGGATGAATCACACCCTGGAGTTGGCAGAAGTTGGCAGCAGCAGCAGCAGGAGCCCAAATATACACTGGAGTTGGCTTCAGGAGCCCAAAAATTGGATGAATCACACCCTGGAGTTGGCAGAAGTTGGCAGTAGCAGCAGCAGGAGCCCAAAAAATGGCCTAAAGACATAAATATGTTTTGCACCATTTGTAAAGTGTAAAACGTGGCACCATGCTGAATCTAGTCGCATGCATCAGGCATTGGTGGGTGGAAATCCTGGCTGATCCATCCCTGATTCATTTTGACAAAGGTGAGTCTCTCCACATTTTTAGTTGACAGACGAGTTCTCCTCGCCGTAACTATGGCCCCCGCCGCACTAAACACCCGCTCAGATGGCACGCTACTTGCCGGGCAGGACAGCTTTTCCAGGGCAAACTCTGCTAGTTGCGGCCACAAATCAAGTTTGGCTGCCCAGAAGTCCAGCGGATCCTCAAGGTGTGTTGGCATGGTCATGTCAAAGTATGACATGACCTGCTGGTTCAGGTCCTGCTCCAGGTCTTCCTGCTGCTCATGAGTAGCCTCACTATGCGGGTGTAGAAAGCTACTCATTAGCGACTGAAGACTGAGGCTGCTGCTGCTGATGGAGCTTCTGCTGCTGCTGCTGCCAACCCCCCCAGCGGCCATGGCAGTGGAAGGTGAGCGCAGAGGTCCCCTCGAGTCAGACCTGCGAGAGTATGGACCATGGCGCAGATAGGCATCGGCCAACTGCCTACGTAGAATGTCTTTGTAGTAGTTGAGTTTGTCCTCCCTCTCGGTGGGTTTAAAAAATGCCCCCATTTTGTGCCGGAAGCGAGGGTCCAATAAGGTGGACAGCCAGAAGTCATCCCGCCGACAGATGGAAACAATTCTGGGGTCACTACGCAAGCATGTGAGCATGCTTCGTGCCATTTGCGCAAGTGACTCGGATGGACTACCTGTCTCCATCTCCACTGCATACTGCCACGGTGTGCCCGGGTCCTCTGTCTCTCCTTCCTCAAAAACCTCTAGCTCCTCTGGCTGCTCCTGCTCCTCCTCTCCTGTCCGCTGACTAGATAAACCAGCCATTTCGCCAAGCCTAAACTGTGTTTCGCTGGGCAACTCCTCCTCCTCCTCTTCCTCCTCCTCCTCCTCCAGTTCAGCTCCAACGGGGTTCATGTGGCCGTAAGATGTAAACGCCATGTCTCCAGTGCCCTGACCAGCCATGGTTTCCAACATGTGCTGTAGTACATGAAGCAGTGGAATCACGTCGTTCATCCCGTAATCCTGCCGACTGACAAATAAAGTGGCTTCCTCAAAGGGCCTGAGCAAACGGCAGGTGTCACGTATGAGCTGCCACTGGTTGACATTGAAGTTACACAGGGGAGTCCCCCTATCTGCTTGGATCATCAGGAAATCCGTGATGGCTTTTCTCTGTTCATATAATCGGTCCAACATGTGAAGGGTGGAATTCCAACGGGTGGAAACATCGCAAATCAGACTATGTTGGGGGATACCATTCTGACGCTGTAGCTCAAGAAGGGTGTGTTTGGCGGTGTAGGAGTGGCTGAAGTGCATGCAAAGTTTCCGTGAAGTTGTTAGGATGTCCTGCAGATGGGGGGAACACTTCAGAAACCGCTTGACAACCAGATTGAAGACGTGAGCCATGCAGGGGGCATGGGTCAGGCTTCCTTGGCGCAGCGCAGACAAAATGTTCTTCCCATTGTCGGTAACCATGATTCCCATTTTAAGTTTTCTCGGAGTAAGCCATGTTTGGATTTCCTGATGAATACATTTAAGCAGTTCCTCCCCTGTGTGACTCCGTTCGCCAAGACAAACCATGTGAAGCACTGCGTGACACCTCCGTGCCCTGCACACATGGTAGACTGGAGGGGCACTGAGACTTGAGCCTACAGTGGAGGGTGAGGAGATGGCGGAGGATGAGGAGGCCGAGTCGCACGGTGTCACAGGCCCAATGGGCAGAGAGCGCGGAGGCCGAAGCGGCGTGACCTGTCCAAGTTGCTGCTGCAAAGGGACCACATTCACCCAGTGGGCCGTAAACGACATGTACTGCCCCTGACCGTAGTTACAGCTCCAGATGTCGGCGCTGCCATGTATTTTGCTACACACCGACAGGCTCAAGGACTGGCCCACCTTCTGTTCAACAAAAGTGTGCAGCGCTGGTACTGCCTTCTTGGCAAAGAAATGACGGCTTGGGACTCTCCACCTCGGCTCGGCACAAGCCATCAGTTCTCTGAAAGGTGCAGATTCCACCACCTGAAAAGGGAGCGACTGCAGCACCAGCAACTTGGACAGGAGCACATTCAGCTTCTGCGCCGTAGGATGAGTGGGCGCATACTGCTGTCTCTTGGACATGGCTTCGCTGATGGATTGCTGGCGGGATGCATGACTTGGAGGAGGAGGAGGAGGAGCAGGAGCGACAGAGGATGGGTGTGACGCACAGCTGCCTTCGGCTGAGGTGCTGGAGCCTTGGCTGGCAGAAATTGGGAGCTCACTTGGTGAGGAAGCAGACTGGACCACCCCTTGGGAGCCTCGGTTCTCCCAGGTCGTTTTATGGTGACGCATCATATGTTGACGCAGGGCCGTGGTGCCAACATTTGGACCCTGGCCACGCTTCACCTTTTGCCTACATATCTTGCATGTGGCCATGTTACCCTCCTGCGGATGCCTCAGGAAAAACTGCCACACTGCCGAGTAGCTACTTTTCCCACCCCCTGGCCTCACTGATTCACTGCTGCTGTTGCCAACTCCAGGAACCCCTGCTCCACTACCTCCCGATAAGGTAGACTGCCGCACAGCAGGTGCTCTACCCCGGCCCCGGCCCCGGCCGGCTCCAGCCTTTGGAATTGTGCCCCCATGCTGACTGCTACCACCTTGCTGCCTCAGCTGCTGACTCCGGGGCAACCTGCGCCCCTCTTCTCCTGATGATGACGATGAAGCCCCTTCATCACCCGGCTCCCAAGTGCGATCGGCTTCATCGTCATCATCATCATCATCACCGGGTTGTGGCTGTACGTCACTGATGTTCGTGGATTCGTCAACAGTGTCTGGCGCAGGAGCTGGAACGCTCGCAGCACCCACGACACTGTCCACATCACTATTTGTCTGCCTAGCTAAAGAAGCCACCTCCATTTCTTGGCTGGGCAGTAGCTGCTGACTGTCCTCCTGTATCTGATCGTCCTCCTCACTAAAGAGTGGAGCTGAACCCAAAGCATAGGATACGTCGCTGGGGGAGGGAACGGCGTAGGACAGAGGCAATGGGAGGACAGGGACTGCTCTCGGGGCATGCCAACTCAGGGTTGTGTCAGAGGAACCTACCGACCCTAGACTGGGGGTCTCAGATGTAAGTTGTGATGATGTTGTTGATGAGCGCGTCAGCCAATCTACCACGGCAGATGCGTTACTGGTGGAGACCCGACCGCTAGCAGATACTGGCAGATTAGGTCTCTCAGCGTGACTCCTGCTGCTACTGGCCCCCAGTCTGATGCGAGCTCTGCCTGCGGAATCTTGGCCTCTGCCACTCCTCTTTTCACTTCCAGGCACTTGTCTGCCCGACATAGTCTAACTGGCGTGGTAGTAGGTGATATTTTAAGAACCCCCAGGCAGCAGTGGGTCTATATAAAACAGAATATAATGCACACCAAAAGTGAGCAGTAACACTCAGCCTCCAACAGGCCTGCTTAGTGTAAATAAGAGAGCTGCTTAGTGTAAATAAAGAGGGGTATGCTATGTTACAGAATGGGATGCCTCAACAGAAGTGCACCTGGCAGGCAGCAGTAAGCCTATGCCCAGCAAAAGTGTCTTATAATATAAATATAATAAGAGCAAATGCTTATATGGTCTTAAACAGAGGCTGCTTTAGTCACAGAATGGGATGCCCTGGGCAGGAATGGACCTGGCAGGGTCCAGTAGGGCTTTGGCCAGCAAAAGTGTCTTTATCAGGCTAATTTCAAATATGATAAGAGCAAATGCTTATATGGTCTTAAACAGAGGCTGCTGTAGTCACAGAATGGGATGCCCCGGGCAGGAATCGACCTGGCAGGGTCCAGTAGGGCTTTGGCCAGCAAAAGTGTCTTTATCAGGCCTGATTTCTATGAGAATAAGTGCAAATGTTTATTATGCTATTAAATAGAGGCTGCTTTAGTCACAGAATGGGATGCCAGTGCCACAAAAACCAGAGAGCATGCACAGCAAAAGTGTCTTTATCAGGCCTGATTTCTATGAGAATAAGTGCAAATGTTTATTATGCTATTAAATAGAGGCTGCTTTAGTCACAGAATGGGATGCCAGTGCCACAAAAACCAGAGAGCATGCCCAGCAAAAGTGTCTTTATCAGGCCTGATTTCTATGAGAATAAGTGCAAATGTTTATTATGCTATTAAATAGAGGCTGCTTTAGTCACAGAATGGGATGCCAGTGCCACAAAAACCAGAGAGCATGCCCAGCAAAAGTGTCTTTATCAGGCCTGATTTCTATGAGAATAAGTGCAAATGTTTATTATGCTATTAAATAGAGGCTGCTTTAGTCACAGAATGGGATGCCAGTGCCACAAAAACCAGAGAGCATGCCCAGCAAAAGTGTCTTTATCAGGCCTGATTTCTATGAGAATAAGTGCAAATGTTTATTATGCTATTAAATAGAGGCTGCTTTAGTCACAGAATGGGATGCCAGTGCCACAAAAACCAGAGAGCATGCACAGCAAAAGTGTCTTTATCAGGCCTGATTTCTATGAGAATAAGTGCAAATGTTTATTATGCTATTAAATAGAGGCTGCTTTAGTCACAGAATGGGATGCCAGTGCCACAAAAACCAGAGAGCATGCACAGCAAAAGTGTCTTTATCAGGCCTGATTTCTATGAGAATAAGTGCAAATGTTTATTATGCTATTAAATAGAGGCTGCTTTAGTCACAGAATGGGATGCCAGTGCCACAAAAACCAGAGAGCATGCCCAGCAAAAGTGTCTTTATCAGGCCTGATTTCTATGAGAATAAGTGCAAATGTTTATTATGCTATTAAATAGAGGCTGCTTTAGTCACAGAATGGGATGCCAGTGCCACAAAAACCAGAGAGCATGCCCAGCAAAAGTGTCTTTATCAGGCCTGATTTCTATGAGAATAAGTGCAAATGTTTATTATGCTATTAAATAGAGGCTGCTTTAGTCACAGAATGGGATGCCAGTGCCACAAAAACCAGAGAGCATGCCCAGCAAAAGTGTCTTTATCAGGCCTGATTTCTATGAGAATAAGTGCAAATGTTTATTATGCTATTAAATAGAGGCTGCTTTAGTCACAGAATGGGATGCCAGTGCCACAAAAACCAGAGAGCATGCCCAGCAAAAGTGTCTTTATCAGGCCTGATTTCTATGAGAATAAGTGCAAATGTTTATTATGCTATTAAATAGAGGCTGCTTTAGTCACAGAATGGGATGCCAGTGCCACAAAAACCAGAGAGCATGCCCAGCAAAAGTGTCTTTATCAGGCCTGATTTCTATGAGAATAAGTGCAAATGTTTATTATGCTATTAAATAGAGGCTGCTTTAGTCACAGAATGGGATGCCAGTGCCACAAAAACCAGAGAGCATGCCCAGCAAAAGTGTCTTTATCAGGCCTGATTTCTATGAGAATAAGTGCAAATGTTTATTATGCTATTAAATAGAGGCTGCTTTAGTCACAGAATGGGATGCCAGTGCCACAAAAACCAGAGAGCATGCCCAGCAAAAGTGTCTTTATCAGGCCTGATTTCTATGAGAATAAGTGCAAATGTTTATTATGCTATTAAATAGAGGCTGCTTTAGTCACAGAATGGGATGCCAGTGCCACAAAAACCAGAGAGCATGCCCAGCAAAAGTGTCTTTATCAGGCCTGATTTCTATGAGAATAAGTGCAAATGTTTATTATGCTATTAAATAGAGGCTGCTTTAGTCACAGAATGGGATGCCAGTGCCACAAAAACCAGAGAGCATGCCCAGCAAAAGTGTCTTTATCAGGCCTGATTTCTATGAGAATAAGTGCAAATGTTTATTATGCTATTAAATAGAGGCTGCTTTAGTCACAGAATGGGATGCCAGTGCCACAAAAACCAGAGAGCATGCCCAGCAAAAGTGTCTTTATCAGGCCTGATTTCTATGAGAATAAGTGCAAATGTTTATTATGCTATTAAATAGAGGCTGCTTTAGTCACAGAATGGGATGCCAGTGCCACAAAAACCAGAGAGCATGCCCAGCAAAAGTGTCTTTATCAGGCCTGATTTCTATGAGAATAAGTGCAAATGTTTATTATGCTATTAAATAGAGGCTGCTTTAGTCACAGAATGGGATGCCAGTGCCACAAAAACCAGAGAGCATGCCCAGCAAAAGTGTCTTTATCAGGCCTGATTTCTATGAGAATAAGTGCAAATGTTTATTATGCTATTAAATAGAGGCTGCTTTAGTCACAGAATGGGATGCCAGTGCCACAAAAACCAGAGAGCATGCCCAGCAAAAGTGTCTTTATCAGGCCTGATTTCTATGAGAATAAGTGCAAATGTTTATTATGCTATTAAATAGAGGCTGCTTTAGTCACAGAATGGGATGCCAGTGCCACAAAAACCAGAGAGCATGCCCAGCAAAAGTGTCTTTATCAGGCCTGATTTCTATGAGAATAAGTGCAAATGTTTATTATGCTATTAAATAGAGGCTGCTTTAGTCACAGAATGGGATGCCAGTGCCACAAAAACCAGAGAGCATGCACAGCAAAAGTGTCTTTATCAGGCCTGATTTCTATGAGAATAAGTGCAAATGTTTATTATGCTATTAAATAGAGGCTGCTTTAGTCACAGAATGGGATGCCAGTGCCACAAAAACCAGAGAGCATGCACAGCAAAAGTGTCTTTATCAGGCCTGATTTCTATGAGAATAAGTGCAAATGTTTATTATGCTATTAAATAGAGGCTGCTTTAGTCACAGAATGGGATGCCAGTGCCACAAAAACCAGAGAGCATGCACAGCAAAAGTGTCTTTATCAGGCCTGATTTCTATGAGAATAAGTGCAAATGTTTATTATGCTATTAAATAGAGGCTGCTTTAGTCACAGAATGGGATGCCAGTGCCACAAAAACCAGAGAGCATGCCCAGCAAAAGTGTCTTTATCAGGCCTGATTTCTATGAGAATAAGTGCAAATGTTTATTATGCTATTAAATAGAGGCTGCTTTAGTCACAGAATGGGATGCCAGTGCCACAAAAACCAGAGAGCATGCCCAGCAAAAGTGTCTTTATCAGGCCTGATTTCTATGAGAATAAGTGCAAATGTTTATTATGCTATTAAATAGAGGCTGCTTTAGTCACAGAATGGGATGCCTCACAGCAGACTTAAGATCAGTTCAGTATATATGCACAGTTAGTTACTATAAGCAGCCTGAAAACACTAACAAAGGCTGGATGAAAAAAAAAAAATCTCCCTGTCACAGCCTCCGTTTTTCCTACCTTTCCCTGGCTTTCTGTCTGTCTCCTGTCTGTCTCCTGCCTGTCTCCTGCCTGTCTCCAGCCTGTCCCTGTCTGTCCCTGTCTCCAGCCTGTCTCCAGCCTGTCTAACTGCCTCAGCTACACAGCGTTCTGTCTGTCTGTCACGAATGCAATAGAGAAATGAGGAAAAGCAAGATGGCCGCCGTTAAATACCGCTGTGTGACGTCACCGGGCTTGCTGGCTGCTGATAGGCTGCATGTGACTGCCCCAGCTTGCACTGGCGCGGGATACATGTCCAGACATGTCCCGCCCGCCATCTTAGAATGCCTGTAATGTAAATGAATGGATGTTAAAGGAAAACTTCGAGTGATCGAATCGCGGGGAAATTCGGATTCGATCCGAATCGAATTTTTCCTGAAATTCGGATCGAATCCGGGTTCGTCCGGATCGATTCGCTCATCCCTAGTTATAACGGTGTACATTAGTGTATAGACTGATTTTCTATGTATATAAATTGTATATAAATTGAGCACTTATATTAAATCACTTTAATTTTTGCATAGTTCCATTTCGGGTGTTCGTTTATTCCCCCTTTTTACATATATGATGTATTGGTGCACACAGAGTGGGTGCACGGGTATATGCTGAACCCCTCTAATAATTCTATTGCTTGCTACTAACTGAGGCTATTGTTGGGTGTGCTTAGACCTATTATTAACATTGTACAGAAGGACATCTGCCACCCTATGGGTCAACATGAATGGTGTCCTGCCTTTTTCCCTGACATCCTCTGCTCTTTCTGGGTTGGCTTTTCACTAGCTTTTGGAGCATGACTACTCATGTTTGCTCTTGTTCAGACCTTGCAGACAGGGCCGGCTCTAGGTATATGTGAGCCATTGCATGTTTGGTGAATACTTAATAATGGAATCACAAAGTATATAAGAAATTACAGAAAGATAGAGAAGTGATGAACTAAAGATTAGAAGGAATGACAAAAAAGAAAGCAGGAAAAAAAAGAAAGAAAGAGAGTCAAGAAATTACAAAAAAAAAAGAATAGAAAGAAAGAAAGTAATGGAAAGAGTATTAAAAAATATTAAATAAATAAAGAGTATTAAAGTATTACAAAAATATCCCCAGACATTGGAAGACACAGGATACACCCACACTGATGGAGAGGGTGCAGGAATTAGAATCTATTCGACGCATGGAGGATCAGATCTCAGACATGGAGGGCACCAATGAACTATACCTGTGGTCTTGGTCGAGCTGGATCGTGTACCATGACTCCCAGCTTCCTTCCATACTTCAATCAAATTGATGTATAGGTAGGAACATTGCTCAACCACTTAGGCCCCATTATGACATGCCTGCTCCCACTGTACCCTTCCTCTTTTCTTCCTCCTACCTTCACCACCCCCCTTCTGCTCCCTATACCCTCCTCTCCTGCTAGCGGCTTAACCCACATTTAGCAGAATTTGGTCCCGGGTTCATACATCAACAGGCACCCTCACACTTCTAAGACAGCCCAAGGGTTCTTTCCACACTGGTACTCATAACAGGCACACAGATGGACATTATTTGCCCAAGAGCCCCGTTGAGGGTCCTGTGTTTCGCCTCTTTATAAGTGTGTACCTATTTTTTGTGAATTGCTGCTCCTAACTGTGAATGTGATGTAAATGTTATGCCTCCCCCTCCCCTTCCTTTCTGTATCCTTCTCCTGCCCGTCCCTTGCTATGTTCCTGAAAACCACTAAAAGTTGATTATACTAAAAAAAATGTAAAGAAAGAAAAAGAGCATGAAATGAATGACAAAAACATGAAAAAAGAATAAAAAAAGAATAAAAAAAGAATACAAGGAATGACAGAAAAAAGCAGGAAATAAAGAGAGAAGGAGACATAAAACAAATGAGATGGAAGGAAAGAATGTATAGAAGGGTTGACAGAATGAACAGATGAAAGAAAGGAACAAATATGAACCGGCAACAGAAAGACAGGCTCTCCCAATGGCCATCTATGACTAAGGACCAGATGACGTCCGAAACGCGTTAGAGCTATCTAGGATTGCTGTCGGGGTCCGGTATGTGTTTTTAAGGCTGTTTGGATTGGACATTTTTTAAAGGACTTCAATAAACTTTCATTTTAAGGAGTGCTAATCTTTAAATTGCTTCAATGGCCAACTGCCCCTGGCTGACAGTCCTGGCTACTGCACGGCCCTGTGAACTGCATAGGGGCTGCCCAGGGTGGAGGGAATGAGGTGGGCCCTCCAAAGATGCAGGGGCCTGCCTAAGTACGCTCAGTGCTGACACCTGTCCTGCCTGCAGGGGGTCCATACCGTCTGCTGAATAGCATACATCAGTTTATGTTCACATGAGCAAATTGTCACAAGTAAGCAGATAAGGGCCCTCCCAAAACTTTCACACAAGTTATAAAAATATGCAGAGAGGTAATATATGCCAAACGATCATCCATAATACTGTCAGATGGAGGTCACCCGTCACTCCAGAGGAAACACATTCCCCAATGAAATTATAGAGTTTTGCGTTATACACTCTGGAATGCATAGCTTTGCTCTGCCATAGAAACCCAAGTTCTTGATGCACATTTTTCAGGCATTAAAGAGGAACATCTGGGGAGGTTTTAACCTCACCGATCTTCTGCCCTCCCCCCTCCAGTTTTACCTTTGGACACTATTTACTCACCTCTCCGGGCGATCCATCTTCTGGGTCCCTCGGATTCTGGTGACCTTCCGATGGGCGGCGCCATCTTACATCCCATCAGGCACTATGCGTGGCCCCCGACCTCTGCGCAGTGCCTATGATTTGGATACCATGAAGCCGCCCTAAATCTTGCGAGAATTCACTGAGCAGCGCAGGACTTCACTTCAAAGACACCGGATGTCGCAGCAGAAGGCAGCAGCAACATCCAAAAGGTGTCCCCAATGGGGGTGGGGGGGGGGAATCGGACCCTTTTAATTTTTGCTATGATGTTCCTCTTTAAGGTAATTGGAAATTTGTAGCTCGGTAGTGAGCAATGGTTCTCGAATAGGTCAGATTTCCAGAATTCGTATCTTCCTGATGTTTTTACTTCTTAGTCTCTGAAAAGCAACTAATGCAGGCCAATGGCCACAATTTGCACGAGTAACTAGAAGTGGCTGGAGCAGTCGGTAAGGCGGCAAGCTCAGCGGCGCCAGAAGTAGGACATGAAACATCTTAGAAAAACTGCGTTGGTTAAAACAAAAACCCAAAGGCCTCCTTTAGCCAACCTATCAGGGGGCTAAGCATGAGGGGTTAGGTGAGGTAAGTTTCCCGTCCCCTATCAGATGGAGCTTTGCTAAGAAAGGCTGATTGTACCACTAAGTCAGTATAAGGGACATTATAGGTCAGTAGTAAGTCACTCTATGGTGTCGTAGAGCAGGCTTCCTACTGGAGGAGATGCAGCTGCTGAACATTTGTACAGCTGTGTTACATACCTTCCAGTGGGACAATTGTTACATTAGGCCAATCCCCCTCATTGATTGATGGATAGTAACAGTTACAACAATAGAAACACTATGACTAGGTAAATTAATGATCTATTGATGCAGATCTGCATGTTACACCTCAAAGAGGGACAAATGAGAACAATGAGGGACAGGGGGGATGGATTCAAAATAGGGACAATTGGAAAGTATGCATCATCTGCACCTCCTCCATTATGAGGGGTGCTTCATCGTAGTATGAAGCCGTTTCCTGTTCCCGGCCATACACCTCCTCATTAAGGAATAGTAAGTAATACCTACCCTATGAAATGAATGAAGCAGTATGTGTACAGTATGTTTGCTTCCTGTATTGTTGTATTTATAATAGTTTATGCACCCCCCTTAGTGTCTGTTGTGCTGTATAGCTATTTAAAGCCATCACTGCCATCCTAACCCAATGTAGAATTTCAATATCTTATCCTGAGACCCATAACCATTTGTGTTCACCCATGAGAAAGAGTAAAGGCGGACACACATGTACATAGGCTTCAATGGACCCATAGCAAAGTGGGTCTCTCAACGCCAGGCCTCAGCATCAATAAACCCCGATACCCACAGCATAAAATAAATAAACCTCCCCCAGACACACATATATAGCCCAGCCCTCAGCATTAAGTAGACCGCCTTCCTGCGCATTCCTGGCTTGCAGACAGCCAGGGAGTAAGAAGGACCTCCATCTCCTGCCACAGCCCCTGGTTTGTGCCCTGTCTAGTGAGCATTGGCGGGGGGGATTAAGCAGACGGCTTCTTAGTAAAAGCCTATGGAACATAAAAACTGGGTCCCTCACTGCTTCCTGTTGATATATATAGTCAATTGCTGTTGACTCCTGTTGTGTCATTAGGCACTGGGAATTACACAGTGTCGTCATAACACATTATTTTCTTAGATAAAATAGAGCCTGTGTATGCCTGGTGTTTGTGGTATACTAGTCCCTGATGCCCCTCCAATCCTCCGGGAGGCCAGTCTGAGTGTTGTAATGAGCGCTGGAAGGTTGAAGAGGCAACTTGCACAGGTCCCCCTCCTGCCACAGGCCCAGAAGCAGCTGCTCCCCCCTCTATGGCATGTACACCTTTGAAAGTCAGTGGTGCATCTGTGATGAGACTATATTAGGTGGTTGCCTCAGGTGGCACTGCAGAGGGGGTCGTAGCTTACCTGCTTTTTATTTATTTCTTATTTGATATTTTTTTTTTTTTTTTTACTGCTGTGATCTTTTTACGTCTGCTATTGGTGGCTCAGCAGCCCCGGCCCTCCTTCACTCCCTACTACCACCTGTGTTGTTTGTTGAGGGGGAGTGTCTTTCTATAGTTTATCTCCAGCATTTTGAAGAGTGCTGGGTGCTGCGGAGTCCTAATCCAGATAGACATTAGTGGTATATCAGGAACTGGCTTTACTGGAACATAAATGCGACAAGAGACTGTCAGCTTGCATGGTGGCTAGAACACAGACAGGAAGAGAAGACTGAGTAGTCATAGAGCTCACAGCTTGATATACGGGAAATACAACACAACAGTAATATGTACAAATTCTACAGTTTAAGCATTGGTCACAGCGCCATCTAGTGTCATAACCTGTAATAGCTGCAAACTGCAATAACACTAGCTAAAGACATTCATCACATTTAAAGACAAGCTGTAAGCTGTAGCAAAGTATTATATCTCTAACAAGGCAGCAGAGGCCAGGTTCACCCCTGCTGAAAGCTATATTGATATATATCAGTTGACAACAATAGCGGCAACATTATGATGGTCTATTTTCCTGTCTCTTTTCAGCTTCATCGTATCTCAAAGGAGCGGCTAGAGGCGGTGATAAGATTTTCATTTCAAGAGATGATACAGGCAACTGGGAGGAAGCGGTGGCCATATGTCGCAACAATGGAGGTCAGCTGGCCATGCCAAGGAACCACACAGAGAATCAGGCTGTGCTCTCCATTATGAAGTCTATGAGCCGGTACGCGTTCCTGGGCTTTAATGACCGGCTGACGGAGGGGGTGTTTAGAGATCTGAATGGCGCGGCTATCACATACACAAACTGGAACAGGAATCAGCCCGACAATCACAATAATGAGGACTGTATCCAGATGTTGGAGACCGGGCAGTGGAATGATTTGGATTGTGCACATAAATTTCTAGTCATTTGTGAATTTATATAACCAAACTCCTAGGGGTTTATTTAAGAAACACTAATGTCTCCTTGCGCCATGTAGTGTTCCATGTATCAAGAGCGCATTCCTAGCGCCATGTAGCGTTCCATGTATCAAGAGTGTTCTCCTAGGGCCATGTAGCGTTCCATGTATCAAGAGCGCTCTCCTAGCACCATGTAGTGTTCCATGTATCAAGAGCGCTCTCCTAGCACCATGTAGTGTTCCATGTATCAAGAGCGCTCTCCTAGCACCATGTAGTGTTCCATGTATCAAGAGCGCTCTCCTAGCACCATGTAGCTTTCCATGTATCAAGAGCGCTCTCCTAGCACCATGTAGTGTTCCATGTATCAAGAGCGCTCTCCTAGCGCAATGTAGAATTTCATGTATCAAGAGCGCTCTCCTAGCGCCATGTAGCGTTCCATTTATCAAGAGCGTTCTCCTAGGACCATGTAGTGTTCCATGTATCAAGAGCGCATTCCTAGCGCCATGTAGTGTTCCATGTATCAAGAGCGGTCTCTTAGCACCATGTAGCGTTCCATATATCAAGAACGCTCTCCTAGTGCCATGTATCGTTCCATGTATCAAGGGCGTTGGATGCTTTGTTAGCGCCGGTGCTGTGTTCCCTACAGCGCCACATTACATCAGGCATTCAGTGTCCTTCTCCCTTTGACTTCAATTGGCCATTGCAGTGACTTCTTTTTTCAGGTTAGCTTTTTTAAATTTGTATTTTTTTTTTTTTTTGCTCAGTCAAGTAACTCCAAGTTGGTCATAGTGTTTTTTTCCTTCATTATTGTACTTAGGTCACCCACTGCTATCTTGCGTTTTCATGCCTGCCTATCACATGTAATGTCAATAGTAGCTTCTGAATCTCTTTCCATGTGTTTTTTCGATCACCGTGCTGCCATCCCCAGTTAAAGCCTTTTTTTGTATTGCTCATGGTGCTGTATGCCTGAGTAACGTGGTTTCATATCGCCCGTGCTGGCCAAGTTAATTTACATGTTGAATACAATGATTTCGTGCCCTCCCCACCAGCGCTACTTGTCGCTATCTCCATTGGAAAAACACAAACAAGACAAAGCACCACAGGTATCCTACAGCGCCGAACACAAACAGCACCGCCTGCCTGTGCACTAATAGCTATTATCTGCAGATGCTCAAGTGATGCTACGAGGCGCTAGTGACAAATTGGCCTCTTAGAATAGGGTTTACTAAGCACAGCGACTTTATATTTTATATTTTACTCACTCTCTTTGAGAGAAAATTCTTTTTATTCTGCTTTTTCCAGAACCATATTTAGCTTTGCACATTTTTAAATGCGATGTAGAACTGCACAGAGAGCAAAAACATTAAAAGAAAATGGGTTTCGCTCAAAAAAAAAAAAAGGGTGCTCAATCAAAGGGTGCTGAATCTTGTCACAGCGCTTCGAAACGCCACATCAGTCATCAGTATAGGTCACATATGAAGCAGAATAATGTGCAGCAAATCATCTCAATACTGTGCAATGAACTACAAATGTATCACAAGCCGTGCTAAACATCTATAGTATAAAGCCAAATAACAGCCTAAAACCAAGTTGCCGTTCCCGCAGAATAAAAACATTAAAATTGTATCACGTTTTTCCATAACTTAAATCACCTAGAACTGAAAGGAATGAACCTGACTCGACGTCTTCCTCTTCAAAAAACACATGACCAAAACTGGTCCAAAACACAAATGACCCAGCCTTGGCACCCCCCCTCCTCCTAGGGACATCTCATTTTCATACCTTCCAACTTTTCAGGGTGAGAAAGAGAGACAATTATTAAATGAAGCCACGCCCCCTCAATGTGGGGTGGATAGGAGAAATATGTAACAGTTACAACAATATAAATGTAGTAGGCGCATGTCTGGCCGTGGGCACGCGTTCCGGGGAGCGAGGGGGGTTCTTGAACCTAGGGTAGGGCATCCCAGGTTGGTGTGGCATGTGTGGGGCGGGGGGTTCACTTACTGCTTCAGTCCACGCTGGTCTACATTGATGACACTCCTTGGTGCAAACAACAGGGTCTTTATTGAAAGGCTTCCATATCAACAGCATAATCCTGTTAGAGGCAATATCCATTGGTTACAGCAAACAGTTACAATCCACAGGCTTCTTCCATGGCTGTCTCTCAGCTCCTCCACTACATTAACACTTTACCCCCATTAACCCCTCTTCATTAGCTCCAAACTTAAGAACACTCTAGAAGGGTTGGGTTTTCCCTTATATCACCTCTGCAATGTTGCCTTAACAAACTAAGTTGCGAGCCACAACCAATGGCAGGGCAGGTAATGTGGCCAGTGCCATCTGGCTAAGTCTCTATTTATCTAAATTAAGAGGAACGCTAGACTATTTTATATTAGTTAACAGTGTTGCCTATATTCCTTAGGCAACACTGCCATCATGTGGATTCATGATGTAATGATCCTCAAGTTATGCATCCAACTAGGTAAAGTGGGTTAGGCGGGGGAGTTATGGACCATCTCCCTAGCCTCTAAAGATTAGTGTGGTGCTTACCGGCGAAATAGTCTGTCCTGCAGGACCTCAAAATTATTGGTATTTTCTTTCTTAAATTGATGGCAACATTTTAGAATGTATATAACTACTTTTGTGATTTGAATGTTGTAAATGTTAACGGTACAAACCTTAATAACATTTCTGATATTTTAAGTATGGAATGTTATATATATTAAGGCGAGGTTGGCTAATTTGTGGTAAGCCCCACACTAATCTTAAGAGGCTAGGGAGATGGTCCATAACTCCCCCGCCTAACCCACTTTACCTATATATAAGGGGCTACCAGCCTAACTAGCCCTTCTTCTTTCCCTTTTCTCTTGAAGGGAATCCTGTTCCTCAACCCAATGACAAGAGTACTTTACTGGTTGAAATGGTGGGTCAAGTAAGTTATGTCTTAACCCAACCTAAGGGTTAATTCAACACAAAACTATATGCATCCAACTGGTTTAAGGTTCCTAACAATATCAGGTGCCTATTACACTGACAGGGCTCTAATGTTTCCTATGTGTAGTGTTGCCCATGGTTTCTGCCCATCACATAAACACTTGGAATTGGTGAATGAATCATTTATTGATACAGATCTGCATGTTACACCTTAAAGAAGGACAAATAGGGATGACAGGGGGACGTGGACTCAAAATAGGGACACTTGTTTGGTATGCAATTTGAGATTCCTCGATGTGTGTAACCCTGGAGATCGTGGGTAAACTAACCTTGTTCCCTTTTCCCTCTGACCTGCTGGTGGCATCCCAGACATCCCTCCATCTGCTGCATGCATCTGAGTTTTGTTCCTTTTTATGGCAAGGTTCGTTAAGGATACTCTAGGCCAGTGGTCCCCAACCCTGTCCTCAAGGCCCACCAACAGCTCATGTTTTGTGCATCTCCACATAGCCGGCTCTATAGCTCTGCTGCTGCACTAATATCAGTCTCCTCGCCTTTCTTGCTCTTCGAGGAGACGTGGGTGTGCTCTATCACTGTCTGCATTCAGCCGCAAATGTGCACATCTGGGTGTTTGTACCAGAGCATGCTCAACAGTGACACCTAGTGTTCAGCACAATGCAAGTGCATGAAGCCTAGAGCGTAAGCTCTTGGGTTTGCTTTTCACTTCCTGGTTCTGAATGGACAGGAAGTGACCTCACTCAGATTCCCTGCTCTAATTGACAGCTCTGTTTAAAAGGACAGCTTCCCTGCATCTGTGTTATCAGCTGACTTTCTGTATTCTGTTTTCTTGATTCCTGAGTTCCTGATCTGATTTCCTGGATTCACCCTCAGATGGATTACTTGGTATGGATTCACTCGTTGGACTTTGCCTGTTTGCTGCCAGCCCCTGAACTCGGACTTATTCTTGGACTTTGCCTGTCTGTCACCAGCCCCTGAACGCGGACTTATTCTTGGACTTTGCCTGTCTGTCACCAGCCCCTGAACTCGGACTTATTCTTGGACTTTGCCTGTCTGTCACCAGCCCCTGAACTCGGACTTATTCTTGGACTTTGCCTGTCTGTCACAAGCCCCTGAACTCGGACTTATTCTTGGACTTTGCCTGTTTGGCGCCAGCCCCTGAACTCAGACTTATTCTTGGACTTTACCTGTCTGCTGCCAGCCCTGACTTTTGATTTGTTCTTTTGGATTTATTTGATTTGCTTTGTCCCCACACCTGGTGCTCCACTAAGTCCTTCCCATGGTTGTAGATGGGAAGCTTGACAACTAATTACTCCACCTGTGCATCAGTGTGGAGTTCTGCACAACCTGGCCTGTTGCTGGGGCTTGAGGACAGGGTTGAGGACCCCTGCTCTAGGCCAGTGGCCCCACTTCTAACCCTTCTCCTCAAGGCCTAGCGACAATCCAGGTATATCAGATCTCCATACAGTTGCACAGCTAGAGCAATTAGTGCAGCAGCAGAGCTATGGAGCCGGCAATGTGTAGATGCACAAAACATGAGCTGTTGGTGGGTGGTGGGCTTTCGAGGAGGACAGTTGGGAACCACTGCTCTAGACATACATCCTCACTACCTCATCCATCTTTTACTTGCATATAAAGTACATAATTACAAGACACATATATATTATACAAATTAACACTCTGTTAACAATCCCCCCCTCCAGGGGTTGCCGCAAAACTCACCTTTAGAGATGAGCGAGCCAAACTTTCCATGGAGTTCAACCCACCGCCATCTGGAGTTTCCTGGAATTTGTTTAAACTATTTTGTTTTGGCCACCAGGAAGTGACCAGGGGAAAGGTACAGGAAAAAAAACAACCCCCTTTAAAAGTCACACCATGCCTTGCCCAGTGAATTGTAAGTAAGTGAATGAGCACATGCCTGGGATAAGCCTCCATCTATCCTAAGATAAAGAGAACATACTGTCAGGCCCGAATTTGCCACTAAGCAAACACAGCCAGGGGTGGGAATGGGGTGGCGGCCAGCAATACTTTATCTTAAAAAAAAAAAAATGTCTGCCAGAAGGCAGGCCTTGGTTAGCAAAACAGGCAAGGTGCTAAACAGTTTTTTTTTTTAAACCATTGGTGGATCAGCGGGACCCTCCTCCCTTCCCAGAGAGAATCTGACCTGTCTGCTTCCCTTTGCTGTTGCTGTGCAGGGCATCTGTCCTGCACATGAGATGAAAGGGAAGAGCAGCCGGCTCCGCCCACCTTGTCCCACTGCCCCTCCCAGCACAGTGCGGGAGAGGAGGCATGGTGCTGCAGGGGCCGCTCTCTCCCTAGAGACATGCCAAGTGACAGGTAAGTTTCCACCCCAGAGGGTGTGGGTATGTGTGTTTGTGTATGTGCTTGTGTGTGTCTGTGTATGTGCCTGTGTGTGTATATGCCTGTATGTGTGTGTGTGTGTGTGTGTGTGTGTGTGTGTGTGTATGTGCCTGTGTGTGTATATGCCTGTATGTGTGTGTGTGTGTGTGTGTGTGTGTGTGTGTGTGTGTGTGTGTATGTGTATGTGCCTGTGTGTGTATATGCCTGTATGTGTGTGTGTGTGTGTGTGTGTGTATGTGTATGGGCCTGTGTGTGTATGTGCCTGTGTGTGTGTGCGTGTGTCTGGGCCTGTGTGTTTATGTTCCTGTGTGTGTGTCTGTGTATGTGCCTGTGTGCTTGTGTTTATCTGTGTATGTGCCTGTGTGTGTGTTTGTCTGTGTACGTGCCTGTGTGTGTATGTGCCTGTGTGTGTCTGTGTATGTGCCTGTGTGTGTATATGCCTGTGTGTGTGTGTGTGTGTGTGTGTGTGTGTGTGTATGTGTATGGGCCTGTGTGTGTATATGCCTGTGTGTGTGTGTGTGTGTGTGTGTGTGTGTGTGTATGTGTATGGGCCTGTGTGTGTATGTGCCTGTGTGTGTGTCTGTGTATGTGCCTGTGTGTGTATATGCCTGTGTGTGTGTGTGTGTGTGTGTGTATGTGTATGGGCCTGTGTGTGTATGTGCCTGTGTGTGTGTCTGTGTATGGGCCTGTGTGTTTATGTTCCTGTGTGTGTGTCTGTGTATGTGCCTGTGTGTGTATATGCCTGTGTGTGTGTGTGTGTGTGTGTGTGTGTGTGTGTGTGTGTGTATGTGTATGGGCCTGTGTGTGTATGTGCCTGTGTGTGTGTCTGTGTATGTGCCTGTGTGTGTATATGCCTGTGTGTGTGTGTGTGTGTGTGTGTGTGTGTGTATGTGTATGGGCCTGTGTGTGTATGTGCCTGTGTGTGTGTCTGTGTATGGGCCTGTGTGTTTATGTTCCTGTGTGTGTGTCTGTGTATGTGCCTGTGTGCTTGTGTTTATCTGTGTATGTGCCTGTGTGTGTGTTTGTCTGTGTATGGGCCTGTGTGTGTATGTGCCTGTGTGTGTCTGTGTATGTGCCTGTGTGTGTATATGCCTGTGTGTGTGTGTGTGTGTGTGTGTGTGTATGTGTATGGGCCTGTGTGTGTATGTGCCTGTGTGTGTGTCTGTGTATGGGCCTGTGTGTTTATGTTCCTGTGTGTGTGTCTGTGTATGTGCCTGTGTGCTTGTGTTTATCTGTGTATGTGCCTGTGTGTGTGTTTGTCTGTGTATGGGCCTGTGTGTGTATGTGCCTGTGTGTGTCTGTGTATGTGCCTGTGTGTGTATATGCGTGTGTGTGTGTGTGTGTGTGTGTGTGTGTGTGTGTGTGTGTATGTGTATGGGCCTGTGTGTGTATGTGCCTGTGTGTGTGTGTCTGTGTATGTGCCTGTGTGTGTGTGTGTGTGTGTGTGTGTGTGTGTGTGTGTGTGTATGGGCCTGTGTGTGTATGTGCCTGTGTGTGTGTCTGTGTATGGGCCTGTGTGTTTATGTTCCTGTGTGTGTGTCTGTGTATGTGCCTGTGTGCTTGTGTTTATCTGTGTATGTGCCTGTGTGTGTCTGTGTATGTGCCTGTGTGTGTCTGTGTATGTGCCTGTGCTTGTCTGTGTATGTGGCTGTGCATGTCTGTGTATGTGCCTGTGTGTGTGTGCCTGTGTACAGGGCAGTATTTTGGATTTGGGCTGCCCTAGACACCTTTTGGTCATGCACCCCCTATTGATACCCCCGGGAAAACCTGATTTGGGTTACCCCAATGTATGAAACCCCCAGTGAAATCTCCCTTGTGATCCCATGGAACATATACAGGCTCTCCTCCAATCAGCGGCCAGAACTGCATTCAGCTTTTCGCTTTTCGTTGCTGCTCTGAGATCAACTTGGAAAAGGAAAGCTCTTCCAATGATACACACAATCACACACACAGGCACATACAGGCACATACACACAGGCACATACACACACACAAACACAGGCACATACAAACAGGCACACACACGCACTTACACACAGGCACAGACACACACACAAACACAGGCACATACACACAGGCACAGACACACACACACACACACACACACACACACTTACACTCAGACACAGACACAGACACACACACACAGGCACTTACACACAGGCACATACACACAGACACAGACACATACACACAGACACACAGGCACATACACAGGTACATACACACAGGCACAGACACACACACATGGCACACGCACATGGCATGATCAATAAATAGGGGTAGGGGCTATAAAGCAAAAGTGTTCTGTAAAGAACAAATCTGAGTCTTATGGCTTTAAAAATTCTTCTGGTGGAGACATAAGGCCCCACCAAGAAGGCAGAGCTCTGAAAATCGTGTGCTGGTGCAGCCTTACGCCGTACTCGTGCACTTCGTGGAGGAGTGACTTTCAGGCACCCTGGGCACCTCCCCAGGGGGCAACAGCAGATGGCTTCAAAGTGTTTCCTGGCTAGCGGCCACATACCTGGATGGCCAGCAGTCTCCCAGCAGGGGTCACCACTCCCCCTCGAGCACATTCCCAGACCGAGGGCAGGTCTCAACCAATGCTGGTGCTAAAGGCAGACGCCACCCTCCAGCTACTAGGAAAGGTCTCCTCACATCAGCCTCTGCCGGTCATGATCCCGTGGGATAAGGACTGGCCCAACACTCTATCCGGCCAAAAGGCCAAGAAACGTGCCCAGCAGGGGATAGCCACAACCATAGGCCGCTTCTCAGGAGGCCTATCCTCCCCCTGGGAGAACCACCTTCGTCATCATGGTGTCTTCCCTGCCAGGTAAGGTGTCATAATCTCAGCTGTGGAAAAGCATTGTTCTTTTGAGAGCCTGCACCTCCTCCTTTCTCCACAGCCCATCAGACTTTGTGGATTGCAAGTTCTTCTGCTGATACGAGAGAGAGCCATGTGGAGAAGTTGGGAGGTCATTGTAGATATAGAGGCCGATTCATTAATAGCGCCAGGTAGCGACAGATGAGCGACTGTAGCGGTATTTTCACAGTGCCCGCTAGTATTCGCTGTGCTTGGCCGTTGTTCGGCTGTTGACAGCGACTCAGTCGGTGTGCGGTAATGTTGAATACGGGGTTAGGAGTCGCTGTTTGACAGGTTCCGCGCTGTATGGGAGCGCATGACAGCGAATGGCCATAGCGAACGGCTCCCAGCATATTCATTAACAAATCACGCTCAAAAAATTCTCGCGCTGTGAAATGCTTGTTTAAACCCCAGAGCGCTGGCGGCGATGGGTTAAAAGTAGTTTTTTAACCCCAACCATATTTTTGAAAAAAAAAAAAGTTTTTAAAAACATTTTGTAATATGAATACATTAATATCAGACCTGTAATATCAATTCTGCACAATTTTTTTTTTTTTTTACCTTAAAAAAAATCATCTGACATTGCAGAAGTGCTCACAGAATTTTTGACATTTAAAAAAAAAAATACATTAATAACAATTAATTATGAATATTTAAAGATTGCTCCATTGAAATGCATTGGAGAGCGCCAGGTAGCGAGAGGTCATACCTGTCGCTGTTCAAGTTCGCTCGCTGGCGCTGTGGGGTGAGGCTGGAATAATGATGAATGATTCGCTATCTGGCGCTCTATCAGTCGCTAAGCAGGATCGGCTTGATAAATGTGTGATTGTGGAGGGGAGCCGGCGTTCTCGTGACGGTGACCGTCATTACCGTTCGCTCACCAATCGCTACCTGGCGCTATCCCTTGTTAAATAAGGGCCATAGTCTGGGGTATGTGAGGTGCCACACCCAGATCCTGCTCACCTTGGAGGTCAGGACAGAACACCCCCCCCCCCCCCCCGTAACGGGCATAGACAGAGGGGTTCTCTGTGACCAGGGGAGCAAAAACCATGTTGTGATGGAGGGTGGACCAGGTGAGGAACAAGTAGCTGTGGAGGAACTGGGACCCTTTGTTTCGGGTGCCCCTGTGAAGAAGTCCTGCCCAAGAAAGAATCTTCTTTGAAACTGTTTATAGACTGTGTCTGCCTATCTTTTTCTATGCATTGAACCTGCATTCTGCCTGGGGAACTGGGTGACTATCACCTCATCCCTTGCAGCCCAGGAAAAACTCTCCCAGCATGGCCCTGTCCCGGGGTCACTTACTACACTTTCCTCTAAAGCTTACTCTAATAGTGGGCTTTCTAAAGAGTGTACTTTGCACCATCTTCAAGAACACTAATGATGTAATTGGGAAGAGGATATAAATCAAAAAAGGGAGAGATTAGAACCCTCTCATAGGAGTACAGTAGCCATGAGACCTCATTTAATAAATGTAGTTAGTCTTATATCCATAAAGTACAATTGGAGCATTTATATTATACATATAATATAGTATACACTAAATAGTAGTGGATAGGTAGTCCCCATAGAGTATAGTGGAAAGCTCATTAGTCTTTGGAAGGAGATACTGTATACCTCCCAAGTGTCCGTTTTGGAGCGACTTTCCCTTTTTTGAGTCCATGTCCCCCCGACCATTGTTGTTCTTGTTTGTCCCTCTTTGAGGTGTAACATGCAGATCTGCACCAATAAATTATTCATTTGTCTATTCAAAGTGTTTCTATTGTTGTAACTGTTATAATGTATCTACTTTCCATCCCCTCAATGAGAGGGCATGGCTTCATTCATCCCCTAATGAGGGATGTGGGTTCATTTACATATTGTCCCTCTTTGAGGTGTAACATGCAGATCTGCACCAATAAATTATTCATTTGCCTATTTAAGGTTTTTCTATTGCAAGTGTTACATTCTATCTCCTATCCATCTATCAATCGGGGTGTGACTTAATTTAATAATTGGCCCTCTTTCCCACCCCAAAAAGTTAAAAGGTATGGATACTGGTCTAAACATGAACCAAGTTAGCTAATATATAGTAACATAACTCATGTTATATTTCACGTGAGCCAGGTGCATGGGCGGGCTTAAGAGGCCCTGTCAGCAGAAAGAAAACATCTAGGGGGTTATTTAGGGGGAAACCTGCCCTGGGTCAATAAGTGTTGTTAACATCAACAGGGGATCCAGCAATGTTAGCTGACAAGATGCGGAATTGGAGCAGTAGGGATCTAGCTAAGAGAGTGGAGGGTCAGTGGCCATTAAATTATCCAGGTTAAGACCTCAATATGGAAGCTGGGGATAATTACTGGATTTAGAACATCTGAACACCCTTCCAGACATTAAGCTGAAAGGAAGAAAGCAGTGTTCCCCAACCCTCTTCTGGAGAACCACCAGCAGGCCAGGTATTTTGGCTAATCAATCTGACACATACAACACTGTGACAGACGCTCTGCCTTTTGGATGTCATCACTATTCAATTGCCCACCGGGTCATTCACTGGCCTTTTCTTAATTAGGTTCCAGACAATGTCATTGTATTTTGATACTGTTACAGGCAATGTCATTGTAGTTTGGATTGTATTACAGACTGCCATTGTGTTGATTGATTACGTCACAGACAATGGCATTGTTCTGATTGATTGTGTTACAGACGTCTATTGTGTTGCTGATTGCGTCACCGGCAGAGTTGAGGGATTGTGTGCCCTGCTCCCATTGGTCCGTGTGTTTGTCATGCAGTCTTCCATCAGGTCCACGGGGGAGGTCCACTTGCATGGAGCCTTGCATATAAGGCACAGTGTGGCACTAATAGAGTTCATCTTCACCCTCAATACTGAGTTCTGTCTCTTATTGGGGGAAACGCTATATTTACAATTCACTAGCCCTTGTAAGGGCTGTTCCTGGTTCCTCACAGATGACTCTGGGATTCCTGCAGCACCTCTCACCATTGGGAAAAGGACGTCTCTGGCGGGGAAGCCCTCCGGCGATAAGGGTTATCGCTACAATTGGTGGCAGCGGTGGGATGGTCCTTTCTACCCAGAGAGAGTGCTACCCTGATGGAGAGTCAGTAGGACAAGTTGAAAAGGCTTACCCTGAAGGATCTACTCGAGAGCCGGGGAAGGTCAGCTAGCAACCGCCCACGTCGGGAACTGATAGCCGAGCTGATCGAAATGGATCGTGCAGCAGTGAGGACCGAAACCAATATAGAGATCAATGAAGACGCTGCTCTCATTCAAGCGGTTCGGAACAGATTGTCGGTCTATGGCCCGAATCCATCACAGGAACTGATCGATCGAGTCTTCGCCGCAGCGGAGGCAGAGGCCAGTAAGCGAAGGGAAGATCGGCGACTCTCAACCCAGCAGCCTCTCAGCCTCAGTTACACTGGGGGGAGAAAGATTCCATTTGCAGCATTTAAGTCCTTCCAGGAAAGTGACGACGAGATTGACGGATTTTTGGCCGATTTTGAACGCCAGTGCACTTTACACCGGGTACCCACGGAGCAATGGGTCACCATATTATCAGGGAAACTATCTGGGAAAGCTTCCGATGCTTTCCGGGCCATCCCTGATGTGGACTTACCACACTACCATCTGGTAAAGGAGGCTTTGTTAGCCCGGTACGCTGTCACCCCGGAAGCCTACAGGCGACGATTTCGGGAATCCCAAAAGAAGGGAGGGGATTCTTACACGGAGTGGGCATGTCGCCTCCATCGTACAGCATCACACTGGGTCACTGGATGCAAAGCCACGACCGCGGAGGATGTACTACAGTTGTTTTTACTAGAACATTTTCTCAATGCCCTTCAACCAGAGCTAAGAGAGTGGGTACGTGACCGGAGGCCTCTAACGCTACCTGAGGCTGCTCGTCTAGCCGACGAGTACACCGATGCGCGCCGGACAGAACAGTCCGCTCCAAAACCACAACCTCCCATCAAATTTCAAGCACCTGTGGCTTCAGCGCCAACTCGTGACTCTGGGCCACATAGACCAGCGCAGCAACCGAACCTCTCCACAGTTCAGTGCCATCGTTGCAAACAATGGGGACATTATCGCAGTGATTGCGCCCTAGAGCTTCCCCGAAACACGTGGGGGCAAAAGCAACCTTCCACCTCCCGTACTCCTGTGGCACACTGTTTGGAAGCTGAGAGCAGTTCGGAAGAGTATCTGGGGGTACTGTATGAAGCTGATCCCGTACAAGTGGCCATCCAAGACAACCGACAGCACCATTGCCAGGAGGTACGAGTCAATGGGCGCACCGCGCAAGGATTACGCGACACCGGAGCCACACTTACCTTGCTCCAACCTCATTTGGTCAAGAACAAAGACCGCACTGGACACAACGTTGCAGTAAGGGTGGCGGGAAGAGCTGTGTTTCGACTCCCCACCGCCCGAGTACATCTTGACTGGGGCGCTGGATCCGGCAGGGTACAGGTGGGACTTATGGACAACTTACCAGCAGAAGTACTATTGGGAAATGATCTAGGACCAATGACTTCTGCCTACGCTACCTCTGGGCCAGCCAGCGTCAACCCTGTTACAACCCGGTCTCCAGCCCGAGCTGCCGACTCCAGTCCACTGGTCGGGGAGACCCAGGGGTTTCGTCTGCATCACATCATGTCTGTTACAAGAAGCCAAGAAGAAGATCAGCCATCAGGTTACGTCCTTCCAGAAGGGAAACTAATGCCAAACACTATTTTTGTTGGGGGCATTGACCGTCGGATTGATCAGCATGAAATTAAGTATTTTTTTTCAAAGTATGGCGCTGTAAAGAATGTCAAAATTATTAGGGATGCCTCTGGCGTTTCTAAGGGTTATGGTTTTGTCTACTTTTACGATGATGTAGATGTGCAGAAGATTGTGGATTCTCCGATCAGCTTCCATGGAA
The DNA here is from genome assembly GCA_027917425.1 of Gastrophryne carolinensis. Classification (NCBI taxonomy): domain Eukaryota; kingdom Metazoa; phylum Chordata; class Amphibia; order Anura; family Microhylidae; genus Gastrophryne; species Gastrophryne carolinensis. Next base: position 651,551,184 of record CM051234.1, on the reverse strand, counting down.
AGAGATTGAAACTTGGGCCAGCTATAAGAAAGCAAAGCACCTGTGCACACTTTGGTGCTGAACTCACCAACGCCACAATATCCCATTGTTTGGACCCCACCCATGACCGATTCCTATGTACAGCCCACGACAATGTTTAGTCCGGTTACTCACTATTTGCAGACTTGTCCTTACATAGAACTCTGCCCATAACAAGAGTCCAGACAGACCCACGTTAACCCGAACAGGGTCAATCCGGGTCTGCCGGGTGTTCCACAAAAAGGGGGCATTGTGACAGACGCTCTGCCTTTTGGATGTCATCACTATTCAATTGCCCACCGGGTCATTCACTGGCCTTTTCTTAATTAGGTTCCAGACAATGTCATTGTATTTTGATACTGTTACAGGCAATGTCATTGTAGTTTGGATTGTATTACAGACTGCCATTGTGTTGATTGATTACGTCACAGACAATGGCATTGTTCTGATTGATTGTGTTACAGACGTCTATTGTGTTGCTGATTGCGTCACCGGCAGAGTTGAGGGATTGTGTGCCCTGCTCCCATTGGTCCGTGTGTTTGTCATGCAGTCTTCCATCAGGTCCACGGGGGAGGTCCCCTTGCATGGAGCCTTGCATATAAGGCACAGTGTGGCACTAATAGAGTTCATCTTCACCCTCAATACTGAGTTCTGTCTCTTATTGGGGGAAACGCTATATTTACAATTCACTAGCCCTTGTAAGGGCTGTTCCTGGTTCCTCACGGATGACTCTGGGATTCCTGCAGCACCTCTCACCATTGGGAAAAGGACGTCTCTGGCGGGGAAGCCCTCCGGCGATAAGGGTTATCGCTACAAATACTATGGTTAGATGTGAGGCCGGCACAAGGAAAAACTAATGGACACAAATTGCCATGCAAACACACATTCAATTTATTAAACATATAAATCACAATACACAACACATATAAGGATCCAAACCCTATAAGAAGATTAAAAGGCTACGTAGCCTTGGTCCCCCAATCCATGCAAAAAGACCACGCACCCCACACACAACGGCAACCACACACTGATGCTGGACAACTGAAAAGTAAATGTTCTCAATAAGTAGATTGAGGAGATTGATTTCATTGGTCGTAATGAAAAAGGTCCCACTGGGATGCAACTAATAAGGTCCCAACGGGATGCGATGAAAAAGGTCCCACCGGGAGGCAACGAAAAAGATCCCACTCGAATGCAACAAAAAGGTCCCACCAGTATGCAATGAAAAAGGTCCCACCGGGATGCAGCGAAAAAGGTCCCACCGGGATGCAACTAAAAAGGTCAAACCGGGATACAACGTAAGAGATCCCACGGAATGCAACGAAAAAGGTCCCACCAGGATGCAACGGAAAACAATTAAAAAAGTCCCACTGGGATGCAACGAAAAAGGTCCCACCAGGATGCAACGAGAAAGGTCCCACCGGGATGCAAAGAAAAAGGTCCCACCGGGATACAATGAAAAAGGTCCCTCGGGGATGCAACGAAAAACAACAAAAAAGGTCCCACCGGGGTGCAACGACAAAGGTCCCACCAGGATGCAACGAAAAAGGTCCCACCGGGATGCAACGCAAAAGGTCCCACCGGGATGCAACGGAAAAGGTCCCACCGGGATGCAACGAAAAAGGTCTGCAACAAAAAAGGTCCCACCAGGATGCAGGAGCAGAGGAGACAGTGGCCCGACTGAGAAGGATCCAACCGCAGCCTGATTCTACCCTTCTATAGAGGAACAAGAAGCCAGAGCTACACCCTGGTTCTTGAGGAGGGAGATAAGACCCCAAGTTACCATTAGAAGGGACAGAACCTGCTGCAGCCTTATTCCTACTAAAAGGGAACTGACTTTGTTATGCTGTTGATGGAAGTGATGACAACCTTGGATTGTATCTGTGACTACTGAAGTGTACCAGAGGCTACTAATAAAGTAACTACTTTAAGAGACTTGTCTCCTGTGGATTGTATGTGTATCCTGCAAGTGTCTGGAGCCTTCCAGCATCCCAATTCCGCATGGCACCCACGAGGCCCTCAGAGCTCAGCAATCTGAAATCACTCCCCACACTCCTGAGTGTTAAACCAACGTGTGCTATATATACAGTAGCTCTGTCTGAGCAGTAATTGCTTCACCTGTACATGAGGAAACCTGCAACACCTATAACATGGTGACTCTCAAGAGCAGGGTTAGGCAACACTGGAACTTATGCTTTACTTTCTGGATCACATCAACTAAAAGTAAGTGCCGGTCACACCCACACTGCAACTCACCAGTGTCAACCACCCTCCCTGCTCCTCACAGGTCACTGTCACCCATAGTAGTCAGTTACATTTTACCTTCTTTCAGGGGCATACACATACATCCCAAGTGTCCCTGATTTGGAGGGACTGTCCCTCTTTAGAGTCCATGTCCCGCTGTCCCTCGTTGTTCTCATTTGTTCCTCTTTGAGGTGTAACATGCAGATCTGCAGCAATAAATGATTCATTTGCCTATTCAAAGTATTTCTATTGTTGTAACTAGAGATGAGCGAACTTTTGAAAAATTCGATTCGACTGATTCGCCGAATTTTCCGACAAAAATCGTTTCGACCCGAATAAATTCGCGACGAATCGCTATTAAAAACGGCTATTTCTGAGCCTCCTACAGCCTCAATAGGGTTGTAAACCATTCTGCCTTGCTGTAACACGCACAGGATGCGTGCTGGGTTTGTTAAATAATACTTTGAAGAAATATCACATGCAGATCAGAGGCATCGCTAATAGAATCGCAGAGCGGCACAATTGCAGAGAGTTGAAGTGGCATCACTATGAGGGGCAGAAGGAGCCCAAATATACACTGGAGTTGGCCTCAGGAGCCCAAAAATTGGATGAATCACACCCTGGAGTTGGCAGAAGTTGGCAGCAGCAGCAGGAGCCCAAATATACACTGGAGTTGGCTTCAGGAGCCCAAAAATTGGATGAATCACACCCTGGAGTTGGCAGAAGTTGGCAGCAGCAGGAGCAGGAGCCCAAATATACACTGGAGTTGGCCTCAGGAGCCCAAAAATTGGATGAATCACACCCTGGAGTTGGCAGAAGTTGGCAGCAGCAGCAGGAGCCCAAATATACACTGGAGTTGGCCTCAGGAGCCCAAAAATTGGATGAATCACACCCTGGAGTTGGCAGGAGTTGACAGTAGTAGCAGCAGGAGCCCAAATATACACTGGAGTTGGCTTCAGGAGCCCAAAAATTGGATGAATCACACCCTGGAGTTGGCAGAAGTTGGCAGCAGCAGCAGCAGGAGCCCAAATATACACTGGAGTTGGCCTCAGGAGCCCAAAAATTGGATGAATCACACCCTGGAGTTGGCAGAAGTTGGCAGTAGTAGCAGCAGGAGCCCAAATATACACTGGAGTTGGCTTCAGGAGCCCAAAAATTGGATGAATCACACCCTGGAGTTGGCAGAAGTTGGCAGCAGCAGCAGCAGCAGGAGCCCAAATATACACTGGAGTTGGCTTCAGGAGCCCAAAAATTGGATGAATCACACCCTGGAGTTGGCAGAAGTTGGCAGCAGCAGCAGCAGGAGCCCAAATATACACTGGAGTTGGCCTCAGGAGCCCAAAAATTGGATGAATCACACCCTGGAGTTGGCAGAAGTTGGCAGTAGTAGCAGCAGGAGCCCAAATATACACTGGAGTTGGCTTCAGGAGCCCAAAAATTGGATGAATCACACCCTGGAGTTGGCAGAAGTTGGCAGCAGCAGCAGCAGGAGCCCAAATATACACTGGAGTTGGCCTCAGGAGCCCAAAAATTGGATGAATCACACCCTGGAGTTGGCAGAAGTTGGCAGTAGTAGCAGCAGGAGCCCAAATATACACTGGAGTTGGCTTCAGGAGCCCAAAAATTGGATGAATCACACCCTGGAGTTGGCAGAAGTTGGCAGCAGCAGCAGCAGCAGGAGCCCAAATATACACTGGAGTTGGCTTCAGGAGCCCAAAAATTGGATGAATCACACCCTGGAGTTGGCAGAAGTTGGCAGCAGCAGGAGCAGGAGCCCAAATATACACTGGAGTTGGCCTCAGGAGCCCAAAAATTGGATGAATCACACCCTGGAGTTGGCAGAAGTTGGCAGCAGCAGCAGCAGGAGCCCAAATATACACTGGAGTTGGCCTCAGGAGCCCAAAAATTGGATGAATCACACCCTGGAGTTGGCAGGAGTTGACAGTAGTAGCAGCAGGAGCCCAAATATACACTGGAGTTGGCTTCAGGAGCCCAAAAATTGGATGAATCACACCCTGGAGGTGGCAGAAGTTGGCAGCAGCAGCAGCAGGAGCCCAAATATACACTGGAGTTGGCCTCAGGAGCCCAAAAATTGGATGAATCACACCCTGGAGTTGGCAGGAGTTGACAGTAGTAGCAGCAGGAGCCCAAATATACACTGGAGTTGGCTTCAGGAGCCCAAAAATTGGATGAATCACACCCTGGAGTTGGCAGAAGTTGGCAGCAGCAGCAGCAGGAGCCCAAATATACACTGGAGTTGGCCTCAGGAGCCCAAAAATTGGATGAATCACACCCTGGAGTTGGCAGAAGTTGGCAGTAGTAGCAGCAGGAGCCCAAATATACACTGGAGTTGGCTTCAGGAGCCCAAAAATTGGATGAATCACACCCTGGAGTTGGCAGAAGTTGGCAGCAGCAGCAGCAGGAGCCCAAATATACACTGGAGTTGGCCTCAGGAGCCCAAAAATTGGATGAATCACACCCTGGAGTTGGCAGAAGTTGGCAGTAGTAGCAGCAGGAGCCCAAATATACACTGGAGTTGGCTTCAGGAGCCCAAAAATTGGATGAATCACACCCTGGAGTTGGCAGAAGTTGGCAGCAGCAGCAGCAGCAGGAGCCCAAATATACACTGGAGTTGGCTTCAGGAGCCCAAAAATTGGATGAATCACACCCTGGAGTTGGCAGAAGTTGGCAGCAGCAGGAGCAGGAGCCCAAATATACACTGGAGTTGGCCTCAGGAGCCCAAAAATTGGATGAATCACACCCTGGAGTTGGCAGAAGTTGGCAGCAGCAGCAGCAGCAGGAGCCCAAATATACACTGGAGTTGGCCTCAGGAGCCCAAAAATTGGATGAATCACACCCTGGAGTTGGCAGGAGTTGACAGTAGTAGCAGCAGGAGCCCAAATATACACTGGAGTTGGCTTCAGGAGCCCAAAAATTGGATGAATCACACCCTGGAGTTGGCAGAAGTTGGCAGCAGCAGCAGCAGGAGCCCAAATATACACTGGAGTTGGCCTCAGGAGCCCAAAAATTGGATGAATCACACCCTGGAGTTGGCAGAAGTTGGCAGTAGTAGCAGCAGGAGCCCAAATATACACTGGAGTTGGCTTCAGGAGCCCAAAAATTGGATGAATCACACCCTGGAGTTGGCAGAAGTTGGCAGTAGCAGCAGCAGGAGCCCAAATATACACTGGAGTTGGCTTCAGGAGCCCAAAAATTGGATGAATCACACCCTGGAGTTGGCAGGAGTTGACAGTAGCAGCAGCAGGAGCCCAAATATACACTGGAGTTGGCCTCAGGAGCCCAAAAATTGGATGAATCACACCCTGGAGTTGGCAGGAGTTGACAGTAGCAGCAGCAGGAGCCCAAATATACACTGGAGTTGGCCTCAGGAGCCCAAAAATTGGATGAATCACACCCTGGAGTTGGCAGGAGTTGACAGTAGTAGCAGCAGGAGCCCAAATATACACTGGAGTTGGCTTCAGGAGCCCAAAAATTGGATGAATCACACCCTGGAGTTGGCAGAAGTTGGCAGCAGCAGCAGCAGGAGCCCAAATATACACTGGAGTTGGCCTCAGGAGCCCAAAAATTGGATGAATCACACCCTGGAGTTGGCAGAAGTTGGCAGTAGTAGCAGCAGGAGCCCAAATATACACTGGAGTTGGCTTCAGGAGCCCAAAAATTGGATGAATCACACCCTGGAGTTGGCAGAAGTTGGCAGTAGCAGCAGCAGGAGCCCAAATATACACTGGAGTTGGCTTCAGGAGCCCAAAAATTGGATGAATCACACCCTGGAGTTGGCAGGAGTTGACAGTAGCAGCAGCAGGAGCCCAAATATACACTGGAGTTGGCCTCAGGAGCCCAAAAATTGGATGAATCACACCCTGGAGTTGGCAGGAGTTGACAGTAGCAGCAGCAGGAGCCCAAATATACACTGGAGTTGGCTTCAGGAGCCCAAAAATTGGATGAATCACACCCTGGAGTTGGCAGAAGTTGGCAGCAGCAGCAGCAGCAGGAGCCCAAATATACACTGGAGTTGGCTTCAGGAGCCCAAAAATTGGATGAATCACACCCTGGAGTTGGCAGGAGTTGACAGTAGCAGCAGCAGGAGCCCAAATATACACTGGAGTTGGCATCAGGAGCCCAAAAATTGGATGAATCACACCCTGGAGTTGGCAGGAGTTGACAGTAGTAGCAGCAGGAGCCCAAATATACACTGGAGTTGGCTTCAGGAGCCCAAAAATTGGATGAATCACACCCTGGAGTTGGCAGAAGTTGGCAGCAGCAGCAGCAGGAGCCCAAATATACACTGGAGTTGGCCTCAGGAGCCCAAAAATTGGATGAATCACACCCTGGAGTTGGCAGAAGTTGGCAGTAGTAGCAGCAGGAGCCCAAATATACACTGGAGTTGGCTTCAGGAGCCCAAAAATTGGATGAATCACACCCTGGAGTTGGCAGGAGTTGACAGTAGCAGCAGCAGGAGCCCAAATATACACTGGAGTTGGCTTCAGGAGCCCAAAAATTGGATGAATCACACCCTGGAGTTGGCAGGAGTTGACAGTAGCAGCAGCAGGAGCCCAAATATACACTGGAGTTGGCCTCAGGAGCCCAAAAATTGGATGAATCACACCCTGGAGTTGGCAGGAGTTGACAGTAGTAGCAGCAGGAGCCCAAATATACACTGGAGTTGGCTTCAGGAGCCCAAAAATTGGATGAATCACACCCTGGAGTTGGCAGAAGTTGGCAGTAGCAGCAGCAGGAGCCCAAAAAATGGCCTAAAGACATAAATATGTTTTGCACCATTTGTAAAGTGTAAAACGTGGCACCATGCTGAATCTAGTCGCATGCATCAGGCATTGGTGGGTGGAAATCCTGGCTGATCCATCCCTGATTCATTTTGACAAAGGTGAGTCTCTCCACATTTTTAGTTGACAGACGAGTTCTCCTCGCCGTAACTATGGCCCCCGCCGCACTAAACACCCGCTCAGATGGCACGCTACTTGCCGGGCAGGACAGCTTTTCCAGGGCAAACTCTGCTAGTTGCGGCCACAAATCAAGTTTGGCTGCCCAGAAGTCCAGCGGATCCTCAAGGTGTGTTGGCATGGTCATGTCAAAGTATGACATGACCTGCTGGTTCAGGTCCTGCTCCAGGTCTTCCTGCTGCTCATGAGTAGCCTCACTATGCGGGTGTAGAAAGCTACTCATTAGCGACTGAAGACTGAGGCTGCTGCTGCTGATGGAGCTTCTGCTGCTGCTGCTGCCAACCCCCCCAGCGGCCATGGCAGTGGAAGGTGAGCGCAGAGGTCCCCTCGAGTCAGACCTGCGAGAGTATGGACCATGGCGCAGATAGGCATCGGCCAACTGCCTACGTAGAATGTCTTTGTAGTAGTTGAGTTTGTCCTCCCTCTCGGTGGGTTTAAAAAATGCCCCCATTTTGTGCCGGAAGCGAGGGTCCAATAAGGTGGACAGCCAGAAGTCATCCCGCCGACAGATGGAAACAATTCTGGGGTCACTACGCAAGCATGTGAGCATGCTTCGTGCCATTTGCGCAAGTGACTCGGATGGACTACCTGTCTCCATCTCCACTGCATACTGCCACGGTGTGCCCGGGTCCTCTGTCTCTCCTTCCTCAAAAACCTCTAGCTCCTCTGGCTGCTCCTGCTCCTCCTCTCCTGTCCGCTGACTAGATAAACCAGCCATTTCGCCAAGCCTAAACTGTGTTTCGCTGGGCAACTCCTCCTCCTCCTCTTCCTCCTCCTCCTCCTCCAGTTCAGCTCCAACGGGGTTCATGTGGCCGTAAGATGTAAACGCCATGTCTCCAGTGCCCTGACCAGCCATGGTTTCCAACATGTGCTGTAGTACATGAAGCAGTGGAATCACGTCGTTCATCCCGTAATCCTGCCGACTGACAAATAAAGTGGCTTCCTCAAAGGGCCTGAGCAAACGGCAGGTGTCACGTATGAGCTGCCACTGGTTGACATTGAAGTTACACAGGGGAGTCCCCCTATCTGCTTGGATCATCAGGAAATCCGTGATGGCTTTTCTCTGTTCATATAATCGGTCCAACATGTGAAGGGTGGAATTCCAACGGGTGGAAACATCGCAAATCAGACTATGTTGGGGGATACCATTCTGACGCTGTAGCTCAAGAAGGGTGTGTTTGGCGGTGTAGGAGTGGCTGAAGTGCATGCAAAGTTTCCGTGAAGTTGTTAGGATGTCCTGCAGATGGGGGGAACACTTCAGAAACCGCTTGACAACCAGATTGAAGACGTGAGCCATGCAGGGGGCATGGGTCAGGCTTCCTTGGCGCAGCGCAGACAAAATGTTCTTCCCATTGTCGGTAACCATGATTCCCATTTTAAGTTTTCTCGGAGTAAGCCATGTTTGGATTTCCTGATGAATACATTTAAGCAGTTCCTCCCCTGTGTGACTCCGTTCGCCAAGACAAACCATGTGAAGCACTGCGTGACACCTCCGTGCCCTGCACACATGGTAGACTGGAGGGGCACTGAGACTTGAGCCTACAGTGGAGGGTGAGGAGATGGCGGAGGATGAGGAGGCCGAGTCGCACGGTGTCACAGGCCCAATGGGCAGAGAGCGCGGAGGCCGAAGCGGCGTGACCTGTCCAAGTTGCTGCTGCAAAGGGACCACATTCACCCAGTGGGCCGTAAACGACATGTACTGCCCCTGACCGTAGTTACAGCTCCAGATGTCGGCGCTGCCATGTATTTTGCTACACACCGACAGGCTCAAGGACTGGCCCACCTTCTGTTCAACAAAAGTGTGCAGCGCTGGTACTGCCTTCTTGGCAAAGAAATGACGGCTTGGGACTCTCCACCTCGGCTCGGCACAAGCCATCAGTTCTCTGAAAGGTGCAGATTCCACCACCTGAAAAGGGAGCGACTGCAGCACCAGCAACTTGGACAGGAGCACATTCAGCTTCTGCGCCGTAGGATGAGTGGGCGCATACTGCTGTCTCTTGGACATGGCTTCGCTGATGGATTGCTGGCGGGATGCATGACTTGGAGGAGGAGGAGGAGGAGCAGGAGCGACAGAGGATGGGTGTGACGCACAGCTGCCTTCGGCTGAGGTGCTGGAGCCTTGGCTGGCAGAAATTGGGAGCTCACTTGGTGAGGAAGCAGACTGGACCACCCCTTGGGAGCCTCGGTTCTCCCAGGTCGTTTTATGGTGACGCATCATATGTTGACGCAGGGCCGTGGTGCCAACATTTGGACCCTGGCCACGCTTCACCTTTTGCCTACATATCTTGCATGTGGCCATGTTACCCTCCTGCGGATGCCTCAGGAAAAACTGCCACACTGCCGAGTAGCTACTTTTCCCACCCCCTGGCCTCACTGATTCACTGCTGCTGTTGCCAACTCCAGGAACCCCTGCTCCACTACCTCCCGATAAGGTAGACTGCCGCACAGCAGGTGCTCTACCCCGGCCCCGGCCCCGGCCGGCTCCAGCCTTTGGAATTGTGCCCCCATGCTGACTGCTACCACCTTGCTGCCTCAGCTGCTGACTCCGGGGCAACCTGCGCCCCTCTTCTCCTGATGATGACGATGAAGCCCCTTCATCACCCGGCTCCCAAGTGCGATCGGCTTCATCGTCATCATCATCATCATCACCGGGTTGTGGCTGTACGTCACTGATGTTCGTGGATTCGTCAACAGTGTCTGGCGCAGGAGCTGGAACGCTCGCAGCACCCACGACACTGTCCACATCACTATTTGTCTGCCTAGCTAAAGAAGCCACCTCCATTTCTTGGCTGGGCAGTAGCTGCTGACTGTCCTCCTGTATCTGATCGTCCTCCTCACTAAAGAGTGGAGCTGAACCCAAAGCATAGGATACGTCGCTGGGGGAGGGAACGGCGTAGGACAGAGGCAATGGGAGGACAGGGACTGCTCTCGGGGCATGCCAACTCAGGGTTGTGTCAGAGGAACCTACCGACCCTAGACTGGGGGTCTCAGATGTAAGTTGTGATGATGTTGTTGATGAGCGTGTCAGCCAATCTACCACGGCAGATGCGTTACTGGTGGAGACCCGACCGCTAGCAGATACTGGCAGATTAGGTCTCTCAGCGTGACTCCTGCTGCTACTGGCCCCCAGTCTGATGCGAGCTCTGCCTGCGGAATCTTGGCCTCTGCCACTCCTCTTTTCACTTCCAGGCACTTGTCTGCCCGACATAGTCTAACTGGCGTGGTAGTAGGTGATATTTTAAGAACCCCCAGGCAGCAGTGGGTCTATATAAAACAGAATATAATGCACACCAAAAGTGAGCAGTAACACTCAGCCTCCAACAGGCCTGCTTAGTGTAAATAAGAGAGCTGCTTAGTGTAAATAAAGAGGGGTATGCTATGTTACAGAATGGGATGCCTCAACAGAAGTGCACCTGGCAGGCAGCAGTAAGCCTATGCCCAGCAAAAGTGTCTTATAATATAAATATAATAAGAGCAAATGCTTATATGGTCTTAAACAGAGGCTGCTTTAGTCACAGAATGGGATGCCCTGGGCAGGAATGGACCTGGCAGGGTCCAGTAGGGCTTTGGCCAGCAAAAGTGTCTTTATCAGGCTAATTTCAAATATGATAAGAGCAAATGCTTATATGGTCTTAAACAGAGGCTGCTGTAGTCACAGAATGGGATGCCCCGGGCAGGAATCGACCTGGCAGGGTCCAGTAGGGCTTTGGCCAGCAAAAGTGTCTTTATCAGGCCTGATTTCTATGAGAATAAGTGCAAATGTTTATTATGCTATTAAATAGAGGCTGCTTTAGTCACAGAATGGGATGCCAGTGCCACAAAAACCAGAGAGCATGCACAGCAAAAGTGTCTTTATCAGGCCTGATTTCTATGAGAATAAGTGCAAATGTTTATTATGCTATTAAATAGAGGCTGCTTTAGTCACAGAATGGGATGCCAGTGCCACAAAAACCAGAGAGCATGCACAGCAAAAGTGTCTTTATCAGGCCTGATTTCTATGAGAATAAGTGCAAATGTTTATTATGCTATTAAATAGAGGCTGCTTTAGTCACAGAATGGGATGCCAGTGCCACAAAAACCAGAGAGCATGCACAGCAAAAGTGTCTTTATCAGGCCTGATTTCTATGAGAATAAGTGCAAATGTTTATTATGCTATTAAATAGAGGCTGCTTTAGTCACAGAATGGGATGCCAGTGCCACAAAAACCAGAGAGCATGCACAGCAAAAGTGTCTTTATCAGGCCTGATTTCTATGAGAATAAGTGCAAATGTTTATTATGCTATTAAATAGAGGCTGCTTTAGTCACAGAATGGGATGCCAGTGCCACAAAAACCAGAGAGCATGCACAGCAAAAGTGTCTTTATCAGGCCTGATTTCTATGAGAATAAGTGCAAATGTTTATTATGCTATTAAATAGAGGCTGCTTTAGTCACAGAATGGGATGCCAGTGCCACAAAAACCAGAGAGCATGCACAGCAAAAGTGTCTTTATCAGGCCTGATTTCTATGAGAATAAGTGCAAATGTTTATTATGCTATTAAATAGAGGCTGCTTTAGTCACAGAATGGGATGCCAGTGCCACAAAAACCAGAGAGCATGCACAGCAAAAGTGTCTTTATCAGGCCTGATTTCTATGAGAATAAGTGCAAATGTTTATTATGCTATTAAATAGAGGCTGCTTTAGTCACAGAATGGGATGCCAGTGCCACAAAAACCAGAGAGCATGCACAGCAAAAGTGTCTTTATCAGGCCTGATTTCTATGAGAATAAGTGCAAATGTTTATTATGCTATTAAATAGAGGCTGCTTTAGTCACAGAATGGGATGCCAGTGCCACAAAAACCAGAGAGCATGCACAGCAAAAGTGTCTTTATCAGGCCTGATTTCTATGAGAATAAGTGCAAATGTTTATTATGCTATTAAATAGAGGCTGCTTTAGTCACAGAATGGGATGCCAGTGCCACAAAAACCAGAGAGCATGCACAGCAAAAGTGTCTTTATCAGGCCTGATTTCTATGAGAATAAGTGCAAATGTTTATTATGCTATTAAATAGAGGCTGCTTTAGTCACAGAATGGGATGCCAGTGCCACAAAAACCAGAGAGCATGCACAGCAAAAGTGTCTTTATCAGGCCTGATTTCTATGAGAATAAGTGCAAATGTTTATTATGCTATTAAATAGAGGCTGCTTTAGTCACAGAATGGGATGCCAGTGCCACAAAAACCAGAGAGCATGCACAGCAAAAGTGTCTTTATCAGGCCTGATTTCTATGAGAATAAGTGCAAATGTTTATTATGCTATTAAATAGAGGCTGCTTTAGTCACAGAATGGGATGCCAGTGCCACAAAAACCAGAGAGCATGCACAGCAAAAGTGTCTTTATCAGGCCTGATTTCTATGAGAATAAGTGCAAATGTTTATTATGCTATTAAATAGAGGCTGCTTTAGTCACAGAATGGGATGCCAGTGCCACAAAAACCAGAGAGCATGCACAGCAAAAGTGTCTTTATCAGGCCTGATTTCTATGAGAATAAGTGCAAATGTTTATTATGCTATTAAATAGAGGCTGCTTTAGTCACAGAATGGGATGCCAGTGCCACAAAAACCAGAGAGCATGCACAGCAAAAGTGTCTTTATCAGGCCTGATTTCTATGAGAATAAGTGCAAATGTTTATTATGCTATTAAATAGAGGCTGCTTTAGTCACAGAATGGGATGCCAGTGCCACAAAAACCAGAGAGCATGCACAGCAAAAGTGTCTTTATCAGGCCTGATTTCTATGAGAATAAGTGCAAATGTTTATTATGCTATTAAATAGAGGCTGCTTTAGTCACAGAATGGGATGCCAGTGCCACAAAAACCAGAGAGCATGCACAGCAAAAGTGTCTTTATCAGGCCTGATTTCTATGAGAATAAGTGCAAATGTTTATTATGCTATTAAATAGAGGCTGCTTTAGTCACAGAATGGGATGCCAGTGCCACAAAAACCAGAGAGCATGCACAGCAAAAGTGTCTTTATCAGGCCTGATTTCTATGAGAATAAGTGCAAATGTTTATTATGCTATTAAATAGAGGCTGCTTTAGTCACAGAATGGGATGCCAGTGCCACAAAAACCAGAGAGCATGCACAGCAAAAGTGTCTTTATCAGGCCTGATTTCTATGAGAATAAGTGCAAATGTTTATTATGCTATTAAATAGAGGCTGCTTTAGTCACAGAATGGGATGCCAGTGCCACAAAAACCAGAGAGCATGCACAGCAAAAGTGTCTTTATCAGGCCTGATTTCTATGAGAATAAGTGCAAATGTTTATTATGCTATTAAATAGAGGCTGCTTTAGTCACAGAATGGGATGCCAGTGCCACAAAAACCAGAGAGCATGCACAGCAAAAGTGTCTTTATCAGGCCTGATTTCTATGAGAATAAGTGCAAATGTTTATTATGCTATTAAATAGAGGCTGCTTTAGTCACAGAATGGGATGCCAGTGCCACAAAAACCAGAGAGCATGCACAGCAAAAGTGTCTTTATCAGGCCTGATTTCTATGAGAATAAGTGCAAATGTTTATTATGCTATTAAATAGAGGCTGCTTTAGTCACAGAATGGGATGCCTCACAGCAGACTTAAGATCAGTTCAGTATATATGCACAGTTAGTTACTATAAGCAGCCTGAAAACGCTAACAAAGGCTGGATGAAAAAAAAAAAATCTCCCTGTCAGCCAGCTCCGTTTTTCCTACCTTTCCCTGGCTTTCTGTCTGTCTCCTGTCTGTCTCCTGCCTGTCTCCTGCCTGTCTCCAGCCTGTCCCTGTCTGTCCCTGTCTCCAGCCTGTCTCCAGCCTGTCTAACTGCCTCAGCTACACAGCGTTCTGTCTGTCTGTCACGAATGCAATAGAGAAATGAGGAAAAGCAAGATGGCCGCCGTTAAATACCGCTGTGTGACGTCACCGGGCTTGCTGGCTGCTGATAGGCTGCATGTGACTGCCCCAGCTTGCACTGGCGCGGGATACATGTCCAGACATGTCCCGCCCGCCATCTTAGAATGCCTGTAATGTAAATGAATGGATGTTAAAGGAAAACTTCGAGTGATCGAATCGCGGGGAAATTCGGATTCGATCCGAATCGAATTTTTCCTGAAATTCGGATCGAATCCGGGTTCGTCCGGATCGATTCGCTCATCCCTAGTTGTAACTGTTACAATCTTTCTCCTATCCATCAAACAATGAGGGGGCGTGGCCTAATTTAACAATGGTCCCTCTTTCCCACCCTGAAAAGTTGGAAGGTATGCATACCGCAGAGGTGGTGGAAGAAGCATGCGCCAAGCCCCATTGTTTCACGGGCCCGGGGGCACGTGCCTGCACTGCCCCTATAGTATGTACGCCACTGCCTTCTTTCTTTGTAGGGCTCCTTACACAATGTCACCCCATTGTGTGTACATTTTATGTACTGATTCTACGTTAAACATTAAACACAATAAACATTAAATAGTAAATGATTCTAAAGATAAAGGCAAAGTGAAAGAAATGAGGTGACAGCTTTTAAAGTGGACCAAAACCTGCCTAAATTGTAAGGTTATCCTCGAAGCTAAATGTATAAAGAGCCTTTCTTTATCAATCTTTTTATTGTGTATATTGGGAACATTATTCTAGAAGCATAATACTGTTCTTTATCAATCTTTTTATTGTGTTTATTGGGAACATTATTCTAGAAGCATAATACTGTTCTTTATCAATCTTTTTATTGTGTATATTGGGAACATTATTCTAGAAGAATAATACTGTTCTTTATCAATCTTTTTATTGTGTATATTCTGAACATTATTCTAGAAGCATAATACTGTTCATACACAGAATTTAAAGATTACAGACAACTTAAGTCACAATCAGAAGCTTATTCACTGCATACAAGAAAATTGAATAAGATTCAAGAGTTACTGAAGAAATTCAATTCAAATAAATAAAGAAATAAAGAAAAATAACAACCCCTATTAGGGGGGGGGGGGGTAAGTGGAGGGGGGTAAAGGAAGGGATCGAGGAAGGATCAGATGCTCATTAGGTTTACATCAAAATCTGTATGCAGAAAATTCCGAACCCAAGGATTCCACACCTCCCTGAACAGCTCCAAAGTCCCATTGTGAATGGCGGACATTCCACGGCCATAATGCAGTTAACCTTGTTTTTAAAGGCGTTGAAGCTTAAGGTGGGAGACCTCCAAGCCCCAGCTATCACCAGCTTTGCCCCTGATAGGATATAATACAAGGTGGGGGACCTCCAAGCCCCAGCTATCACCAGCTTTGCCCCTGATAGGATATAATACAAGGTGGGGGACCTCCAAGCCCCAGCTATCACCAGCTTTGCCCCTGATAGGATATAATACAAGGTGGGGGACCTCCAAGCCCCAGCTATCACCAGCTTTGCCCCTGATAGGATATAATACAAGGTGGGGGACCTCCAAGCCCCAGCTATCACCTGCTTTGCCCCTGATAGGATATAATACATCAACCGCTTTTGTAGTCTAGAAATGTGGGGGATTGGGGCGTTGAGTAGAGCTAACCAAGGGTCTCTGACCAGATCTACCACATACTTTGCTGAGAACTCTAAAGATTCTTGAGCAAAATCCCCTAACTACTGGGCAATCCCACCACACATGCCGGTACGACCCCAGAGAGATACACCCCCGGAAGCAGTTCCCCTGGAACTCAGTGGAAAAATGTTTAATTTTCTCTGGGACCATCTTGCCATTAGTTTTACGTTAGCCTCAATTAAAGTCACAGACGGCGAGCAACCAAAGAAAGCATTCTCCATTCTCAGCCATATATAGAGCCTTTTCTCAGCTTGCACACTAGCAGAACAGCTGTCATGCTCTTATCACATGTACATATGCTGATGTATAGGAACATGAAAGCATGATGTCATTGTACTATAAGGCTTGTACTTAAAACAGGTGAAAGTCTAAAAATGTATTTGAGAAACAGCCCTTTGCTTGACTATAAAAAAAAAAATTCCCAAGAAAGTTCAATGGGACGGATGGACGGACAGGCGCTCTCTCAAGGAATAAGGAACCGCACGTGGTGTGTGATGTTTGGTCTCAGGGTGTCTCAAATCCAACAACCAATGACATAGAAAGAGAAATGGCCAATTTTCCCCGACACCTGTAATGTTCCTCTTTCGTTTCTCATTCTGCGTAACTGACCCCTGGATTTGGAAAATCAGATCCAATGCCCTCTTTTAGTGCAGTTTGAATGGAATGGCTCCTCGTCCAGGATTCTGATGTACACAGAATCGGATTAAGTGTGCTGGAGGGCCCAGATACAGTATTTTTTTTCCTTTAAAATAATAGTCCAGCCAAGTAACTGCTTGGTGGTTGTCTGGCACCTGCCCACTTACTGGAACGTCAGATCGAGTCCCTTGTGCCACCCTTGTGCGGGTGCGTGCTGCTCGGGAACTCCTGCTTTGCCATTCTGGGTGGGGGGTAGTGTAGTCGCCCGGCAGGTCCAGCAGAAAACAGTTCCCTGCATTGAGCTGCCAGCGGCTGTGCTTGGCGGCTTATGTGCAGTGACAGCTCTGCACCCATCACTGTAGCGTTGCTGGCGGCGGCTTTGCTGCTCTAGACTCTCCGTTCTGCCCTGTGGTGACTTTGGTCGCAGGTTTTCAAAAACCAAAAAAGGAGGGGGGGGCAGTGCCGCTGATAGCTTCGTTGCTGGCCTCAAAGACTGAAAAGCCGCCTGGACCAGACTATAACCCAAAGGTTGGTGGAGGCCCCCCTTGCAGGGCAAAAGGTGGAGGCCCCTCTTGCGCCCTCCTCATAATCCGGCCCTGGATGTACAGTATACAGACAGACACTGAAGTTATATACCAAGCTTGACCAGCTATAAGGCTTGTGTTGCTCAATGACATGCATGGGTGGGAATAAAGAGCTGCACTCCCCCGCCACAATTGTTGGTTTCTTGAATTGTTTGGTCAATAGGGCATTCCTTTTTGGCACACCTTTCCCATTTTTTCAGATATTCTTGGGTGGTGCAAGGTCAATTTTTTCTTGTTGCATTTACTCCCCCGCCTCCTCATACATCTTTACTGTAAGAAGGTTCTGAGGAATAAAATGTTTATGGTCTCAAATTGAGAGAAATTTTAAAAAATGACTAATATTAGTTTAGTTCTGTTAAATGTAATACACAGACGAAAGTATGGCTGGGTATGTCTGAGTTCCATCTCAGTAATTTCTTAATGCAATTTAACTTGAACCATCTGTTGCATGTAGGCATAGGCCCTTATTTAACAAGGGATAGCGCCAGGTAGCGAATGGTGAGCGAACGGTAATGACGCTCACCGCCACGAGTACGCCGGCTCCCCTCCGCAATCACACATTTATCAAGCCAATCCTGCTTAGCGACTGACAGAGCACCAGATAGCGAATCATTCATCATTATTCCAGCCTCACCCCACAGCGCCAGCGAGCGACCTTGAACAGCGCCAGGTATGACCTCTCGCTACCTGGCGCTCTCCAATGCATTTCAATGGAACAATCTTTAAATATTCATAATTAATTGCTATTAATGTTTTTTTTTTTTTTTTTTTTTTAAATGTCAAAAATTCTGTGACCACTTCTGCAATGTTAGATATTTTTTTTAAGGTTAAAAAAAAAAAAAAAAAAAAAATTTGTTCAGAATTGATATTACAGGTCTGATATTAATGTATTCATATTACAAAATGTTTTGAAAAACATGTTTTTTTTTTTCAAAAATATGGTTGGGGGTTAAAAAACTACTTTTAACCCATTGCCGCCAGCGCTCTGGGGTTTAAACAAGCATTTTACAGCGCGAGAATTTTTTGAGCGTGATTTGTTAATGAATATGCTGGGAGCCGTTCGCTATGGCCATTCGCTGTCATGCGCTCCCATACAGCGCGGAACCTGTCAAACAGCGACTCCTAACCCCGTATTCAACATTACCGCACACCGACTGAGTCGCTGTCAACAGCCGAACAACGGGCAAGCACAGCGAATACTAGCGGGCGCTGTGAAAATAACGCTACTGTCGCTCATCTGTCGCTACCTGGCGCTATTAATGAATCGGCCTCATAGTGTTACATGACGGATTCGTTGTAACATGTAAATTTTAAATAAACAATAAAGGGAACGGGGAAAGGGAAGCAGACCACACCAACTGAAATTAATGGAGTGTGCACACGGGAGGACAGAGGCACACACAGTGCACAGTTTAAATCCACCCAAACTGAGGAGTCCCACCACTCCCCAATCTATCCTCTCCAAAACATGGCACCACTCAAATATATGTCTAAATAAATTGCTTCTTTATTTAATGGGCACACACCTATATACACAATTACAAACTTTTAAAATATAATTAAAACACACATATATATATACACTAGTTAAGATAAAACAAGGGGGGGGGGCACAACACAGGGGGGGGGAGAAAGACACCCCACACACCACCCCCTGAAGATGGTAATAGCTTTTGGGCGGTGATTAAAGATAGTAATCAAGTATAATAGCTGTTTGACAGTCCTGACTGTCTAAATATAAAACTCTGTGTAAATAATAAGCTAAACTACTATTCTCTACTGTGCAACGCGTCGGCGGTAGCGGGGGGTGCGTTTGCTGATGGGCTCATTTTGATATGTAAGCTTGATTGTTGTTATTGTCTGTTTTTCTGTCTCCTGGCGGTCCTCTTATCAGATATATTGGTATACATAATATATTATTGGATGCATAAGATATGAAGGTTCTTCTTTGCATTAGCACTTAGCACTTTAATTATCACCTTGCACAGGTTGTTGTAATTTTTGCACAGTAGAGAATAGTAGTTTAGCTTATTATTTACACAGAGTTTTATATTTAGACAGTCAGGACTGACAAACAGCTATTATACTTGATTACTATCTTTAATCACCGCCCAAAAGCTATTACCATCTTCAGGGGGTGGTGTGTGGGGTGTCTTTCTCCCCCCCCGTGTTGTGCCCCCCCCCCCCTTGTTTTATCTTCACTAGTGTATATATATGTGTTTTAATTATATTTTAAAAGTTTGTAATTGTGTATATAGGTGTGTGCCCATTAAATAAAGAAGCAATTTATTTAGACATATATTTGAGTGGTGCCATGTTTTGGAGAGGATAGATTGGGGAGTGGTGGGACTCCTCAGTTTGGGTGGATGTAAATTTTAAATAAATGGATGTGGATTCCCACAGCCAAATGATAACTAGGGAGCTAGACCAGTAGGGATAGAAGGTGGGGGAAGGTGACGAGGGGGAGGGGGGTATATGGGGGCCAAGGGTCCCTCCCTCCCCCTATTTGATCCCTCATGTGTGGCGCTGGACAGAGCAGTCCCACCCACCCTCCCTCTTTTTGTCATTGAGTGAATTAGGCAAATGTATTGTTAAAAACAGGATAAGTGTAATATATCTAAAAAAAAAAATATATATATATATATATATATATATATAATAAAGTGGACCATCACCCAGGATAGTCAAAATCCTGGGTGTTGGTCCACTTTAAGTGTGAGGTTATATTTTGATATAGTAGTTATTTTATTTATGCTTGATTAAAGAAAAAAAATAAATTGTTAATAAACGTATTTTGGTATTTGACTGGGTATGTGTATGGAAAGGGTTTATGCATTGATGTTTATTGTTTAGGATTATTCTTGTCACAGCCTGTGGGC
Source organism: Gastrophryne carolinensis (assembly GCA_027917425.1). Classification (NCBI taxonomy): domain Eukaryota; kingdom Metazoa; phylum Chordata; class Amphibia; order Anura; family Microhylidae; genus Gastrophryne; species Gastrophryne carolinensis. The sequence continues at coordinate 651,531,270 of CM051234.1, read as the reverse complement.
GGTCTTCTCCCTTTCGGGTCTGAGTTGGCAGGTTAGATGAGGATTGAGGTGTAGAAATGCGGCTGATTTTCAATCGGAAAAACGAGCCCGGTTGGCCAGCATGGTTGCGAGGATGGCTACAAATTCAGGGGGTAACCAGGGTACCATTATGTTGCACCTTGGCTGTTAGCCCTGTTGAGCTCCGAGACTAACTGAGATGGCGGCCGAGCTGAGAATAGTTTCCGCCTATTTAGGCGCATTAAAGTTTGGTTGCTTGCCACTCGATTGAGCGGTTGGAGATTTGTGTTGTCTTGTATTTACTTCAGCTGTGGTCGATTAAACTGTATAATTCCAAAGATATATACGTTGTGCAGTGTTTTTATTGAGGGGAGTGGGGGTAATAGTGGGAGATAGAATGAAGCTCTTGACCAGTCATGCACGTGTTGCATCGCAGGTGGGAAGTTGTGAAGCGGCCGATGCGTCATTGTAGACGGACATGTCACAAATTCGTGTGTAACATTTCTCAACTCTGCGGAGAGAGTTTGGGGAAATCTATCTATAAATTCACCCTAGTACACACAGCAAGTTCTGTTAAAGCGGACCAAAACCCACATTTTTTACCAGCACCCCCCTGAATTGCTCCCCCTATGAAAAGAACATTTTGCCAATTTTCATTTCTTCTGCTTCACTCTAATCCCAGATAATGGCGCCTGTTTTAGCTGTAAAGCTCAGCCTCCTCCATTCATTAACAAAACGGCACAGAGCTAGTATAAACTGGTTAAGGTCCTCTTTAAAGTCCTCCAAAGTATTCTTCTAATTCCACCATGTGCATCAGCAATCCACTCGTGCACCACCACCATAGATTTGGTACCCTTACCCTAAATGGTTGGTACAATCAGCGATTGTAAAGATCACAAAAAACGATCTCTCCAATAGGCTCCACCTCCTAGGGTATGGTTTCAGGGAGGGTTAAAACAATCGATAATCTCCACAAATTATACTTCCACCAATATGCTCCACCTCACTGGGATAGAATTTCTCAATGCAATAAACAATCACCAGCCGAGATTTCCAATGCACATTCAGCAGAATCATCCCCAGGAGCTGTGGGTTTCTTTTCAGTCAAGCCACCACATAGAAGAGTTGCTGCTCCAATGTCTACCAGGAGCCTGGTCTCCTCAGGCAGAAGTTGTAATGGAAGGCCAAGCCGAGTGTTTTGCCGGGGTTTTCTAACCAAAGCTCCAACCAGATTTCCTACCAAGCCATGCTTCTCCCGTATCTGCCGAGCATCTTCTGCATTCCACACAAAATATTTCCCGTCCAAAGGGTGAATATGGATCTTGGAGCCCGCCACCCTTGCGCCCTCTTCACCGGGCTCAGCATTGGCTTCCAGCGGGCTCCAAGATCCATAGGGAGGCGGGCTCCAAGATCCATATTCACCCTTTGGACGGGAAATATTTTGTGTGGAATGCAGAAGATGCTCGGCAGATACGGGAGAAGCATGGCTTGGTAGGAAATCTGGTTGGAGCTTTGGTTAGAAAACCCCGGCAAAACACTCGGCTTGGCCTTCCATTACAACTTCTGCCTGAGGAGACCAGGCTCCTGGTAGACATTGGAGCAGCAACTCTTCTATGTGGTGGCTTGACTGAAAAGAAACCCACAGCTCCTGGGGATGATTCTGCTGAATGTGCATTGGAAATCTCGGCTGGTGATTGTTTATTGCATTGAGAAATTCTATCCCAGTGAGGTGGAGCAGATTGGTGGAAGTATAATTTGTGGAGATTATCGATTGTTTTAACCCTCCCTGAAACCGTACACTAGGAGGTGGAGCCTATTGGAGAGATCGTTTTTTGTGATCTTTTCAATCGCTGATTGTACCAACCATTTAGGGTAAGGGTACCAAATCTATGGTGGTGGTGCACGAGTGGATTGCTGATGCACATGGTGGAATTAGAAGAATACTTTGGAGGACTTTAAAGAGGACCTTAACCAGTTTATACTAGCTCTGTGCCGTTTTGTTGGTTTTAGTTCACATACTTAATGTTGAGATTTGAGTAAAGCACGTGGAGCTGGACACATGAACATTTGTACACAATATTATTAGCATTTATGATTTCAAAAATTGTTTATTAATTAATTCACAGCGCGGTATTTATATTTTTATATTTTGGTGCTCCTCCATTCATTGCCACTGTTGTGTGTGGCAATGATGTCATCACCGCACCTATGCAATGACCGATCACTCTTGTAAAGCGGTCCAAAACTCAGGAGTGGAATTGCTTGCATAGTGGGTATCCTCTTCCTTCACTCTCCTATTAGCAAAAACAACAAAAACACATCAAAATACACCATTAAATGAGAAAAAGAGTGTGATCAGCCGAGCATCAGTGTCCGACCACACAAATGCTCTTCTCTGGGAATCATTACCACAAGCACAATCCAAATTTTCTGGGAGGCCCTCCGGTAAAAGAGTGAAATAGGTTTAAAGTGCACCAAAACCCACAGTGATCGGCCTGGGGATCTAATCCCTCCCCCTGGGGCATCCAAAGTCTGTGTGAAACCCCTCATGCGCGAGTGCGACTGCATCCCTTCTATCCCTCTAGCAGGGCGCGTACCCACGCCAGGTATTTGTGAATGTCCGGTGCAGCCACGCCCCCTTTTTAGAGGGTAACGGGGGATGTGGCCTTCAGCGCGCTCTAAGTTGCTAAGGGACGAGTGGATTTGAGCACACTGATTGGACAAGCGTCGTAGGACAAGGAAGAGGTTAATTTTTTTTTCGGTGACTTGGGGGGGTTGCATGCAGGGGCAAGGACCAAAACCTAGTATAGTAAAAATCCTGGGTTTTGGTCCACTTTAAAAGCTGAAAACAGGGGAAACAAATCCATATTATTGCCTATTTATATTGTAATGTCAGAAAATACCTGTTGGTGTCCAGACATGTGCGTCTATAGTGAAAATAATAGAAGCAGCACATAAGGGATGTGAGAAGCCTTTTACATGTGACTGGAGGCAGCAAGGTGTAACCCCCCCCCCCCTCCCGGTGCACACCCCTGTGAGAGGATTAATTGTCACACTGCTTCCTCTTCTGCTGCAGTTGGTCACCTCTCTCTTTAGATATTCAGCACAGACATGGCCGAGGACGTCACTTGCTCTGACCTGAAATTCGGTAAGAGATTTGGTTCTGGCAAATTGTAAATAACTTTATCACATGACCTGTTTACCTTCTCCAATGTCCTGTTTATTTAAGATGCTTTATTAAGGTTCTTTCTTTATTTCCACTGGTTCTAGGAATATACAGTGTGTTTTTTATCTGTCCACTGTAATCAGAGGAGTAGCCAGGCTTTCTGGCACCCGGGGCAAAGATTTTAAATGGTGCCCCCACCTGTGATCAGGCACCCCTTTGGTGCCTCCATGACCTGCTGCACTCGGGGCACATGTCCCCCCTGCCCCCCACCCCCAGCTATGCCCCTGATTGTATATAACATCACGTCTGACAAATAGGATCAAGTATCCTTTAAATCTCAAAACTATAATCAGTTGGTTCTCAAAAGCTGTCGCCTCATTTCTTCACTTTGCCTTTATCTTTAGAATTATTTATTGTTTAATGCTTTATAGTAGAATCATCACATGTACAAAATGAGGTGAAATGAGGTGAACATTGAAAGAAGGATGTGGTGTACATACCAAAGGAACAGTGCAGGCATGTGCCCCCGGGGCTCGAGGAACAAGGGGGCCTGGCACACGCTGCTTCCACCACCTCTGCGGTATGTACTTGCTGACATAGTTACTGAGCCCCTCGGACGCTGGCGCTACATCACCGTCGCCAAGTGCGGGCCATGCCACTTCACCAGCAGGCATGCCCTTCTCCTCCAGCAACCTTCCTCTATGGGGAGGTTTACACTCAGGTGTGTGGGGAGTGAGTTTGGGATGCTGATCTCTGAAGGGCCTCATGGGTGCCATGCGGAATTGAGATACTGGCAGGCTCCAGACACTTGCACAGTGCTCATACAATCCACAAGAGACAGGTCTCTTAACAAGCAGTTAGTCGCTTTTATTAGTAGCTTCTTGTGCACTTCAGTACACAGGTACAATCCAAGGTTGTCATCACTAAGACAAGTTCTCTCCCTTCTAATAGTCACTTGTGGTCTTATCTTCCTCCTCAAAAACCAGGGTGCTCCTCTCGCTTCTTGTTCCTCTATAGAAAGGTAGAATCAGGCTGCGGTTGGATCCTTCTCTCAGTCTGGCCACTGTCTCCTCTCCTCCTGCACACGTCTTGTCTCACTCCGGTTACTACAATAATGAGAGTTAATCTAATCTAATTTCCAGGAGTGCTAACCCTTTTATAGCGGGAAACTGTAGGTTAGAGTTCCTCCTAAACTGTGAGTCAGACCAATGTATCAATCCATCAAGGTGCCAGGATCTGTGCTCCTAATATTGCTACATTAAACCCATGTTCCTCCTTTGCACTTCCACAGAACTAACTGTGGTTTAGCTTAAGTAACTTAACTCTTTCTAGGTTACACTAGAGTGTAAGCTCCACTATATCTAGTGTAGAAAGTAGATCTTAATGTATTGTCTACTAAAGCTTACCTAAACTAATTGTAAACTGGTTTATACCCACCACATATAGCCCTAAATATTACACCTGTGCATCAACGCCGGGAGCCACAAAACATGGCCAGCTGGCGGCTCTCCAGGAGAGGGTTGGGGAACACTGCTTTCTTCCTTCCAGCTTAAAGTGCGTTCAGCAGCATTATACAGCAGATATTTCAAATCCAGTAAGTATCCACAGCTTCCACATTGAGGTCTTAACCTGGATTGTGACAGACTCTCTGCCCCTTTGGACTTTACACAGGTTCATTACTTTCCTTTTCTTAAGCATGTTACAGACTGCCAGTGTATTGATTGATTACGTTATTCATTGTTCTGACTGCCATTGTATTGATTGATTACGTCACAGACAATGGCATTGTTCGGATTGAGTGTATTACAGATGTCTATTGTATTGCTGATTGCGTCACCGGCAGAGTTGAGGGATTGTGTGCCCTGCTGCTATTGGTCGGTGTGTGTGTCATGCAATGGAGACTTGTGTATATAAGGCCTAGAGTGGCACTAATAAAGTTCACTTCACCTTCACCCTCAATACTGAGTTCTGTCTCTTATTGGGGGAAACGCTATATTACAATTCACTAGCCCTTGTAAGGGCTGTTCCTGTTTCCTCACTGACGACTCTGGAACTCCAGCAGCACCTCTCACCATTGGGAAAGGACGTCTCGGACGGTGAAGCCCTCCGGCGATAAGGGTTATCGCTACATGGATAGTTTGATAGCTATTGACTCCCCACTCTCTTAGCTGGATCCCTACTGCTGCTACTGCCACATCTCGTCAGCTAACATTGCTGGATCCCGTGTAGATGTTAAAAACATTTAGAATTACTGACCCAGGGCAGGTTTCCCCCTAAATAATCCCCAAGATGTTTCCTTTCTGCTGACAAGACCTCCTAAGCCTGCCCAACGCACCTGGCTCACGTGAATTATAACATGTGCTCCATGTGAGTTATGTTACTCTATTAGCTACATTGGTTCGTGTTTAGAGCAGTATCTTCTTCCAAAGACTAATGAGCTTACCAATATACTCTATGGGGACTATCTATCCAGTGCTATCTAGTGAATAATATTAAATATTATATGTATAATATAACTGTTCCTATTGTATTTTATGGGTAAATCACTAAGTACATTTATTAAATGAGGTCTCGTGGCTACAGTACGCCTATGAGAGGGTTCTAATCTCTCCCTTTTTTGATTAATAACCTTTTTCCAATAGGCCATTACATCATTAGTGCCCTTGAAGAGGGGGCAAAATACCACCTTTGAGATGCCCACTATTAGGGTAAGCTTTAGAGGAAAGTGTAGTAAGTGACCGCTGGACAGGACCATGCTGGGAGAGGAGGATTTTCCCAGGGCTACAAAGCAAGGGATGAGGTGGTAGTCACTCAATTCCACCTATGGCAGAATGCAGGTCCAATGGTGGGAAAAGATAGGCAGGCACAGTCCATGAACAGTTTCTAAGAGGCTTCTTTCTTAGGCAGGACTTTTTCACAGGGGCACCTGCAACACAGGAGGGGTTCTCTGTGACCAGGGGGGCAAGAACCATGTTGTGATGGAGGGTGGACCAGGTAAGGACCAAGTAGCTGTGGAGGAACTGGGACCCTTTGTTGCAGGTGCCCCTGTGAGGAAGTCCTGCCTAAGAAAGAAGCCTCTTAAAAACTGTTCATGGACTGTGTCTGCCTATTTGTCTATGCCTGTTACACGGAGGGTGTCCTGTCCTGACCCCCAAGGTTCCCAGGTGAGCAACCTTCTGGGTGTGGCACCTCGCATACCCCAGACGATATCTTTCGATAGCTCCCACATGGCTCTCTATCATATCAGCAGAAGAACTTGCAATCCATAAAGTCGGATAAGCTCTGGAGAAAGGAGGAGGTGTAGGCTCTCAAAAGCACAATGGCAAACAAACATGCAGAGGCAGATTACCCATATGCTAATTAGGTTCGGCACCATTGAGGGCATTTATCATAAAAAGTGGTAGAGGAGAGAAAGATAGAGAGGCTGAAGGGGAAGTAGGTTGAAGAGATGACTCACACTGTAAGACTGAGCAGTAGACCAGAGCTATAGACGACCAGTCAAGTCTTATGATTGGTGGTCTATTGCAAGGGAAATCAGGAGGAGTGTTACTATGCAGTGCCTAGTTTCTGGTTACAGGTGGTGCTGCGAGCTGACAGCAAAGGAGAGGGTAGCCATGAGGAGATAAGCTGATAAATCAGAGTTTATACACTTTTCTTGGATAGTCCCTTTAATGTGGACCAACAGTGAAAATAAAAATATGCCCCATTAAAAACCTTCTGCCACTTTTATACCCCTTTAAATTAAATAACATGATGTAAAATGTTAAAAAAATAAAACACTGCCTAACCAAAGAAGCAGAAAAAGTACAACCAGAGCTGGCATTTTAAATAAATCTTGAGCCGTTGGTCAGAGCCGGGGCCAGCACCCCGCTTCCGTCCTTGCAGTAGTTGGAGTTGCGGGTGCATGCGCTTGTGGCAGCTGTGGGGGGGGGGGTCGGTTGGTGATCTACAGCACTGCGGAAGCCAGGACCCCGAAGAAAGCATATCAGTCAGTGTGCTACCATTCAGAAACCAAAAAGTTATAATAAGTTTTTATTTAATAATTATATTCATAATAGTACTGTGCAAATTGTTTCGGGCCAGGGAGTATGTAAAGAGCACAAGGAGGAGCTTTGTAAGAAAGAGTAAATCATTCTGCAGACAACCTTCTATATGTTTTTATGTTCGGACCTTTGTTTCCTGTGTCCCTGGGACTTCTTACCAGTTCAAAAGTAAAGTGAAAGTAAAAAAATACACCAGACATTTGAAAAAAATATTTTATTAATCTTATTTAACTGATACTTACCTTTGTCCAGCACAGTTTACCAAAAAGAGATATGGGCGGCACCAAACAGTAAGTTATAGTACAGATGCCCCACTCTGGTGAAATCCTATTTGAATAAATGCAATACAAAGACAAGGAGTGCCCCAACCCCAGAGGAAGGGATATAACCAGAGACTAACAATGGTACTCTATTAATTATGATTCATATCAAGTTTATTAAATTGTCACAATTTCATACCAAGACACATTAAAATAACTATTAAAAACACAAAAACATGTATAAACTGCCATAAAAAAGGGGGGGGGGTATTTTAATATACCCCAGTGGGGATCCCTAATATATCAATAAATTAGAAATTAATAATACTATATTAACAAATCAATTCATAAAGTGTCAAGTGCTTCCAGAGTGCATCAGATCACAATATATATAGGCATAATAGTGCAAAAAAATGCTAACAATGAGGTAGGTGCAAATCACAGACAGAATACACAAAAGATTATCATCTTACTTGTCAAGTAAAGTGCCATGTGCAGACCACCACTGGGACCCCCGAATCCCTGCAACACGTTTTGTGACGTATAGTCACTTCCTCAGGCAGAGTACGCTCTGCATCACTTCAAATTATGCATCTGGAAGGAAGCGTAAAACAGGTCATCTTCCTTTTATCCCGAGCTCCAGGCTGGGGAAAGACTCTCTTAGATCTCCCACACCTGACTTACACATCACAGGAGAAGTGGGCGATGGAGGTTTCCCTGTCCCTCCTGTGATGTATGTACTCACATAGATGAGATCCCAAGGCTGCTTCCCCTGCCCCACACATTGGCCCCGCATTCAACAACTAGCAGCAGTGGACATCAGCATTGACACCCAAGAGCTCTGATTATGGTCAGGAGACTCGGGCAGATGTCTTGTTGCACCAAAAATACTCTTGCTTCAGGAAAAAGGTCTGCTGAATCAGAAAAGAGGGGAAGAGGTATGATAATGGGTTTTTCTCTGCAATGAAAAATTGCCCAGGGCTAAATTGAGCCTAAACTTTGTGTTTTGTGGCTGCTCCACCACTACTGGGGCTTCCTCCAGCTCTTCTATGCTCAAAAGTAGGGGCCTCTCAGTATGTGCATCACTGGAGGGCAGGAGATGGAGGGGTTTCATGGTTTTCCAGTGAATCTGCTCAATGCCCTGCCCTCCAGTGATGCACATACTTAGAGACCCCGCCTCTGAGCATATAAGAGATGTCACTGGAGGAAACTCCAGTCGCGGTGGGGCAGCCGATAGCATGGCAGCTTCCCCCACTCCCTGATGCTCTGCTGACATCTAGAACATGCAGCTGATAGCATGGCCACTGTGGTGGAATGTGGTAGAATGAGAAACCACGCCCACACATTTGTGCACTCACTAAGGGATTGATTGACAGCAGTGGGTTGGTATTATTTGGGGAATTATCCATTAATTATGAAAATGGTTTTTGCTATTCCCACTTTGGTCACTAGATGGGGTATAAGACCGCAAATGACAAGAGAATTTAATTCAGACTCTTAGAATCTTGGTGTAGGATTCCCCTTTAGTGCAAACCAGGTGGCATAAGATACAATTGAGGAACAATGGGAAACTGCTGAGATTGGTTGAGAGGTTTTTAGAGGGAAAACTACCAGCAATATTATATAGAGCAAAGGTATTATAAGTAGGCGGCAGATGACTAGACAGGGAGATCATCCATAACCATGCTGAGGGGAAGACTGGAGTAGCCCTGCCATGTGACACGACCAGTGAGGCTGATACAAAGACTCTCAGGTGCATTTGGAGTAGGAGGACGTGGCTGTAGTGAAGCAGAGCCATGTTGAGTTGCAGAGAGAGTTAGAAGACTGAGGTGCGAGGAATTCCTTGCAAAGAGTAGAGGACCCTGGCGGGCAGAAGTCCAGGGGGCAGGTGTAAAGAGGATCCAAAGAGACCGACTGGCCATGAGAAGGAAGCTGATGTGCCTGAGACTCCGGTAAGGTGTGGCTGCCTCTGTCTGAGGCCCCTGCCCTGTACTGACTGTTGTGTGAGGGAGAAGTCCTTGTGTTGAGGGACGCTACAGGCTTGGATTCCATGGAGTAGAGGTTCGCTGTGTGTTACTCACTGGCAGCCTGACGGCCCCTCTGTTGGCACTGGGTAATCCCGCTGCCTAGTCTGGGATACATAATAAACGGTCTCCACTCAGTGGAGTGCTCAGCTCAAAGTGGGGTGGTGACCTCCTAAAAGCCCCTCTGGAAAAAGTTCTACATTTTATTGGGAAACACAATACTGCCTGGTTGCTATCTTGAAACTTTCTGACAAGCTACAGAGTACTTGTGTGCTGTATCTGATGGACAAAAGCTTGATTAACCCTTATACTAAAACGTCCTTATGAAGCGAGTTTATTGGCCTGTTGATGTGGAAAAAACATTCAAAAGGTCTACGAGAAATGCATTGTTTATTCGGTCAACCAGAGGGCCTACTACTCAATTGCCACTGTCCGAATTACTGGCTCTCTGGCTTGCTTAAATACAGTTTTAGACAAAGAAGCTTTAATGATTATTCTGATTGGATGCCTGGACACATGTCAGATGTTCATTGGACATTTCAAACATATGCAGGTTCACATATATGGACGGTGTAGTTCAGACATGAGGAACATCTGTTTCTCATCAAGCAGACATAACATTCTTTGTAATGGTTTAAACACCTTGAGAAAGTGGTACGCCACGGAACACGTGGGGGATAGAAGGTCTTGGCCATACAACAGAGTGGTCTCCTTTTGAGGTGATATTGTTCATTACAACAGTTTTTTTCAATGTGCACGGCCCACTGGTCTGTTTGGTCTTTGTTTGATTTCTCTTTCTTTGGATAATGAATTCATGATTAATTTAGGCAGGAGCACTTTAGCACTATTTTCACTTTACTTGCATTGTTTGTACAATATCAAATAGTGGATATTTTTAGGGTTATATTAATTTTGTAGTTTTTTGAATAGATTGCACATTTAAAGGAGACACAACCACTGTAGAGTTTTGAATATGTAATGTCTTATATGGTATTTGTTAAATGTAGTAGACTGTTAGCGTATATGTTTTTGATTTATTGAATAAAATAATGATGATTTAATCAGATAGCTTGATCAGTTTCTTGTGCTGGCCCATTTATGATCCTGTGGTAACTGGAACCACACTTCCTTGTTAGGATTGTCTGCATTTTGTGTGCATGTTCTTGGATATTTTGGGCCGGGCATAGTATATTGTGAATATTTAAGGTTGTATGGGACCTTGTGGTTATTTTGGGATATTGTAATGGTTTAAACCTATAAGGGAGGGAGGGGTGAAAATCCCCCTAAACACTGATAATGTGTGAGATGGCATACAGGCGTTTTTTTAAATTAATACTAGTTATAATATTTTATTTTCCACCTCACTGTGATTTACTGTGAACTGTGAAGTGAGAACAAAGAGTTAATAGGATATTATCTGAGGGCTTTGGAACTGTGCTGAGATCTGTTCCTTGGCAGTTAAAGCTTGCTTTCATGAATATGATATTTTGCTGATAAGTCATTAAAGTGGAGCTACATTGGTTGAGTCACTGCTGAGTGGTTTATTGACTGTCTGTGACACATGCCTTCGTGATTGCAAGCACTGTTAAATATGTCTATTGCCTTTTGGACTACAGTAACCGTGTGTTTGACCGAGACATATATCTGTGGATTACACTTTAAAGCTGACCACCATTACCACTACAGTGTGTCACTACTGTGATCTAGGTAGTCCCCTGCAGGAATTGCACTGTTCAGCATCCGGACTCCAGACATGGACTTTCGGGAGGATCTGTGTTTGTGTTCACGGACACCAACTGTTCGGTACGAACTCCGGACTTTACAGTTCGCTTATTCCTATTGTACATCATTGAATAATTTGTCTAGGTCTAGTTTTCCTGTCATTTGTGAGTCCCCTGTTGACTCCTGAGGCATGGTTCTTCACATTTCCACTGCTTTAGATTTTATAGGGGATTTACCTCTTGGTGAGGTAGAGGAACACTCTCATGGTTCACTGACAGCTGCTGTTCTGGGCTTTAGAGGTTATAGGGAATTGATAGAGAATAGATGCATTACTTTTACACCCCATTCAATTGCTTCCCCTCTAGTCCCCCTCCTAGAACTCCTGTACCTGGTTCTACGGTTCCTTCTCAGCCAAGAAACCTCAGCCTATGATCTGGCCCCAACTCCATACTCTCAGAATCATGGCTGTGGGAGTCTGGCCACATTATCTTCTACATATACTGTACTACTTCACTTCAATGCCATTGAGTTGATGGCCTTGGCCTTGAAAAGCACTTGGAATCAGCGGGGATGATATTAATCGTCTCAATCTTTATGAGTAATATACAGCTTGATTTAGAAGTAAAAAAGTTAGGCACTGCTGGAATAATCAGCTTCCTCCAGTACCACCGGACAAAAAGTGATTTATCTTCTTTACCCAAATATTTAAGGACTTGTGGTGTAGTTACAAACTTATCCACTATACTACACAATGGGGTTGCTTCAGAGCCTGGTGAGTATTCTCACTCCTTTTCCAGGAGATAAAATTTTCATTCACTTTCATTGTCTACCTTGGAGCTGAATCAGAACCAGATAAAAATGTACATCATATAGACAATGAAAGTCAGTGTCAGTTTTCTCCCCTAAAAAAATTAATACATTTTCTCACCAGGCTCTGAATCAACGCCATTGTGAACCATTGGTCACTAGAGATAAGCGAACTGATTCTTTCGAATTAGAAATTGGAATTTCTTTGGATCTTTTGGGATTTGTGTCAATTAATTGTTCCATGAAATAGGTAAAGGAATAACCCCAAAAACTCTGCTGTCTTGCTCCATCGTCCAGTGCGACTGTCCTACGCTGCTCTTCGCTCTGCGCATAAAGCACTTACCTCAGAATATAAGGTCCCAGAAGGCAGTGGGTGGGTGCACACAGTCACCTGGTCCGTATGCTGCCACCAAACTATTCAAGGAGGAAGGGGACAACTTGGCATGCTGATATCCTTAGTCCATCAGTGCAGCAATTGCTGGAAGGTGGTCCCCGCATGTGATCATCTGTGCTGAATGGCAGGTCAGGCCTATCCTGTGTCCTTTGGAGGGTGGGGTACTCTCTGTGCATGGCTGTGATTGGCCCTGTTCTTGTGGATGGCGCCTTTCCACGCCCTCTCTTCTTGGATGGTATGGTGGCAGCACACGGACCAGATTATCTGTTGCCATGACTGCATTCTGGGACCTTATATTCTGTGGTCAGTGCCCTGAAGAAGCATGGAACACCTTCACCGGGTGATGGAGTGAGGCAGGACTATGCGTTAAAATTTGTTTTGGGCAATTCCGAATTTTTTTAGGAAACTTGGTGAACCGATCAAATAGAATTTTAAGGAAATTCACTCATCTCTACTGGTCACCCTTGGCATGTGATAGGGTCAGTTTTCATTTTATGTTGCCTTTGTTTTATTTTAGGTGAACCTCTAGAGCATCACACAAAGACAGGAGATGCTATGTACGAGAATGATGGTCTTCAGATCCCCCGAGAGAAGATAGAAAGAGGACCCCTTCCAAAGCCAACACCCGAAGAAGATGGTCAACTGAGGCCACGTATGTTGATTCAAATTCAAAGTCTATGTTTATCTCTCATTTAATAGACTTTTCCTCCTAGAATTCCCTGAACATACATCAGAAGTGACTTTTTGAGTGAATGCATTCAAAGTTGAGCACAAGCAATGCTCGGTTAAACCTACACTTGCAGACAAGTAGTTTCATTCCACCTTCCAGCTTGGAGTGTTGGGGAGTGGCAAAACGAGAGGGGGAGGGCATTCCGGAAAATTGTAGTGGCACGCAGGGCCGGATTTAGTGTGGTGGAGGCCCCAAATACAATATTTTTTTTCCTAATAATAATATATAATAAATAATAGTCCATCCAAGTAACTGACTGGTTGGCTGGCAACTGCCTACTTACTGGAACAGCAAATCGAGTCCCTTGTGCCACCCTTGTGCGGGTGTGTGCTGCTCAGGAACTCCTGCTTTGCCATTCTGGGTGGGGGGTAGTGTAGTCGCCCGGCTGGTCCAGCAGAAAGCAGTTCCCTGCATTGAGCTGCCAGTGGCTGTGCTTGGTGGCTTATGTGCAGTGACAGCTCTGCACCCATGACTGTAGCGTTGCTGGCAGAGGCTTTGCTGCTCTAGACTCTCCGTTCTGCCCTGTGGTGGCTTTGGCTGCAAGTTTGCAAAACCAAAAAAGCTTGCCCAGGTGCGGGGGCACTGATGCTGATAGCTTTGTTGCCGGCCCCGGGGCCTGTCAGACCAAAGACTGAAAACCTCCTGGACCAGACCATAACCCAAAGGGCAACGCATCCCTTGTGTCCCTCTAATAATCTGGCACTGGTGACACATGAGTCCTGAAGGCGAGCATGAGAGATTACCAGTGTGGAGGACAGGAGAAGGACGGCAGAACAGAGGCTGCATCTAGGTTGACATTGCTGGGTTAGAAATAAAATGTGGGGAGCAGCCTGGCAGGCGAGAGCATTGTAGGTTAGAGTTTTAAACAGGATTTGCTGTGTGACTGTCAGCTAGTAAAGAGACTTAAAGTGGGTTGTAGAGCTGGATGAGTGAGAGGAGAGGTGGATGAAAAGAGCAGCAGTGTTCAGAATACATTGGAGGGGTGCCAGTTTTTTGTTTGTAAGGAATACTGACCATTTCCTGTGTGCCCTGGACGGAGTCACGGTGTCAAACCAAACTGTCGTGGTCACTCTCGATGCGGAGGCCCTCTATTCCAGCATTCCCCACATCAAAAGAATACTGGCAGTGGAAGGGTTTCTGAATGAATTAGATATTTGAGAGCACGACCACAATTGTTTTTTATTGAAACTTCTTCGTCTTTAACCCTTTAAATGCCAGCCATGTAAATGTGGCCGCCTCTCCCCCCGCTAAACGTCAGCCACGTACATTTTTGGTGCCTGGCTTTCCCTCCCTGCTAGCGGCCACAAAATAATTAAATAAAAAAGCCGCTCACCTGACCCCTCAATCAATCTGGCTGGGTCTCCTCTTCACCTGTGGGGCCTCCGATCAACCCACTGGCCATTTTCAACTTCAGGAGAGGGCCCAGAATATCCCCCACTTCAGCCGCCGCTGGCATTTTATGTTAAAATAAAAAAGATATATGACATTTGCTTACCTCCGTGCTCCATCCCTCCCTGTTCACCGGGGGGGCCCCCAATTAAAAAAAGAGACCCCCTCCCCCACTATCATTGATGTTAGCGCCTCTTGTGGCTAGGATGGATGACGTCACCCCTTGCCGTCACCCCGCTCCCGGCTCTGAACTGTCAGATGGCGAGGGTGACTGGAGGGAGGTTGGAGGGATAGGGGGCTGTAATACCCTGCTTCCCCAGACCCCCTCCAGTGATCACCCCCGGTAGCTGTCAGATCGCTGGGGAACAAGATCGCTGGAGGACACAGGTGGTGAATGTAAAAAAAAAAAATAAAGATTTCCTCTGTGTGTCTGTGTTTTGTTTTACATTTAACCCCTTGTGAACTAGAAGGGATTCATGAGACCCCTATACCAGCTCACAAGGCTTGGGGACTGGCAAGTCACCTGAAGGTAGCGGGTGACTTGCCATTACTCCCAGCCCCCCATGACCTGCCTCCCCATAGTCCAGGGGAGGCAGAAGAGCCTGGGGCTATTTAGGCTGTGGGGGTAAGGGGAACCTCACACCATTTTTGGGGGGATTTTTTAAGGGGGACCATATGTCATTTTTTTTTAATTAACTAATGTTACCTGTCACCCAGCAGGTATAAAAGGCTTCCAGCTGCAGCAGGAGAGCAGAAGCCAAAGTGATGGCGTGGGACACAGTGCTCCAGGATGGATGGGAGGTATGGGAAAATATGATAAATTATTTTTTGTTTGTGTGTTTTTTTTTTTTACATTAAACGTTTTGTGAACTGATCAGGGCTCTATGAGACCGCTATACCAGTTAACAAGGCTTAGGGGGCTCCAGCCCCCTATTACCTGCATCCCCAAAGCCTGGGGGGGCAGAACAGCCCAGGAGCCATTTAGGCTGTGCGGGCCTGTAGCCTGCAGGGCAGGGGGGCCACCGAGGCTTGCTCCAGCGCCCTGTACTGCAAGCCCCCATAGTGCTCTTTTCAGTTTGGGGGGTCTCCTGGACAGGAATGGGGGGCTACCGCTACATATGTGGTACCATTGTAATTGGGAGAAATTGGGCCTTCACATACAATATGGTTTTCTTTAAACGGCACCAACAGCCTGCCACAGTTGGAAATGAAATGTAGCAGCCATTTTGGAGCTTCCTCTCCCATCTGACATAACTGAAATGCACAGTAACCGGAAGCCCAGCACGACTTCCTGTTTGCAGGTGGCCTGCAAGCCCATGAGCGGCCATCTTGGTTTTAAAACTGATCCAGGTAGGCGTTAGAAAAAGATACATTCATTTTTATGTTCAGCAATCTAAATTGCCCTGGAGAGGGATGCATATGAGCACTGTTTGTTGTGTTGGTCTGATTTAATTCATTTTTGACTAATGGTCCGCTTTAATAAAATACATTTTTTATTTAAAATAAATGAGACATTTTTTTAAAAAATGACTTTTTAGCTTTTTTTTTTTACTCAAAAATATTTAAAAAACTGTGGAAAAAATACAAACAAGACATTTCATGTTAAAATTACAGTTAAACATAGCGTAAAATGGTGAAAAATGACCTCAAGTAGCCTGGCAGTAAAAAGGGTTAAAAGTACCTATGCATGTTGGGTATTGTTCTGCTTTCATATTTAGCTTGTTTGCATATTGATATTTAAGGAAAATGTGTTTTTTAATTGCTTTTTTATACATTTTGTTTAGAGAAACCCTGCGCAACCAAAGAATTCTTTCAGGGATTACTTCCAGAATGATGACCCCACTACAACAAGCTGGGTATGCCTAGAAAGCTTAATATGTGTATAATATAAGGTTTGTGGGGGGTATTTCAAATGTAACAGGTTGTTTAAAAAAAAAATCTGCAAAGTGCGCATAGCAGTTGTACTTTATCTAAAAATCTCCTAAACCACTGTTTCAGTTTGGGGGAGCCTCTAGGGCAGGAAAAGGTGTCTACCAATACAAAAACGTACATTTTTGTTTACTACAAAAAACACCAAAAATGTTAAAAACCTGATATTTCACCCCAAAATATTGAGAAAAACTTAACAAATGGCAAACAAGACATTTCATGTTACAGCCCAGACTCTGCTGAAATAAGCAATATATAATTACCCTGTGAAATCCCTGGAAAACCCTTCAAAAATCACAGTTTAACATGTGTAGCGCAAAACTGTGAAAAATAGTCTGGCAACAGAGGGTGACAAAAACTCTAGGTAGGCTGGCAGTTAAAGGATTATAGCTATAGCTCCAAACTAAGGGGCCCGCGATGGGGACTACATGAGCCCCATTGTCCACCAACTTGTATCTGGGGGCATGGGAGAAGAGATACTCGTGCCACGTGGAAACAGATATATTGATTATATACTTATTCTGTGGACAGAGTCAGTACCACTGTGGCTAGAATTCGAACACAGGTTTACATTGGAACACAGTAAGGAATCAGTAACTTTTTTGGACTTTGAAGTATCTGAAGTGTGAATATGGAGCACTGGAATCTATTTTTTGCAAGAAAATAACTGCTAACACTATTTTGAGAGCAAAAAGCTCCCATCCCCAATCACTGATGAGGAGAATTCCCTATGGGGAATCCCTTCAGGCTCGAAGGAACTGTTCCAATTCTACAGATAGCTGTGTGCATAAGAACTAGATTGAACCAAAGAGTTTATAAACTGGGGATTTTAAATGAGAGCAAAATGAAGGGGTAGAAATATATTACTGTATAGGAAAGAGGATAGGGAGTAAACTATGAAGCCATCCCAGATACTGACATATACTAATCAACAGAGAGAAGTTGGACAAATTGTTAACAAACATTAGCACATGTTACAAACAGATAGGTACTTGAAAGACATCCTTCCGGAAAAAACAAAGATTGTATTTAGAAGGGCATATATTGGGCAATGGGCCAATACTGATCATATACTATCATAAGGGGTGAGCAAATTGAATCTGACGAATTCGAATTCGTTATGAAGTTCAGAAAATAGATTCATAACAAATATCGACACGATTTGATTTGGTGAATCGCTTTATCAAACTCCATTTAGTGCGATCCAGGCCATCTAAAATGGCGGATCCACACATCAGGACATGTCCCATGGGGCGAAAAATCCTGGGAAGGCATCACATGCAGCCTATCAGCAGCAAGCCCCCCGATGATGTCACAGGGAGGGAGAGACAGGGAGAGAAACAGACAGACAGACATAGGGAGAGATCTATGGTGGCTGAATCCCTCCCTGTGTGTGTTCATGGCAATTCAAACTGAGCAAAGGGGGTGGGAGCAGCTCCATCACTATTATTTATACAAAATTATCAACATTATTATTCAGGGCCTGGGAGCCAATTTACTGCCCAGTTTAACCCTCTCATCATCTAAGTATTAAGCACCAAACATGTCTAGCTATGTGGAAAGACAGAGATTTAGTTGCACATATCTGCAGATACATGTAAACTGGGCGGTAAATTGGTTCCCAGGCCCAGAATAATGTTGATAATTTTGTATAAATAATAGTGATAGAGCTGCTCCCACACCCTTTGCTTACCTTGACATGACCATGACCAACACACCTTGAGGATCTGCTGGACTTCTGGGCAGCCAAACTTGATTTGTGGCCACAACTAGCAGTGTTTGCCCTGGGTGTTTAGTGCAGCGGGGGCCATAGCAACCCCAAAGAGAACTTGTCTGTCCACCAAAGGTATGGAGAGACTAACCTTTCTGAAGATGAATTAGGCATGGGTCAGGAAATATATGATCTCCTTATGCTGCTGCCAAGTCCAGGGTGTGTCTTTCAGACAATATATGGCCTCATCTTGCGTCTGCCAATTCCAGGGTGTGTCTTTCAGGCAATATATGCTCTCCTTATGCTGCTGCCAACTCCATGGTGTGTCTTTCGGTCAATATATGGGCTCCACTTGCTGCTGAAAACTCCACGATGTGTCTTTCTGACAATATATGCTCTCCTTATGCCGCTGCCAACTCCAGGGTGTGTTTTTCAGGTTATATGCAGGCTCCTCATGCTGCTGCCAACCTCAGGGTGTGTCTTTCAGGCAATGTATGGTCTCCATCTGTTGCCACCAACTCCAGGGTGTGTCTGTCAAGCAATATATAGTCTCCTTATGCTGATGTCGACTCCAGGGTGTGTCTTTTAGGCAATTTATAGTCTCCTTATGCTTGTGCCAACTCCAGGATGCATCTTTCAGGCAATATATAGTCTTCTTATGCTGGTGCCAATTTCAGGGTGTGTCTTTCAGGCAATATATGGTCTCTTCATGCTGCCGCCAACTCCACACTGTGTCATTCAGCCACTATATGGATTCTTCATACTGATACCACCTGAAGACTCTGCCATTGTTCTGCTCTGTGACAGTGATTCTAATAGCTATGCCTCTGATCTGCTTGTCATGCTGCATAACAGTAATTTTCACTAACCCAGCACATACCCTATGCGTGTTACAGCAAGGCAAAATATTCTACAATCCTATTGAGGCTCTCAGTAGGCCAGAAATAGCCATTTTTAATAGCCGCAAATAAATTCTGATCGATTTCGGAAAATTCAGCAATTCGCTCATTTCTAATTCATAATATAGATTGCTGTACTTCAAAGATTTCCTAGGCGCTCTCCGCTGCACATCGTTAGCCACTTTAGATGTATTACAAGCGAGTGCAATGATTATACTATATGTATCAATGAATGAAATGTAGTATATCATTTTACAGTTAATACAGGATATTCTTACTTTTTACACACTAACTGGGTGTTGAAAAAGCTGAATGGCGAAACATGTATCTTTGGGAAATATAACAAGCATACTATCTGAACTGTATAACATCAATATGGAAGATCTGTACATGCGATCCATGCAAGATGTGACGTGTATGGATGGTTTTTATACAAAAAAGAGCACCTGTCCCCTTTTTTACATTGCTCCTTGTGAGGATGCTTTTAAAAAATATATGATGATAAAATGGAATTGTATGCATGGATATGTGTTGTCAATACAATTAGAATGATGAATATGACCTGTGAGGGGTATTAGGAGCAACTGGAAGCTCCTGGATTATTTTTTCTAAGTTTGATCCCCAGCCCTATACCAGCCAAAAAGTTAATGCTTAAATGGTTGAGACACTGGAGTGTGGGTAAAAGTTAGGGAGCTAGACTTACCCAGAACACAGACTCTGAATGGTTTGGTAAACCACAAAGAAGGATGTTGCAATAGTTCACTCGGGATATGATCAGGGTAGGCACTAGCATTTTAGTGGTGTCAGGTGAGAGCAAATAATACATTTTTATTTTGTTTGCTGAAACATCATGGATTAGTAAACACACTTTTCAAAAGTTAAGGTCATTAATATGTCTTTAGTGCATAATTATTTTAATCTAATATATTTTAGTTTAAGATTTTACCGTTCAAATTATTTCACTAATAACCCAGTGTCCTCAGTGGGTAACCTATGAAGAATTGTCATATTCCCTTAGGTCTCCACAAGTGGTCTCTTCCCCTGTTTCTGGTCTCCTTGTTGTTCTTCATGCTTCTGCGGATTGGAGTGATTGTCCTGGCTGTGAAATGTGAGTAATTCAGCATCTCTATGTATCATGTATCTTTGTGTTGGAGATACTCTGTCAATGAAGAATTATTTTCTATGTAGAATAGGAAGATTGCTGTAGGCTAATGCCCCCCCCCCCCACCAGGGTAAAGAGGGAAGGACCTACAGCATTAGATAGACATTAGTTAAAGAGTAGTGTTGGACGAACCCGAACCACAACGTTTGGGTGCCATGCCGAACTTTTCGAGTTCAGGTTCCTAAACCCAAACAAGGACTTCCGCCAGAACTCCGTGTTAGAGTTCAAGGTTCAGCCCGAACCCGTAAAAGCTGGTTGAAGTGTAGCCCACCAAACCGGCTTAACCTAAAGTGTGTAGCAGCAGGAAGCTGCTGTACAACTTACCTGTGCCTCACGATCTTGTCAGCAGTTGGTGTTCTTTCCGCTGTCAAATAGACTATGGCCGGAGCTTCAGAAAGATGGCCCCCCTCCCATGAGTGAGGACGCTGAAACTAAAATTGCTGTTAGCCAGTTAGCCAGTGTCCTCACTCATGGGAGCAGCCACCTTTCTGAAGCCCCGGTTGTAGCCTATTTGACAGTGGAAAGAATGGTCAACACCGACGGGATCGCATAACCTGCACAGCCTCTTCCTGCTGAACACTCTACAGTTTAAAGCACCCCTCCCACCCACACACACACTCTCCCTCACAATTTTTTTCATATACAGTCCCGGTTGTGATTCTGCCTATGGGGGCCCTTTGACGGGTGGGCTCCCCTCCACTTGTTGGGTGAGCTGTTGGGGGGGGGGGCAGAGGGAACGCCAAAGATAGAATGGCCCCCCAAAGTCTCTAGGTGTTCGTCCAACACTATTAGGTAGAGATAAGCATTCAACAAAAAGTCGAATTGTTGTTAGATACTCAATATGGCAATAGCGAGAAAGGAGTCATAGTTACATGACCTTTAGAATTAGGCCTAAGGCTTTGCCTAGAATAAAGAGGGAAATCATGTGTTAAACAGGTTCTGGTTAGAACTATTCTGAGCAGGGTGAAAGGGGGACTCTTCTCACATGTCAAATGTGCCTTAGCATATGCAGCATTTGAGTTGGTAGGAACGAGTTACATAGTTACATTTCGGGGACGGAGGAGATTTAAGGAAAAACTCTATAAGAATTGGTGTCTTTTAATTCGTCTGGTCTTGAAGCATGATAGCAGAGGGCAATAAGAAACACAGACTAGTTGGAAAGTGAAATCTCCCAGCCAAATGGAAAACATATAAGATCAGCAGCGACCTAAGAGTAAAATGCCCAGGGAAAACCACAGATAGATTGAAGATGCCTGACGGTAGCACAGCAACTGTAGAGCTTCTGGGGTCAGACACATGGCTTGAACACAGGGAGTTTAGAGAAGCCTAGGTAAGGGCATATAGATACTCAAGATGTCTAGGAGTGTTCAAGGGAGATGTCTGGTCAAAGACACGTAGAAAGTGGAGATACAGTGCCTGGGTGGAACATGAAGATTAGAGGTGATTGAGTGGGTGAGCGGATGTCTAGATAGTGTAGATTCCTGGGTGAGACATGTAAAAGGTTAAATATGCCTGATTGAAACATGTGAATGTTGGATATGCCTGGCTAAAACTCGCAGTAAGTAGAGATACCTGGGTGAGACATGAAGAGTGGGTGGGGCATGCAGAGACTATGGATACCTAAATGGGACATGTAAAAAGTGGAAATGTCTGGGTGGGACATGCAGAGGGTTTGCTAAATCTAAACAAAATTCCAGCACTTTTAGTGAAAACCACTTACTCATGCATAAGGGGTTCCCCCGAAATGCATGGCATTGCAGAACTCTGTCACGGCGTCCCAACAATCTTGGATGTTTTTGAACTTTTAACCTGACCAATAAAGTGGAGTTTTACCAAAGTGTTTGAATTTTGTTTGGATTTTGTTTGGATGCACATTGGGCAGTGAAAGGAGCCTGGACTACGGTGCAAAGTGAGACTCTATTGTGGGAAGAGCTGTTATTGCTTGTTTGTGAGAGGGTTGGATATGCCTGGTTAGGACATGCAGAAAGTGGAGGTGCTTGGGTAGGGCATGAATAGGGTGGAGATGCCTGGGTGAAACATGAAGAGGAAGGAGATGCCTGGATGGGACATGAAGAGGGTGGAGATGCCTGGATGGGGCATGAAGAGGGTGAAGATGCCTGGGTGGGATATGAAGAGGGTGGAGATGCCTGAGTGGGGCATGAAGAGGGTGGAGATGCCTGGGTGGGATATGAAGAGGGTGGAGATGCCTGAGTGGGACATGAAGAGTGTGGAGATGCCTGTGTGAGACATGACAAGGGTGGAGATGCCTGGGTGGGATATGAAGAGGGTTGAGATGCCTGGGTGGGACATGACGAGGGTGGAGATGCCTGAATGGGACATGGCGAGGATGGCGATGCCTGGATGGGATATGAAGAGGGTGGAGATGCCTGGGTGGGACATGACGAGGGTGGAGATGCCTGGGTGAGACATGACGAGGGTGGAGATGCCTGAATGGGACATAGCGAGGATGGAGATGCCTGGATGGAACATGAAGAGGGTGGAGATGCCTGGGTGAGACATGAAGAGGGTGGAGATGCCTTGGTGGGACATGAAGAGGGTGGAGATGCCTGGGAGGGACATGAAGAGGGTGGAGATGCCTGGGTGAGACATGACGAGGGTGGAGATACCTGGGTGGGACACATAGTAAGTGGAGATGCTAGAATGGGACAAGCAGAGAGGGGATTTGCCTGGCTAGAGCATGTAGAGACTGGTGGTGCTTGGTTGGAACAAAGTATACAGTAAAACCTTAGACGTTAGGTTCACTTATATTCCAAATGCTATGTTTGATAATAAAATGAAATTAATTTACTGTAACGTGCAACATGGCTTCAGGTAGTATGTATAAAGCATTGTACAGGCCCCAATGTGGTTGATACCACAGATACCCAAGCCCTAGCCTGGACCTGAATAGTTTGTGATTGGTTACTGTGCAAGAATCTAAGCATGTTTCTGTTACATTTTCTAGATTCCGAGTGCAAAGTAGTGCAGGTCAATACGGGACTGAACAGCTCTATACGGCAATGCCAGCAGGATGTGCAGAGGATAACGGCCGCCAGACAAGAAGCAGAGAAGAAAGTGGACCAGTGGGTGAAAGGTAATTATTGTTGCTATAAAAGGCCGTCTACCACCCGATGGATCACCATAATGGTGTCCTGCTTTGTTCCCTGACATCCTCTGCTCTTTCTGGGTTGGCTTTTCACTAGCTTTTGGAGCACAACTGCTCATGTTTTCTTTTGTTCAGATGTAATAGGTAAGACCTTGCAGGCAGGGCTGGCTCTAGGTGTATGTATGCCATTGGGCGGTAGAGTCTCAGTCGGCCCATTTGCAGTGTGGGATGACAATTAGAGATGAGCAAACTTTTGAAAAATCCGATTCGGCTGATTCGCCGAATTTTCCGACAAAATTAGTTTCGGTCCGAATTTATTTGTGACGAATAGCTATTAAAAACGGCTATTTCTGAGCCTCCTAGAGCCTCAATAGGGTTGTAAACCAATCTGCCTTGCTGTAACACGCATAGTATGCGTGCTGGGTTAGTTAAATAATACTGTAAATATATATCACATGCAGATCTGAGGCATCGCTAATAGAATCGCAGAGCGGCACAATTGCAGGGAGTTGAAGTGGCATCACTATGAGGGGCAGGAGCCCAAACATTGCTTTAAAGAGACACTGGAGTTGGCTGCAGGAGGCCAAAAATTGGATGAATCACACCCTGGAGTTGCAAGCAGCAGCAGGAGCACAAACATTGCTTTAAAGAGACACTGGAGTTGGCAGCAGGAGCCCAACAATTGGATGAATCACACCCTGGAGTTGCAAGCAGCAGCAGCAGGAGCCCAAACATAGCTTGAAAGAGACACTGGAGTTGGCTGCAGGAGCCCAAAGATTGGATGAATCACACCCTGGAGTTGCAAGCAGCAGCAGCAGGAGCCCAAACATAGCTTGAAAGAGACACTGGATTTGGCAGCAGGAGCCCAAAATTGGATGAATCACACCCTGGAGTTGCAAGCAGCAGCAGCCCAAGCATTGGCTGAAAGATACACTGGAGTTGGCAGCAGGAGCCCAAAAATTGGATGAATCACACCCTGGAGTTGCAAGCAGCAGCAGCAGGAGCCCAAACATTACTTTAAAGAGACACTGGAGTTGGCAGCAGGAGCCCAAAAATTGACTGACACACCCAGGAGTTGGCAGCAGCAGCAGCAGCAGCAGCAGGAACCTAGACATTGGCTGGAAGGCACCCTGAAGTTGGCAGCAGCTGGAGCACATACATTAGCTAGAAGGCACACCCTGGAGTTGGCAGCAGCATAAGCAGGAGCCCAAACATTGCTTGAAAGACACCCTGGAGTTGGCAGCAGCAGGAGGCCAAAAATTGGCTGAGAGAGAAACTGAAGTTGGCAGCAGGAGCCCAAAAATTGGATGAATCACACCCTGGAGTTGCAAGCAGCAGCAGCAGCAGCAGCCCAAACATGGCTTGAAAGACACACTGGAGTTGGCTTCAGGAACCCAAAAATTGGATGAATCACACCCTGGAGTTGCAAGCAGCAGGAGCCCAAACATAGCTTGAAAGACACACTGGGGTTGGCTTCAGGAGCCCAAAAATTGGATGAATCACACCCTGGAGTTGCAAGCAGCAGCAGCAGCCCAAACATTACTTTAAAGAGACACTGGAGTTGGCAGCAGAAGCCCAAAAATTGACTGACACACCCTGGAGTTGGCAGCAGCAGCAGTAGGAGCCCAACCATTACTTTAAAGAGACACTGGAGTTGGCAGCAGGAGCCCAAAACTTGGATGAATCACACCCTGGAGTTGCAAGCAGCAGCAGGAGCCCGAACATTACTTTAAAGAGACACTGGGGTTGGCTTCAGGAGCCCAAAAATTGGATGAACCACACCCTGGATTTGCAAGCAGCAGCAGCAGCAGCTGCAGGAGCCCAAACATAGCTTGAAAGAGACACTGCAGTTGGCTGCTGGAGCCCAAAAATTGGATGAATCACACCCTGTGGAGAGTCCTGTGGAGAAAAAGTAGCTTAGTTAGTAATATCTACATAAAATTATGAATAAACAAATGCAAAAGTATTGCCAAAGTGAAGTTTTGTTTGAGGGTGTGTTTCCACCTTTTAATTAAATCAGAAACAACAAGGTATCATTGCCTATGACTAATTAGCCCTCAAAAATTCTTGGAATTTTTAATCTGGATGTCTGATCCGTCTTATCCGAAGAATATTAATAAAAAGTAAGAGTAACGTAAAGGATTTTTTATCAATACTTACTTGTGGTCCGATGCGGAGGAATGTCTGTAACTGGAGAGCAGCGCCTTAAATCTGTTTTGCACGATCCATATTTCTTTAGTGTTGGTCTGGCCCCGTCATCAATCTACTGGAATACATCAGGCATTGTTGGGAGGAAAGCTTGGCTGATCCATGCGCCATTCATTTCCACGCAGGGCAGTCTCTGGAAAAAAAAATGTATGTATAAACCAGGGTCTTTTACATATAAAAACAAATGGTTATTCTTGCTTTTCAACCATATGTTCCACAGCTTTACCAGTCATTGTGTCAGCCAATGAAGCAACTTTGTCTGGAAGTGCTGCAAAAGCAGTCCACTGCATCACAAGTGGAATCTGACACCCCCAGTTAACTGTCTGTTGTTATGCTTTGGGTTCAGCTCCACTATCCATTGATGAAGATCTGATAATCATAAAATTCAGGAGCTACTGCCCAGCCAAGAAGTGGAGGAGACACTCACCTCTTCTTCCACTAGCCGGGCAATTAGTGATGAGGAGAGTGTCGTGGGAGGAGGTGTTGCAAGCGGAGGTAGTGGAAGAGGGTCCCTGGAGCCTGCGGCAGTGGCGGCGGCAGCAGCAGTGAATTATTGCGGACTGTTGGTAGGAAAAATCAGCTACTCAGCGATGTGGCAGTTTTTCATGCAGCATCCACAATCCTGTGGAGAAAAAGTAGGTTAGTTAGTATATATACATAAAATTATGAATAAACAAATGCAATAGTATTGCCAAAGTTTTGTTTGAGGGTGGGTTTCCACCTTGTAATTAAATCAGAAACAACTAGGTATCATTGCCTCTGAATAATTAGCCCTCAAAAATTCTTGGAATTTTTAATCTTGATGTCTGAGGGATTTCTCCTCTCAGACAGCGTCACCACAAGTCCAGCCTGCTGCATTACCCAGTGGTGGACCTTTCAGAGAACTGATGGCTTGTGCCGAGCCGAGGTGGAGAGTCCCATGGTATCCTGCCCTGTAAAATGTTGTTGAACAGAAGGTGGGCCAGTCGTTAAGCCTGTCAGTGTGTACCAAAGTGCACAGTGTTGTCTACGTCCGGAGCTGTAACTATGGACTCATGGTGGACAATATATATCCTTTTAGGCCCCCTTGGTGATTGTGGTTTCACGCTGTTCTTCACATGGTTTTCCTTGACCAACAGAGTCACACATGGGAGGAACTACTAAAAATGAGAACTCAATCCATGAAATCATTGCTTAATCCACGAAAACTGCAAATTTGGACCCATGGTGACTGACACTTGGAAGAACATCTTGTTTGCGCTGCGACAAGGAAGCCAGAGTCATGCGTCCTGACATGGCACACGTGTTCAGTCTAGTTGTCAAGCGTTTTCTGAAGTCTTCCCCCCATCTGAAAGACATCCGAACAACAGGAAAGAAAGTTACCATGCACTTCTGGCACTCCAAGCACCACCTTATTGAGCCTCAGTGTCAGAACGGTGTACCCCAACATAGTCTGATTTGCGATGTTTCCACCCGTTGGAATTCCACCCTCCATATGCAGGATCCACTATAGGAACAGAGAAAAGCCATCACGGATTTCTGGATGATCCAATCGGATAGGGGGACACCCCTGTGTAAATTCAATGTAAACCATTGGCAGCTCATACGTGACACCGGCCGTTTGCTCAGGCCCTTTGAGGAAGCTACTTTATTAGTCAGTTGCCAGGACTATGAGATGAACGATGAGATTCCACTGCTTCATGTACTACAACACATGTTGGAAACCATGGCTGGTCAGGGCACTGGAGACATGGCACATACATTTCACAGCCACATGAAGCCTGTGGGGGCTGAAGTGGAGGAGGAGGAGGGGGTGGGGCACAGCAAACCACAGTTTAGGTTTCACAAAATGACCATTTTATCTAGTCATCTGACAGGAGAGGAGGAGCAGGAGCAGCCACAGGAGCTAGAGGGTTGTGAGGAAGGCGAGACAGAGGACCCAGACACACCGTGGCAGTTTACAGTGGAGATGGAGATAGGTAGTCCCTCCGAGTCACTTGCGCAAATGGCACGATGCATGCTCACATGCTTGCGTACTAGTGAGCGCAGAATTGTCTCCATTTGTCAGCGGGAAGACTTCTGGCTCTCCAACTTATTGGACCCTCGCTTCCGGCACAAAATGGGGGCATTTTTTTACGCCCACTGAGAGGGAGGACAAACTGACCTACTACAGAGACATCCCACGTAGTCAGTTGGGCGATGTCTATCTGCGCCATGGCCCATACTCCCACAGGTCTGACTCGGGGGGACCTCTGCGATCACCTTCCACTGCCATGGCTGCTGGGGGGGTGGAAGGAGCAGCAGCAGCAGCTCTATCAGCAGCAGCCTCAGTCTTCAGTCGCTAGTGAGTAGCTTTCTACACCCGCATAGTGAGTCTACTCATGAGCAGCAGGAAGACCTGGAGCTGGACCTCAAACAGCAGGTCATGCCATACCTTGACATGACCATGCCAACACACCTTCAGGATCCACTGGATTTGCTGGGAAGCCAAACTTGACTTGTGTCCGCAACTAGCAGAGTTTGCCCTGGAAAAGCTGTACTGGCCGGTCAGTAGTTGATTTAGATGGCAACTGGGCTGCTCTATATAATGAAGCAAAAATATAAACTATTGCCCCCCAGGTTTACTCAGGGGCTGCTCCATATAATGGTGCAAAACAGGGCAAATGTATTGTCCAATATAAACTATTGCTGCTCTGATTTACACAGGAGGGCCACTCTAAAGAATGGTGCAACATGGCGAATTTAGCTCACAATATAACATAGATTGCAAAATGAGATTTTCAGACAGGGCCTGCTCTATAAAATGGCAACTTTACCTCACAATATAAACTATTACTCCTCAGATTTACACAGGGATTTAGGTTGATATATATAATAGTGCAAAACAGCGAATTTACCTCACAATACTGTATAAACTATTGCTCCTCAGATTTACACAGTGAGCTTCTCTATAAAATGGTGCAAAATGGCGAATTTACCTCACTATATAATCTATTACAGCTCTATATAAATAAAAATAAATAAATAAAAAAAAGGGCCTGTAGAAGCTTATTTAGTATAACAGATAGGGTGACATGTGCTGGTTTGGGATGCCTATGTGGGCTGGTGTTTTGACTGCAGGACAAAAACCAATTCAAAATGCAATGCTCAGATTCAGCTGAGGAAGGATCAACAAGCGTATTTAGTATAACAGAGTGGCTGCCTAATGCAGGTTTGGGATGCCCTGCAGCCTGGTGTTTTTTTTTGTTAAAGGCAGACCAAAAACCAATTCAAAATGCAATACTTTGATTAAGCTGAGGAAGGATCAACAAGCGTATTTAGTATAACAGATATGCTGCTAAGTGCAGGTTTGGGATACCCTGGGGCCTAGTGTTTTGGCAGCAGGACAAAAACCAATGCAAAATGCAATAGCTTAATAAAGCTGATGCTGATCAACGCTTATTTAGTATAACAGATGGGGTGCAACATGCAGGTTTGGGATGCCCTGCGGCCTGGTGTATTTAAAGCAGACCAAAACCAATTCAAAATGCAATAACTTAATAAAGCTGAGGCTGTAGATGCTTATTTAGTATAAACAGGTAGGGTGCAAGGTGCAGCTTTGGGGTGCCCTGCGGCCTGGTTAAATGAAAGCAGTCAAAAAGGAAGTGCAAACTGAAGTAGCTTAATGAAGCTGATGCTGATCAACGCTTATGTTGTATACCAGATAGGGTGAAAGGTGCAGCTTTGGGGTGCCCTGCGGCCTGGTTTATTAAAAGCAGTCAAAAACAAGTGCAAACTGAAGTAGCTTAATAAAGCAGCTGATGCTGATCAACGCTTATGTTGTATAACAGATAGGGTTAAAATAGCATGTGCCTTGGGATGCCCGTGTGGCCTGGTATATTTCAAGCTGAACAAAAAGTAACAATAATCCAAGTATGAGACATAATTTTGACCTTCTTTACAGCGCCATACTTTGAAAAAAAAACCTTAATTTCATGCCGATCAATCCAAAGGTCAATGCCCCCAACAAAAATAGTGTTCGGCATAAGTTTTCCATCTGGAAGGACGTAACCTTTAGTTTACATGGTTGGTGTAGCTTATCTTACAAATTGGGATACCCCAGGCAGCAGTGTCATTGAAAGAGACAGATTGTAATGCAGGCCATACGCAAGCAGAGAAACTCAGGCTGCAACAGGCCTATTTAGTTTACATGGTTGGGGTAGGTTATCTTACAAATTGGGATACCCCACTGTATATGAAACCGAATATAAATGCACACCCAACAGTGGACAATCAGCCTCCAAGAGGCCTGCTTAGTTTAAATAAGAGAGCTGCTTAGTGTAAATAAGAGGCCTGCTTAGTTTAAATAAGAGAGCTGCTTAGTGTAAATAAGAGAGGTAGGTTATGTATGTTATGTTACAGAATGGGATGCCCCCACAGCAGACCTGAGATCAGTATATATGCACACAGCAACAGTGTGTAAGCAGGCTCATACAGGCCAAATTTCTTTAAATAACTGTGCAGCTTAGAGTAAATACAGAGGCTAATGGTATGTTACAGAATGGGATGCCCCAAAGCTGACTTGAGATCAGTATATATGCACACAGCAGCAGTGTGTAAGCAGGCTCATACAGGCCAAATTTCTTTAAATAACTGTGCAGCTTAGATTAAATACAGAGGCTAATGGTATGTTACAGAATGGGATGCCCAAACAGGAGTGCACCTGGCAGGCAGTAGTACTATGCACAGCAAAAGTGTCTTTATCAGGCCTAATTTCAATTAGAATAGGTGCAAATGGTTATGGTCTTAAATAGAGGCTGGTGTAGTCACAGAATGGGATGCCCCAACAGGAGTGCACCTGGCAGGCAGCAGTAAGTCTATGCACAGCAAAAGTGTCTTTATCAGGCCTAATTTCGATTAGAATAAGTGCAAATGGTTATGGTCTTAAATAGAGGCTGGTGTAGTCACAGAATGGGATGCCACAAAAACCAGAGAGCATGCACAGCAAAAGTGTCTTTATCAGGCCTAATTTCAATTAGAATAAGTGCAAATGGTTATGGTCTTAAATAGAGGCTGGTGTAGTCACAGAATGGGATGCCTCACAGCAGACTTAAGATCAGTTCAGTATATATGCACAGTTAGTTAGTATAAGCAGCCTGAAAACGCTAACAAAGCCAGTCAGCCAGCCAGTAACAAACACTCAGGCTGGATGAAAAAAAAAAAATCTCCCTGTGACTGCCTCCGATTTTTCCTAACTTTCCCTGTTTTTCGCTGACTTTCTGTCTGTCTCCTGCCTGTCTCCTGCCTGTCTCCAGCCTGTCCCTGTCTGTCCCTGCCTGTCTAACTGCCTCTCCCTCACTACAGCATCCTGTCTCTCACGAATGCAATAGAGAAATGAGGAAAACCAAGATGGCTGCCGGCCTTAAATAGCGCTGTGACGTCACCGGGCTTGCTGGCTGCTGATAGGCTGCATGTGACTGCCCCAGCTTGCACTGGCGCGGGGTAAATGTCTGGACATGTCCCGTCCGCCATCTTAGAATGCCTGTATGTAAATGAATGGATGTTAAAGGAAAACTTCGAGCGATCGAATCGCGGGGAAATTCGGATTCGATCCGAATCGAATTTTTCATGAAATTCGGATCGAATCCGGGTTCGTCCGGATCGATTCGCTCATCCCTAATGGACACAGATCAGTCCGGGAGCAGATCAGATTTGGACACAGATCGTCGGGGGCAGATCAGATTTGGATACAGATTGGTTGGGGGACAGATCAGATTTGGACACAGATTGGTCGGGGACAGATCAGATTTGGACACAGATCGGTTGGGGAGCAGATCAGATTTGGAGACACAGATCGGTCGGGGGCAGATCATATATGGACACAGATCAATCGGGGAGCAGATCAGATTTGGACACAGATTGGTTAGGGGCAGATCAGATTTGGATACAGATTGGTTGGGGGACAGATCAGATTTGGATACAGATTGGTTGGGGGACAGATCAGATTTGGATACAGATTGGTTGGGGGACAGATCAGATTTGGATACAGGTTGGTTGGGGGACAGATCAGATTTGGATACAGATTGGTTGGGGGACAGATCAGATTTGGATACAAATTGGTAGGGGGACAGATCAGATTTGGACACAGATCGGTCGGGGGCAGATCAGATATGGACACAGATCAGTCGGGGAGCAGATCAGATTTGGACACAGATTGGTTAGGGGCAGATCAGATTTGGATACAGATTGGTTGGGGGACAGATCAGATTTGGATACAGATTGGTTAGGGGGACAGATCAGATTTGGATACAGGTTGGTTGGGGGACAGATCAGATTTGGATACAGATTGGTTGGGGGACAGATCAGATTTGGATACAGATCGGTCGGGGGCAGATCAGATTTGGACACAGATTGGTCGGAGACAGATCAGATTTGGATACAGATCGGTCGGGGGCAGATCAGATTTGGACACAGATCGGTTGGGGGGCAGATCAGATTTGGACACAGATGTGAGCTGGCTTTGTAGAAGTTTTCTCATTGGTCACACTGGCCAATCAGCCTCTCTCCTCTTACAGGGCTGTGAGAAGCTCCATTTAGCAGACATACAGTATATGACGGACAGGGAACATGGAGCTCTGCACAGCCCAGTCTATTACCAGCAGCACATGGGACACTGTTTGTTTTGTAGAGGGGGGTTGAACATCTAAACTTTCCCTAATAAGCTGCCAGGAGGGAGGACACACACAGAGGAGGCTTTACCTTGTGGCAGAAGCAGAAGCAGCAGCAGCAGTTACACGTCCCTGCAGCCGAGTTACAAATGTCAGAACCTGGTGAAGCATCCACTGCCCTCCAGCTCCTGGGGCAGGCTGTCACTAGGGGGCAGCAGCGATCACAGATATCCTGCTCTGGTCACATGACACAGAGCTATGACGGCTCCTCTGCTTCCCCGTCCTGTAAGTGTTATTGCTGATGCCGAGCCTGCGCGGAGCCAACGTACTAACAGCGGCCGATGCGCAGAGCAGTGTAATGGGTGGAGGCCGCTCTGCCCGCCGCTGCTCTCACACACACACTGTTTGCAGATAATCTGGGTGTAAAGATTACTGTGTGTGAGAGCAGCCTCCACCTCTTACACTGCTCTGCTCATCGGCCTTCCCATGTGCCGGCCTACCGGGATTCTGCCCGCTATGCCCTATGGCCAGCCCGCCCCTGACTACCGGGATTCTGCCCGCTATGCCCTATGGCCAGCCCGCCCCTGACTACCGGGATTCTGCCCGCTATGCCCTATGGCCAGCCCGCCCCTGACTACCGGGATTCTGCCCGCTATGCCCTATGGCCAGCCCGCCCCTGACTACCGGGATTCTGCCCGCTATGCCCTATGGCCAGCCCGCCCCTGACTACCGGGATTCTGCCCGCTATGCCCTATGGCCAGCCCGCCCCTGACTACCGGGATTCTGCCCGCTATGCCCTATGGCAAGCCCGCCCCTGTCTACTGTCATAACTTGTAATAGCTGCAATAACACTAGCAAAAGACATTAATCGCATTTAAAGACAAGCTGTAAGCTGTAGCAAAGTATTATATCTCTAACAAGGCAGCAGAGGTTAGGTTCACCCCTGCTGAAAGCTATATTGATATATAACAGTTGACAACAATAGCGGCCACATTATGATGGTCTATTTTCCCGTCTCTTTTCAGCTTCGTCGTATCTCAAAGGAGCGGCTAGAGGCGGTGATAAGATCTTCATTTTAAGAGATGATACAGGCAACTGGGATGATGCAGTGGCCATATGTCGCAGATATGGAGGTCAGCTGGCCATGCCAAGGAACCACACAGAGAATGAGGCTGTGCTCTCCATTTTATATAAGTCTACGCGCGGGTACGCGTTTCTGGGCTTTAATGACCGGCAGACGGAGGGGGTGTTTAGAGATCTGAATGGCGCGGCTATCACATACACAAAATGGAACTATAATCAGCCCGACAATCACAATAATAATGAGCATTGTGCCCGGATACAGGCGGCTGGGGGTTGGAATGATGTGGATTGTGCACAAACATCTCTAGTCATTTGTGAATTTATATAACCAAACTCTTAGGTGTTTATTTAGGAAATGCTAACGTATGTTTTTCGTGAACACCTCCAGCAAGTCACATTTATGATGCAAAAAACTTTTAGTGCTTCTCCTAATGCCATGTAGCGTTCCATGTATCAGGAGCGCTCTCCTAGCACCATGTAGCGTTCCATGTATCAGGAGCGCTCTCCTAGCACCATGTAGTGTTTCATGTATCAGGAGCATTCTCCTAGTTCCATGTAGTGTTCCATGTATCAAGAGAGCTCTCCAAGTGCCATGTAGCGTTCCATGTATCAAAAGCATTCTCCTAGCACCATGTAGCGTTCCATGTATCAAGAGCGCTCTCCTAGCACCATGTAGCGTTCCATGTATCAAGAGCGCTCTCCTAGCACCATGTAGCGTTGCATGTATCAAAAGCGCTCTCCTAGCACCATGTAGTGTTTCATTTATCAGGAGCATTCTCCTAGTTCCATGTAGCAGTCCATGTATCAAGAGAGCTCTCCTAGCACCATGTAGCGTTCCATGTATCAAGAGAGCTCTCCTAGCACCATGTAGCGTTCCATGTATCAAGAGCGCTCTCCTAGCACCATGTAGCGTTCCATGTATCAAAAGCGCTCTCCTAGCACCATGTAGTGTTTCATGTATCAGGAGCATTCTCCTAGCTCCATGTAGCGTTCCATGTATCAAGAGAGCTCTCCTAGCACCATGTAGCGTTCCATGTATCAATAGCGCTCTCCTAGCACCATGTAGCGTTGCATGTATCAAGAGCGCTCTCTGAGCACCATGTAGCGTTCCATGTATCAAAAGCGCTCTCCTAGCACCATGTAGTGTTTCATGTATCAGGAGCATTCTCCTAGTTCCATGTAGCGTTCCATGTATCAAGAGAGCTCTCCAAGTGCCATGTAGCGTTCCATGTATCAAGAGCGCTCTCCTAGCACCATGTAGCGTTGCATGTATCAAAAGCGCTCTCCTAGCACCATGTAGTGTTTCATGTATCAGGAGCATTCTCCTAGTTCCATGTAGCGTTCCATGTATCAAGAGAGCTCTCCTAGCACCATGTAGCGTTCCATGTATCAAGAGCGCTCTCCTAGCACCATGTAGCGTTGCATGTATCAAGAGCGCTCTCCGAGCACCATGCAGCGTTCCATGTATCAAAAGCGCTCTCCTAGCACCATGTAGTGTTTCATGTATCAGGAGCGTTCTCCTAGTTCCATGTAGCGTTCCATGTATCAAGAGCGCTCTCCTAGCACCATGTAGCGTTCCATGTATCAAGAGCGCTCTCCTAGCACCATGTAATGTTTCATGTATCAGGAGCGTTCTCCTAGTTCCATGTAGCGTTCCATGTATCAAGAGCGCTCTCCTAGCACCATGTAGCGTTCCATGTATCAGGAGCGTTCTCCTAGCACCATGTAGCGTTCCATGTATCAGGAGCGTTCTCCTAGCACCATGTAGCGTTCCATGTATCAGGAGCGTTCTCCTAGCACCATGTAGCGCTCCATGTATCAAGAGCGCTCTCCTAGCACCATGTAGTGTTCCATTTATCAGGAGCGTTCTCCTAGCACCATGTAGTGTTCCATTTATCAGGAGCGTTCTCCTAGCACCATGTAGCATTCCATGTATCAAGAGCACTCTCCTAGCACCATGTAGCGTTCCATGTATCAAGAGCGCTCTCCTAGCACCATGTAGCGTTACATGTATCAAGAGCGCTCTCCTAGCACCATGTAGCGTTCCATGTATCAGGAGCGTTCTCCTAGCACCATGTAGCATTCCATGTATCAGGAGCGTTCTCCTAGCACCATGTAGCATTCCATGTATCAGGAGCGTTCTCCTAGCACCATGTAGCGTTCCATGTATCAGGAGCGTTCTCCTAGCACCATGTAGCGCTCCATGTATCAAGAGCGCTCTCCTAGCACCATGTAGTGTTCCATTTATCAGGAGCGTTCTCCTAGCACCATGTAGTGTTCCATTTATCAGGAGCGTTCTCCTAGCACCATGTAGCATTCCATGTATCAAGAGCACTCTCCTAGCACCATGTAGCGTTCCATGTATCAAGAGCGCTCTCCTAGCACCATGTAGCGTTACATGTATCAAGAGCGCTCTCCTAGCACCATGTAGCGTTCCATGTATCAAGAGCGCTCTCCTAGCACCATGTAGCGTTACATGTATCAAGAGAGCTCTCCTAGTGCCATGTATAGTTCCATGTATCAAGAGCGCTCTCCTAGCACCATGTAGCGTTCCATGTATCAAGAGCCCTCTCCTAGCACCATGTAACGTTACATGTATCAAGATCGCTCTCCTAGTGCCATGTAGCGTTCCATGTATCAAGAGCGCTCTCCTAGCATCATGTAGCGTTCCATGTATCAAGAGCGCTCTCCTAGTGCCATGTAGCGTTCCATGTATCAAGAGCCCTCTCCTAGCACCATGTAGCGTTCCATGTATCAAGAGCGCTCTCCTAGTGCCATGTAGCGTTCCATGTATCAAGAGCGCTCTCCTATCACCATGTAGTGTTCCATGTATCAAGCGTGTTCTTCTAGCGCCATGTAGTGTTCCATGTATCAAGAGCGCTCTTCTAGTTCCATGTAGCGTTCCATGTATCAAAAGCGTTCTCCTCGCACCATGTAGTGTTCCATGTATCAAGATCGCTCTTCTAGTTCCATGTAGCGTTCCATGTTTCAAAGCGTTCCCCTAGCACCATGTAGCGTTCCATGTATCAAGAGCGCTCTCCTAGCACCATGTAGCGTTCCATGTATCAAGAGCACTCTCCTAGCACCATGTAGTGTTCCATGTATCAAGAGCGTTCTCCTAGCACCATGTAGCGTTCCATGTATCAAGAACGCTCTCCTAGCACCATGTAGCGTTCCATGTATCAAGAGCGTTCTCCTAGCACCATGTAGTGTTCCATGTATCAAGAGTGTTCTCCTAGCACCATGTAGCGTTCCATGTATCAAGAACGCTCTCCTAGCACCATGTAGCGTTCCATGTATCAAGAGAGCTCTCCTAGTGCCATTTATAGCTCCATGTATCAAGAGCGCTCTCCTAGCACCATGTAGCGTTCCATGTATCAAGAGCCCTCTCCTAGCACCATGTAGCGTTACATGTATCAAGATCGCTCTCCTAGTGCCATGTAGCGTTCCATGTATCAAGAGCCCTCTCCTAGCACCATGTAGCGTTCCATGTATCAAGAGCGCTCTCCTAGTGCCATGTAGCGTTCCATGTATCAAGAGCGCTCTCCTATCACCATGTAGTGTTCCATGTATCAAGCGTGTTCTTCTAGCGCCATGTAGCGTTCCATGTATCAAGAGAGCTCTCCTAGTGCCATGTATAGTTCCATGTATCAAGAGCGCTCTCCTAGCACCATATAGCGTTCCATGTATCAAGAGCCCTCTCCTAGCACCATGTAGCGTTACATGTATCAAGATCGCTCTCCTAGTGCCATGTAGCGTTCCATGTATCGAGAGCCCTCTCCTAGCACCATGTAGCGTTCCATGTATCAAGAGCCCTCTCCTAGCACCATGTAGCGTTACATGTATCAAGATCGCTCTCCTAGTGCCATGTAGCGTTCCATGTATCAAGAGCCCTCTCCTAGCGCCATGTAGCGTTCCATGTATCAAGAGAGCTCTCCTAGTGCCATGTATAGTTCCATGTATCAAGAGCGCTCTCCTAGCACCATGTAGCGTTCCATGTATCAAGAGCCCTCTCCTAGCACCATGTAGCGTTACATGTATCAAGATCGCTCTCCTAGTGCCATGTAGCGTTCCATGTATCAAGAGCCCTCTCCTAGCACCATGTAGTGTTCCATGTATCAAGAGCGCTCTCCTATCACCATGTAGCGTTCCATGTATCAAGAACGCTCTCCTAGCACCATGTAGCGTTCCATGTATCAAGAGCGCTCTTCTAGTTCCATGTAGCGTTCCATGTATCAAGAGCGTTCTCCTAGCACCATGTAGCGTTCCATGTATCAAGAGCGCTCTTCTAGTTCCATGTAGCGTTCCATGTTTCAAAGCGTTCCCCTAGCACCATGTAGCGTTCCATGTATCAAGAGCGCTCTCCTAGCACCATGTAGCGTTCCATGTATCAAGAGCGCTCTCCTAGCACCATGTAGTGTTCCATGTATCAAGAGCGTTCTCCTAGCACCATGTAGCGTTCCATGTATCAAGAACGCTCTCCTAGCACCATGTAGCGTTCCATGTATCAAGAGCGTTCTCCTAGCACCATGTAGTGTTCCATGTATCAAGAGCGTTCTCCTAGCACCATGTAGCGTTCCATGTATCAAGAACGCTCTCCTAGCACCATGTAGAATTCCATGTATCAAGAGCGTTCTCCTAGCACCATGTAGTGTTCCATGTATCAAGAGCGTTCTCCTAGCACCATGTAGCGTTCCATGTATCAAGAGCGCTCTCCTAGCACCATGTAGCGTTCCATGTAGCAACAGCGTTCTCCTAGCAACATGTAGTGTTCCATGTATCAAGAGCGTTCTCCTAGCACCATGTAGCGTTCCATGTATCAAGAGCGTTCTCCGAGCACCATGTAGTGTTCCATGTGTCAAGAGCGCTCTCCTAGAACCATGTAGCGTTCCATGTATCAAGAGCGCTCTCCTAGCACCATGTAGCGTTCCATGTATCAAGAGCGTTCTCCTAGCACCATGTAGCGTTCCATGTATGAAGAGCACTCTCCTAGCACCATGTAGTGTTCCATGTATCAAGAGCGTTCTCCTAGCACCATGTAGCGTTCCATGTATCAAGAACGCTCTCCTAGCACCATGTAGCGTTCCATGTATCAAGAGCGTTCTCCTAGCACCATGTAGTGTTCCATGTATCAAGAGCGTTCTCCTAGCACCATGTAGCGTTCCATGTATCAAGAGCGCTCTCCTAGCACCATGTAGTGTTCCATGTATCAAGAGCGTTCTCCTAGCACCATGTAGCGTTCCATGTATCAAGAACGCTCTCCTAGCACCATGTAGCGTTCCATGTATCAAGAGCGTTCTCCTAGCACCATGTAGTGTTCCATGTATCAAGAGCGTTCTCCTAGCACCATGTAGCGTTCCATGTATCAAGAACGCTCTCCTAGCACCATGTAGCGTTCCATGTATCAAGAGCGTTCTCCTAGCACCATGTAGTGTTCCATGTATCAAGAGCGTTCTCCTAGCACCATGTAGCGTTCCATGTATCAAGAGCGCTCTCCTAGCACCATGTAGCGTTCCATGTAGCAACAGCGTTCTCCTAGCAACATGTAGTGTTCCATTTATCAAGAGCGTTCTCCTAGCACCATGTAGCGTTCCATGTATCAAGAGCGTTCTCCGAGCACCATGTAGTGTTCCATGTGTCAAGAGCGCTCTCCTAGAACCATGTAGCGTTCCATGTATCAAGAGCGCTCTCCTAGCACCATGTAGCGTTCCATGTATCAAGAGCGTTCTCCTAGCACCATGTAGCGTTCCATGTATGAAGAGCACTCTCCTAGCACCATGTAGTGTTCCATGTATCAAGAGCGTTCTCCTAGCACCATGTAGCTTTCCATGTATCAAGAACGCTCTCCTAGCACCATGTAGCATTCCATGTATCAAGAGCGTTCTCCTAGCACCATGTAGTGTTCCATGTATCAAGAGCGTTCTCCTAGCACCATGTAGCGTTCCATGTATCAAGAGCGTTCTCCTAGCACCATGTAGTGTTCCATGTGTCAAGAGCGCTCTCCTAGAACCATGTAGCGTTCCATGTATCAAGAGCGCTCTCCTAGCACCATGTAGCGTTCCATGTATCAAGAGCGTTCTCCTAGCACCATGTAGGGTTCCATGTATGAAGAGCACTCTCCTAGCACCATGTAGTGTTCCATGTGTCAAGAGCGCTCTCCTAGAACCATGTAGCGTTCCATGTATCAAGAGCGCTCTCCTAGCACCATGTAGCATTCCATGTATCAAGAGCGTTCTCCTAGCACCATGTAGCGTTCCATGTATGAAGAGCACTCTCCTAGCACCATGTAGCGTTCCATGCATCAAGAGCGTTCTCCTAGGGCCATGTAGCATTCCATGTATCAAGAGCGCTCTCCTAGTGCCATGTAGCGTTCCATGTATCAAGTGCGCTTTCCTAGCGCCATGTAGCATTCCATGTATCAAGAGCGTTCTCCTAGTGCCATGTAGCATTTCATGTATCAAGAGTGCTCTCCTAGTGCCATGTAGCGTTCCATGTATCAAGTGCGCTTTCCTAGCGCCATGTAGCATTCCATGTATCAAGAGCGTTCTCCTAGGGCCATGTAGCATTTCATGTATCAAGAGCGCTCTCCTAGTGCCATGTAGCGTTCCATGTATCAAGAGCGCTCTCCTAGCGCCATGTAGCATTCCATGTATCAAGAGCACTCTCCTAGCACCATGTAGCGTTCCATGTATCAAGAGCGTTCTCCTAGGGCCATGTAGCATTCCATGTATCAAGAGCGCTCTCCTAGTGCCGTGTAGCATTCCATGTATCAAAAGCGCTCTCCTAGTGCCATGTAGCGTTCCATGTATCATGAGCACTCTCCTAGCGCCATGTAGCGTTCCATGTATCAAGAGCGCTCTCCTAGCACCATGTAGCGTTCCATGTATCACGAGCGCTCTCCTAGCACCATGTAGCGTTCCATGTATCACGAGCGCTCTCCTAGTGCCATGTAGCATTCCATGTATCAAGAGTTCTCTCCTAGCACCATGTAGCGTTCCATGTATCACGAGCGCTCTCCTAGTGCCATGTAGCATTCCATGTATCAAGAGCGCTCTCCTAGCACCATGTAGCGTTCCATGTATCAAGAGCGCTCTCCTAGCACCATGTAGCGTTCCATGTATCACAAGCGCTCTCCTTGCACCATGTAGCATTCCATGTATCAAGAGCGCTCTCCTAGTGCCATGTAGCATTCCATGTATCAAGAGCGCTCTCCTAGCACCATGTAGCGTTCCATGTATCACGAGCGCTCTCCTAGCACCATGTAGCGTTCCATGTATCACGAGCGCTCTCCTAGCACCATGTAGCATTCCATGTATCAAGAGCGCTCTCCTAGCACCATGTAGCATTCCATGTATCAAGAGCGCTCTCCTAGCACCATGTAGCGTTCCATGTATCAAGAGCGCTCTCCTAGCACCATGTAGCATTCCATGGATTAGGAGTGCTCTCCTAGCACCATGTATCAAGAGCGCTCTCCTAGTGCCATGTAGCATTCCATGTATCAAGAGCGCTCTCCTAGCGCCATGTAGCGTTCCATGTATCAAGAGCGCTCTCCTAGCACCATGTAGCGTTCCATGTATCAAGAGCGCTCTCCTAGCACCATGTAGTGTTCCATGTATCAAGAGCGTTCTCCTAGCACCATGTAGCGTTCCATGTATCATGAGCACTCTCCTAGCGCCATGTAGCGTTCCATGTATCAAGAGTGTTCTCCTAGTGCCATATAGCATTCCATGTATCAAGAGTGCTCTCCTAGTGCCATGTAGCGTTCCATGTATCAAGAGCGTTCTCCTAGCACCATGTAGTTTTTCATGTATCAAGAGCGTTCTCATAGCACCATGTAGCGTTCCATGTATCAAGAGCGTTCTCCTAGCACCATGTAGCGTTCCATGTATCAAGAGCGTTCTCCTAGCACCATGTAGCGTTCCATGTGTCAAGCTGTTTTAAAGATGAAATATAACCGCGCTGATATTTCTTAAAATTATTAAATTATTGAATTATTATTATATTATTATTGCTCAACGTGTGTTAATCCTTTACCCCTATGGATCCTAAATGCACATATTATTCCAAAAACACAGAGCAATCAATGATAAAACAACACACTTTAGGTCAGCTTTAACTCTTAAAACATTATATTAAAAAGTCCAAGGGGCGTGGTCAAGATGGCGACCTAAGCAGACGTGCCTGATCGGCGCTCCCTGCAATTATCCTGATTCTTACCTCATTTATTGGTGACTGGACGGCCAGAACCCTTGTTGAGGCTCTCCCTGGCCCAGGGATTGAGCCTAAGTGCAGAGCGGCAGCAGCGGAGACGGCCATCGGGAGTGGCAGCGAGGCACACGCGAGGTGCGGGAGAGGTGGAGGCAGCTCGGGCGTGTGTGCAGGAGAGAGAGGCTGCGGCGTTGGACCTGTCGGCGGCGGCCTCATCCTGATTCGGGCTGCGGCGGTGGTGAGGAGACAGGTGCCCGGAGGGTGAGAAGCACCTCCCCGCAGCAAGGTGATCGCTGCGGTGCGAGGGGTGGAGGAGGTGACGGCGGACCCTGGGCGCACGTGCACGGAGAAGAGGCGGCGGCGGGAGTCATCGGCGGCGGCTGGAGACATCAGCGGCGGCAGCATCTTTAATCCTCCCGGGCTGAAGCGGTGGTGAGGGGTGCGAGGGGCGCCTCCCTGACGGAGAGGGAGCGCTGAAGGAAGAGGCGCGAAAAACAGGAAGCCAGTCGCCATCTTGAAGGAGGTGAGGGAGGGGGAGCTGTTTTGATGTCCTGACGTCCCTGGTGCTCAACCCCAGCTAAGCATAACAGCAAGGGCCATAATACACATAAGGCTGCCCTGAGGGTGGGACCTCCTTCCCTGCTCTGTTGATCCCTGTATCCCCTGCATGGGAGAATATTAAGTGCTCTGAGAGGGCAGATAAGCCCCTGTTTTTTTTTCTCTGCTCCTGCTCTGTGACGGTGGGTGCTTCCTGCCCAGGACAGCATAACAACTCACCCTGCAAGCTGGGTGCATATTTGAAGGGGCCGCAATTCCTATAGCGCTGCCCTGAGGGCAAGACCTCCTCCCCTGCCTGTGGGGTGGGTTTGGGGCTACCTGGACGCTCTGCTGTTCCCCATATCCCTGCACAGGAGAATCCTGCGGTGGGCCCTTA
Organism: Gastrophryne carolinensis; assembly: GCA_027917425.1. Taxonomy (NCBI): domain Eukaryota; kingdom Metazoa; phylum Chordata; class Amphibia; order Anura; family Microhylidae; genus Gastrophryne; species Gastrophryne carolinensis. The sequence continues at coordinate 651,488,872 of CM051234.1, read as the reverse complement.
CTATCGGACCCTACCCCACAACTGTTCTGTGATGTTCAACTCTGCACCGCCTCTGGCTGGGGTACCCGTGCGCCTCCTGCCCGGGACAGAAGCGGCACCCATTCTGCGGGATTGAGGCACATCAGAGGAGGCCAAAGGTCACAAAGCTCTGCCCCGGGGCTGAGAACCCCTTCCCTATCTGTGGGGTTGGTCTGGGACCGCCTGGACGCTCTGCTTACTATACCCCCCCTCAAAAGAACCCTGAGTGCCTGGGGTGGACGGTGGTCTCCTGTCTTTGGATCCTAACCTGACGGGGCTGTTTCAGCCGGGGGGCTCCCCTACATATGAGAGGCAATAAGAAGCGCAGAACAACCGTGGTCGCCTGTAGTACGCAAACAATGGAGACCCCGTGTGGGGCTGAGCAGGGGACCTCCAACCCTGATACTGCAGCTATAATGGCAGCTATTGTCTCATGTCAGAGTGCCCTCACAGCCAAATTTGACACTCTACAGGAACAATTTAACTACTTCCGCCATGACCTGGATAAGATCCGTGACCGCGCCGGGGAGGCGGAGAGGAGAATCGGTGATGCAGAGGATCGACTATCCACCCATTCGGAGGAAATTGCTGAGGCGATCCTTTAATGGCGTGAGAGAGAGGCTTAGACGGAAAGGAATTAAATACGCCATGATGTTTCCAGCACGATTGCGCGTGCAAGATGGAGAGACGACCAGATTCTTCACGTCGGCTGAGGACGCTAATGCTTGGTTGGACTCTCTACCTGGAGCCTAACGACCTGGGCTCAGGGTGGAGACAGCATTTCCTTAAATTCAGCACTATTTGAATTGATGGCGGTGCCCCTTGCCTGGGGCCCTCTCCTCTGCTGCGGTCCGCCTGGTGCTGGGTCCGGTGTCTAGATGCCGCCCAGTAGCGGGGATCGCCCTGTTTAGTTTGTAGGTTTGATGGCTGTTGAAACTGTCGTAAACTGTTGTAATTTGTTGAGATCTGTTCTGGCTGCTATAGTCGCATTGTATCCTGATATGATCATTACAGGAGAGCCGTGGCTCTGGATTCCCATGGTGTGATGGCCCCTTCCCTATTGAACCCCCCCTTACTATCCTTTACTCCTGTCAACCCCCCCTTGTCCGGTCTACCCTCCCTCTCCCCCCGGCCGCACCTCCCCCCCTTCCTAGTCATTCCTGCCTGTCGCCCCTGATTTCCCCTATCTCGCCCCCTGGGAACCCTTGGTGACTACGTCGCCAGCCTGTACATGCTTAGGGTAATGTTATGTTATGGGCCCATAGGCAGTGGGTCTATGCACCCCGGTGCAACTAGTTACACCGTTGTTGTATTGTATTGTTGGGGGGGGTATGAAGCTCGCCAAAGTTTGGGTGCGGTGGAGCGGGGTTGGGTTGGGCGGGAATGGTATATGTATATACAATTTAGAGTTTAAGAGTTTGTATAATGTGTGTTGTTACGTTGGTATGGATGGGACGAATGGTAAACGGACCCTGGAAGTTAGGCGTGCACGCGTGGAGGGGCTGACTAGTCGGTGCAGTTTGATAACTGATAGAGGGGTTAGCACTCTGATCTATGAGTATGGGTGATTTTAAGATTCTCTCCTGGAATGTCAGGGGGCTAAACGATAAAATCAAACGGTCCACAGTCCTCCAGTTTGTCAAGAGATATAGACCCAGTGTGGTAATCCTCCAGGAGACCCACCTAATGGGGCGGAGGGGACTCGCTCTTAGGAGACCCTGGATTCAGGACTCATTTCATGCTCTCTTCTCGTCCTACTCTAGAGGGGTATCGATACTCATTTCCAAGGGTACCTCATTTGTGTTGTATTCTGTGCAGACGGACCGGGAGGGTTGCTATGTAATCATCCACGCCAAGCTTATGGATACAGATGTAATTATAGTTGGCATTTATATCCCCCCGCCCTTCAATATCCAAGTATTGCACCGGATCATGGAGAAAGTAGTTAACTACTCCCCGACCCCGATATTGTTGATGGGAGACTTTAATATGGTGCTGGACTCAGCGTTGGATAGACTGGACAAGAGACCGGGCCCTAAGACACAGCTGGTGTCCTGGGCAGATGCGATGGGCCTACAGGAACTATGGAGGTGGAAACACCCAACTGATAAGGCTTTTTCCTGTCATTCGGCCACGCATAGGTCCCTGTCCAGGATAGACCTCGCGTTCTCATCACCTGATCTGCTAGCGAGGGTGACGTCCTGTGACTATCTCCCGAGGGGCATATCGGATCACTCACCTATGCTGTTGGGGGTTGGGCTGTTGCGGACGCGGGCAAGCCGGGTGGGATGGACCCTAAATCCCCTGTGGTTAGAGACTCTTGAAGTCAGAGATAGTCTGGTCTCTGCTGCGGAAGTTTTCTGGGAGTGTAATGCGGACGAAACGACTGCGGGAGTGAGATGGGATGCCTTTAAGGCGGTTACTAGGGGATGCGCCATAAGCGCCATAAAGGCGGTCAGGGGGAAGCAGGGGAAAGAACGGATAGACCTCGAAAGTAAACTCGCGAGCGCGGAAGAGGAATTCATTGCCTCGGCAGACGATAGGGCCCATTCGAATCTGATGTCTCTTACACGGGAATATAATCTGTTACTATCCGACTCAACTAGGAAACTATTGTTACATAAGCAGGCGTTGATATTTGACAAAGGGGACAAAAATGGCAAGACTCTGGCCTATCTAGCAAGGGCTGAAAACAAGTCCAATAGTATTGCCGGGATAGTGGTAGCAGGAGAGACGGTAACAGAGGGTGAGAAAATTGCACAACAGTTCCTCAGATACTACTCGGCCTTGTACTCCTCTAGTGTCAACTACGGGATGGATGAGTTGGAGAACTATCTTGACCAAATAAATTCCCTGAACTGGCTCCAGCCGATTGGGAATCTCTTGACTCTCCCATCACTATTGAGGAAGTTAAGAATGCGATGAGAGCACTTCCCGGTAGGAAAGCGCCTGGGCCTGATGGATTGCCGGCCGAGTGGTATAAGCAGGAGATGGATCGGATCGCCCCTAGACTTTGGGAGGTTCTGAAACAGGCGTTGGACGATGGGAGTCTCCCGGCCTCCTTCCATGAAGCGCATGTGGTTCTTATCCACAAAGAAGGGAAACCCCCCGATATATGTGCATCATATAGGCCCATCTCCCTCTTAAATCAAGATGCCAAAATACTGGCTAAAATCCTTGCCAATAGGTTAAACAGGGTCATACTGCAATTGATCGGGCCTGACCAGTCAGGCTTTATGCCAGGACGCACAACGGGGATAAATCTGCGCAGACTGATATCCAACCTGCAGATAGTACACGACAACTGTGGCAGCCGGGCGATAGCCTCACTGGACAATGAGAAGGCCTTTGATTCGATCGAATGGGTGTATCTCTGGGCAGTGCTGGCCAGATTTGGGCTCCCCACAAGTTTTATAGCATACATAAAGCTGTTATACGACCGCCCAACGGCCAGAGTGCGGGTCAACGGCTGCTACTCTAACCCTTTTGTGCTAAATAGGGGGACTAGGCAGGGCTGCCCGCTCTCACCGATGCTCTTCGCGCTGGCCATCGAACCGTTGGCAATCATCATTAGGAATTCTCCAACCATTACTGGGTGGAGGCTGGGGGAGATAGAGGAGAAGATTTCACTTTACACTGATGACACCCTACTATACCTAGCGTATAGCTATGAGTCCTTAGAGGCTGCTCTGGATACCATTGGGGTGTTTGGGAGATTTTCCGGCTTGAAGGTCAACTGGGATAAATCTAGCCTGTTGCAAGTTGATGGGACTGACCCCCGTGATGTCTCCCCAAGGTCCCAACTAAAGAGAGTCCAGCAATTTAAGTACCTGGGGATTGTGATAAGTGGGCGGACTGAGGAGTTTGTCTCTTTCAATATCTCTCCGGTAGTGGCGAAATTGAAGCAAAGAGTCACCCAGTGGGCGAACCTTCCCCTGTCGGTCATGGGCAGAATCAATATATTTAAAATGATTTTCCTCCCTAAATTCCTATACATATACCAGGCCTCCCCAGTAATGCTTCCAGTCTCCCATTTTAAAGCACTGGAGTCGATCATCTTCAACTTTATATGGGGTCATTCCCCCCCAAGGCTAAATCGACAGATAATGAAGGCGCAAATAGATACCGGGGGACTGGCGGTGCCACACATGCAATTATACTTTTATGCAACGCAGCTCCTGTTTGTTCATTGGTGGATTTGCCTACCGCGGGACAATCCGGTGGTGTGCTTGGAAGTGGCACTGCTGGGCTCCCCTGAAAGGTTGACTTCCCTGGCGTACAGGGGCACGAGAGGGATCCGAGAGGCGACCACGTGTATGAGGGCGGCCAGCAACATCTGGGAGAGGGCGGCTAAGCTTGGGATGAGGGCGGGAGATGACCCGGCGTGGTCCCCCCATGCCCCCCTATGGGACAACCCCAGGTTGCCAGAAATGGGTGCTAGGAAAGGTGTTAAGCAGATTGGGCAACTATATAGAGGAGGGGTGCTGATGTCCTTTGATCAGTTTAAGGAAGAGTTTCATCTGTCCAATTGGGACTTTTTCCGATACCTACAACTCAGACATGCACTGCACGCCCAATTCCGGAGGGAGGGCCCGAGGATCACAGTGTCAAAGGCGGAAAATGACCCAAAAAGACCCAAGCCTGGACAGGGACGACTGGGAGGAGATAATGGATAACCTACATGCGTCGGTTGTAGAAGCTAGGGATAGATTCATCCAAACCAAGTGGATCCATCAGGCTTACATCACCCCGGTTCGTCTGCACAGAATGGGCCTAACTGATACTGATATATGTCCTAGATGCGGGAAAAGTAGTGGCTCATGGATACACATGATCTGGTCATGCGAGGTCCTGACGGGCTTCTGGGAGGGTGTGATGGGTCTGATCAGCAGAGTGGTGGGTTTTCAGATACAGAGGTCTATCTCCATATGTCTTCTTGGGGTGGTGGAGTCGCTCTCGGAGCTGAGGGCTCTAAAGGTCCTGGTCCGGTTGCTGCTCTTCTACGCCAGGAAGTGCATCCTGATGAACTGGAGACACCCCGCTAGGCCCTCAGTGCAATCCTGGAAAAGACTAGTTAACCAGAAACTCACCTTGTATAAACTGACATACGCCGCAAGGGGAGTGCCAGATAAGTTCGAAAAGGTCTGGGATCCATGGCTGCAGAGCCAAGAGTCAGCGTATGACACTGAGTGAGCCCGGGGGGGGGGGGCCTGGAGGAGGATTTCTGGGGTCAAGTATAACATCTACAGTATATTTGGGGAGCTGGGACCGTGAGCTGATACCTAACGAATAATGTAGGGGATTGTGGAGCCCGTGCGCCCCGTCTAATAACTAAGTACTTCAGCCTCTCTGTCCTGTACTTGAACCGGGATGGAAGCAAGATCTACCAAGGGTCCGGGATGAAAGCTGTGTGAATGATTGTCAGCGTTGTCACTTTTCTGCCAGTTATGAAGTTGGGTGCCTGCGGCACCTTAATGCCTTACAAATGACTTGTATTGTTGTGTCATGTATGTCTGTTTATTGCAAAATAAAACTTTTAAAAAAGTCCAAGCTTCTGGGGTGGTTCCCCAATCTGAGAGTATCCTCTAAGGCCAAGGATTTTAGTGACCTTCTATCACAGGGATGTTCAAAACACTGTAGCAAATTCCACCACGTGTATATAACAGCAAATTGCTGATGAGAATCTGGTGCCCACCACCTCCTTCAAAATACTCTTACCAGATAATAATAAGCTTTAGTGCCTTATTAAAAATCCTCCATGTTTTATTCCTCTCTTATTGGATAGGAGAGCCGGTTAAATATTCTGGTCCCCGCTTTAACAGGTGGAGGTGTGCTTGAATGCCTTATTAGATCCTCAATATTCCATTCCTCTCTTGTCATTAACAGAGCCGATTTGGTATTCTTATCCCACTTTGGCTTTTAAAATTGTCCCAGATTGGACAAACCACATAGAAAGGAAAAACCAAATAGAAAAATCTAGTGTAATATCGTTTTAATCATGTGCACTGGTTAAGTTAAAAATGCACTCACATAAAAACAATGTATATCAAGTATTTAGGAGACTCCAGGCAAGATTCTCACCAAACCCTCAATGTGTCTAGGCCGATTGATGTCTCAAAGGGAGGGAGGGGAAGTGAAGTATCCCTGGAGTGTAGCTTGCCCCCGTACTGATAAGATCCGTCTGCCGCCGTCAATGTGTTTCATTGGTAACCAACTTTCTCAAGACTCAAGTTCCATGTATCAAGACAGCTCTCCTAGTGCCATGTAGCGTTCCATGTATCAAGAGTGCTCTCCTAGCGCCATGTAGCATTCCATGTATCAAGAGCGCTCTCCTAGCACCATGTAGTGTTCCATGTATCAAGAGCGTTCTCCTAGCACCATGTAGTGTTCCATTTATCATGAGCGCTCTCCTAGCGCCATGTAGCGTTCCATGTATCAAGAGTGTTCTCCTAGTGCCATACAGCATTCCATGTATCAAGAGTGCTCTCCTAGTGCCATGTATAGTTCCATGTATCAAGACAGCTCTCCTAGTGCCATGTATAGTTCCATGTATCAAGAGCGTTCTCCTAGCACCATGTAGCGTTCCATTTATCATGAGCGCTCTCCTAGCGCCATGTAGCGTTCCATGTATCAAGAGTGTTCTCCTAGTGCCATATAGCATTCCATGTATCAAGAGTGCTCTCCTAGTGCCATGTAGCGTTCCATGTATCAAGAGCGCTCTCCTAGCGCCATGTAGCGTTCCATGCATCAAGAGCGTTCTCCTAGGGCCATGTAGCATTCCATGCATCAAGAGCACTCTCCTAGCGCCATGTAGCGTTCCATGTATCAAGAGCGCTCTCCTAGCGCCATGTAGCATTCCATGTATCAAGAGCGCTCTCCTAGCACCATGTAGCGTTCCATGTATCAAGAGCGTTCTCCCAGTGCCATGTAGCATTCCATGTATCAAGAGCGCTCTCCTAGCACCATGTAGCGCTCCATGTATCAAGAGCGCTCTCCCAGCGCCATGTAGCGTTCCATGTATCAAGAGCGTTCTCCTAGGGCCATGTAGCATACCATGTATTAAGAGCGCTTTCCTAGCGCCATGTAGCGTTCCATGTATCAAGAGCGCTCTCCTAGCGCCATGTAGCATTCCATGTATCAAGAGCGTTCTCCCAGTGCCATGTAGCATTCCATGTATCAAGAGCGCTCTCCTAGCACCATGTAGCGCTCCATGTATCAAGAGCGCTCTCCCAGCGCCATGTAGCGTTCCATGTATCAAGAGCGCTCTCCTAGCGCCATGTAGCATTCCATGTATCAAGAGCGTTCTCCCAGTGCCATGTAGCATTCCATGTATCAAGAGCGCTCTCCTAGCACCATGTAGCGCTCCATGTATCAAGAGCGCTCTCCCAGCGCCATGTAGCGTTCCATGTATCAAGAGCGTTCTCCTAGGGCCATGTAGCATACCATGTATTAAGAGCGCTTTCCTAGCGCCATGTAGCGTTCCATGTATCAAGAGCGCTCTCCTAGCGCCATGTAGCATTCCATGTATCAAGAGCGCTCTCCTAGCACCATGTAGCGTTCCATGTATCAAGAGCGCTCTCCTAGCACCATGTAGCGTTCCATGTATCAAGAGCGCTCTCTTAGCACCATGTAGCGTTCCATGTATCAAGAGCGCTCTCTTAGCACCATGTAGCGTTCCATGTATCAAGAGCCCTCTCCTAGCACCATGTAGCGTTACATGTATCAAGAGCGCTCTCCTAGCACCATGTAGCGTTCCATGTATCAAGAGCGCTCTCCTAGCGCCATGTAGCGTTCCAGTTATCGAGAGCGCTCTCCTAGCGCCATGTAGCGTTCCATGTATCAAGAGCGCTCTCCTAGTGCCATGTAGCGTTCCATGTATCAAGAGCGCTCTCTTAGCGTCATGTAGTGTTCCATGTATCAAGAGCGCTCTCCTAGTGCCATGTAGCGTTCCATGTATCAAGAGCGCTCTCTTAGCGTCATGTAGCGTTCCATGTATCAAGAGCGCTCTCCTAGCGTCATGTAGCGTTCCATGTATCAAGAGCGCTCTCTTAGCGTCATGTAGCATTCCATGTATCAAGAGCGCTCTCTTAGCGTCATGTAGCCTTCCATGTATCAAGAGCGCTCTCCTAGCGCCATGTAGCGTTCCATGTATCAAGAGCGCTCTCCTAGTGCCATGAAGCGTTCCATGTATCAAGAGCGCTCTCTTAGCGTCATGTAGTGTTCCAGTTATCGAGAGCGCTCTCCTAGCGCCATGTAGCGTTCCATGTATCAAGAGCGCTCTCCTTACATCATGTAGCGTTCCATGTGTCAAGAGTGTTCTCCTAGCAAATTGGCCTCTTAGTATAGGGTTTATTCAGCACAGTATGTAATATTTTACTCACTCGCTTTGAGAGAAAATACCTTTTCTTTAGTTTTTTTATTAACCATATTTAGCTTTGCACATTTTTAAATGCGGTTATTGTCTTCCCTATAGCCACCAATCATCCACCAGTCCTTATTGCCTTCCCTATAGCCACCAATCACCCTCCAGTCCTTATTGCCTTCCCTATAGCCACCAATCACCCTCCAGTCCTTATTGCCTTCCCTATAGCCACCAATCATCCTCCAGTCCTTATTGTCTTCCTTATAGCCACCAATCACCCTCCAGTCCTTATTGTCTTCCCTATAGCCACCAATCATCCTCCAGTCCTTATTGTCTTCCTTATAGCCACCAATCACCCTCCAGTCCTTATTGCCTTCCCTATAGCTACCAATCGCCCCCAGTCCTTATTGCCTTCCCTATAGCCACCAATCACACTCCAGTCCTCATTGCCTTCCCTATAGCCACCAACCGTCCTCTAGTCCTTGTTGCCTTCCCTATAGCCACCAATCACCCTCCAGTCCTTATTGCCTTCCCTATAGCCACCAATCATCCTCCAGTCCTTATCGCCTTCCCTATAGCCACCAATCACCCTCCAGTCCTTATTGCCTTCCCTATAACCACCAATCACCCTCCAGTCCTTGTTGCCTTCCCTATAGCCACCAATCACCCTCCAGTCCTTATTGCCTTCCCTATAGCCACCAATCACCCTCCAGTCCTTATTGCCTTCCCTATAGCCACCAATCACCCTACAGTCCTTATTGCCTTCCCTATAGCCACCAATCACCCTCCAGTCCTTATTGCCTTCCCTATAGCCACCAATCATCCTCCGTCCTTATTGCCTCTTCCCTATAGTCACCAATCACCCTCCAGTCCTTATTGCCTTCCCTATAGCCACCAATCATCCTCCAGTCCTTATTGCCTTCCCTATAGCCACCAATCACCCTCCAGTCCTTATTGCCTTCCCTATAGCCACCAATCACCCTCCAGTCCTTATTGTCTTCCCTATAGCCACCAATCATCCTCCAGTCCTTATTGCCTTCCCTATAGCCACCAATCACCTTCCAGTCCTTATTGCCTTCCCTATAGCCACCAATCACCCTCCAGTCCTTATTGTCTTCCCTATAGCCACCAATCACCCTCCAGTCCTTATTGCCTTCCCTATAGCCACCAATCACCCTCCAGTCCTTATTGCCTTCCCTATAGCCACCAATCACCCTCCAGTCCTTATTGCCTTCCCTATAGCCACCAATCATCCTCCAGTCCTTATTGCCTTCCCTATAGCCACCAATTGTCCTCTAGTCCTTATTGCCTTCCCTATAGCCACCAATTGTCCTCTAGTCCTTGTTGCATTCTCTACCAAGCATCCATCAGTCTCAGTTTATAGGCTGTGTGTGTATGCGTTTGAGTATATGTGGTGAAAAGTGGTCAATGGCTACTTTCAGAGGTCTTTAGGGTGGTATTTCAGTTCTGTCCTGCAGTGGCAATACATCACCACATGATGGCACTGCTGGATAAGGAATGAATTAAACAGTTAACAGGATAACTCAATAAATAGAGTATTAACAGATGTTAACATTGACATGTGCTGCCATTGGTTGAGGTGAGTAACATTGTATTGCACAACAGAAGGTATATAGGGACCCCCTTAGTTATATAACAGATGGGGATCTATAAAGGGAGGACATGGGTTAGTTAGGGGAGACTCTTCTCATTATTGTAGTAATGGGGGCGTGAGGAAGGCCGTTACCAGCCGGGTCACTGGAGCAGGAGAGAGCAGAGGAGCCACATTCATACCTAACAAGTGACCACAGGAAAAGTGAATCACTCAGGCCAAGGTGATGATGGAGGAAGCTAAGACCTCAGTATCCTGCTAAGGGACCAGAATGTGTGACCACCACCTGTACAAGTCCACCTGTATGTAATGCTGTGTTATGGAAACTGCTAATGGAATAAGTGTTGGATTATGACTGTATGACCTGCTGTGAACATTCAAGTGTACCTGAAGTCCTGCTAATAAAGTAAGGGCCATTTTATAAAGTCGGTCTCATTGGAGTTATTGGATACAGACGCACATTGGGAGCCATGACAAAGAACCCGCTGCCCACACGCCTGAGTATCTGAACCCCTCAGGTCTACGTGTGCTACATATACTGTGGGCTGTGTGTGTATAGTAACATAGTAACATAGTATGTAAGGCTGAATAAAGACTTTAGTCCATCCAGTTAAGCCTGTTTAACTCCTTCCAGTGTACTTTACTTTTGTACTTTTGTACTTTTACTGTATCCATCATTACTACCTCCTCTGGCAGCGAGTTCCATAGTGTCACTGCTCTTACAGAAAAGAATCCCCTCCTATGTCGGTGGAGAAAGCACCTTTCCTCTAACCCTCGGGTTATAGTTACACTCCGAGGTATAAATAGATTGTGGGACAGATCTTTGTATTGGCCCCAAATATATTTATACAAAGTTATTAGATCACCCCTCAAGCGTCTTTTTTCTAAACTAAATAAACCTAACTGTGACAATCTTTCAGGGTCCTCTAGCCCCCGCACTCCTTTTATTAACTCTGTTGCCCTTCTTTGAACGTGCTCCAGTTCTGATATGTCCTTCTTAACCACAGGTGCCCAGAACTGTACACAGTATTCCTGTAAGAACCCTGGGTTTTGCTGATGCCCGACTGGTGGCTGGGTTTTATGGTCCCATATGCAGATCCATCTGCCACCAGCGGGTGTCAGCAGAGCTCTGGCTGCTCACCCCAGCTACACTCCATCAGACACCAGAGGGTGTCAGCAGAGCCTTGGATGCTCTCTCCTCATCATCTGCTGCACCTGGTGTGTGGTACTATTTAAGTGGGATCTGCCCTACACCTGGTGCAGCAGGATTGTCTCTGTCTCTGTGTGTTTTATTCAAAGTCTGTTCCTACCGGAGTCTGGAGACTGCCGGCATCTGTCATAGTCTGTTCCTACCGGAGTCTAGTGACTGCCGGCATCTGTCATAGTCTGTTCCTACCGGAGTCTAGTGACTGCAGGCATCTGTCATAGTCTGTTCCTACCGGAGTCTAGTGACTGCCGGCATCTGTCATAGTCTGTTCCTACCGGAATCTGGAGATTGCCGGCATCTGTCATAGTTTGTACCTTCCAGAGTCTGGCCCTTGGGTGAGTGCTCCAGCACCTTAGGGTATCTTTTTGTTATTAGGTATTTTTGTTAGTGAGCCTTTTGTATCTGAATGTAAGATATTTTTGTTGCCCCTTTTCCCTTTATTAAAACCATTATATAATATTTTTTGTTGTTGTGTCATTGCTCTGGCCGAACTTTCTGTTTCCGGGCGGAGAGTTCACGTTAGAGAACTCCTCGGCCCTGACAATTCCATATGGGGTCAGACCAGTGACTTGTACAGGGATCACATGATGCTCTGGTCATGGGTACCTATGCCCCTCCTGATGCACCCCATGATCCGATTTGCTTTGGCAGCAGCTGCCTGCCATTGATTACTACAGTTGAGCTTATTGTCAACTAAAACCCCTAGGTCCTTTTCCATTGTTGTTTTACCAAGTGTTTCTTTATTTAGTGTGTAATCATGACACAGATTTCTCCTTCCCATGTGCATAACCTTACATATATCTGTGTTAAACTTAATTTGCCATTTAACTGCCTGCTGTCCTCTTTTGTTTTAATTACTTTACACAGCTTAGTATCATCTGCAAAGATTGAGACTTTACTGTTTAATCCATACCCAATGTAATTTATATATATTTTGAAGAGAATTGGTCCCGAACTGACCCTTGTGGTACTCCACTAGTAACAGTGACCCAATCTGAGTGTGTACCATTGATAACCACCCTCTGCTCCTGATCATTAAGCCAATTTCCCACCCATCTGCACACGTATCTCACAGTAGAACAGTATCCCACCCCAAGCACACCTTAATGCCACTATTGTGTTACACTATTGTGTTACCTTGTGCTGTGGCTAATACACATGTATATAGGGCCTGGTACTTATGCTCATTAAGAGCACCATTAATGTCTCTTTTTTGCATATAGTGATGTAACTCATTTGCATTTATATATGGTGTTTCTTATGAGGTACTATTAGAACCAGCGCACATTTACTACATGCATATATGCCTGTATATACTGTTTATGAAGTTCTGTACGATATGAGTTGGAATATAGATACCTTGTATCTGTCATAGCTACACAGCTTAATCTCGGATTGTTTAGAAGCTATCACTGTGGATACATTATTTTTTGCTACTTTTTGTATCACTCTGAATATAGAGCAGTTGCATTTTTCTTTATCACTCTTTTTATTGTGTATATTCTGAACATCATTCTATTAGCATAATACTGTTCATACACAGAATTTAAAGATTACAGACAACTTAAGTCACAGTCAGAAGCTTATTCACTGCATACAAGAAAAATGATTCAAGAGTTACTAAAAAAAGTTCAATTCAAATAAATTAAAAGAAAAAGAACAACCCCTATGAGGGGGGGAGTAAAGGAAGGGGTCGAGGAAGGATCAGATGCTTATTATGGCGGACATTTTTTCCATGGCCAAAATGCAGTTGACCTTGTTTTTAAAGGTGTTGAAGCTCAAGGTGGGAGACCTCCAAGCCCCAGCTATCACCAGCTTTGCCCTGATACGATATAACACAAGGTGGGAGACCTCCAAGCCCCAGCTATCACCAGCTTTGTCCCTGATAGGATATAATACAAGGTGGGAGACCTCCAAGCCCCAGCTATCACCAGCTTTGCCCCTGATAGGATATAATACAAGGTGGGGGACCTCCAAGCTCCAGCTATCACCAGCTTTGCCCCTGATAGGATATAATACAAGATGGGGAGGGGGCGTGGCTTGCAATGGCGCTGTGAGGAAGCAGGACGGGGGAGCTCCACAAGACACACACTGCAATTGCGCCCAGGCAGCACTTGGCAACCCCCTTACCTGATGTCCAGGAAGGGGAAGGCGGGCAGACAGCGCCGGAGGGGACAGGAGCGCCCGATCCCCGCTTACTTTGCGGCGCGGGGAGGAAGAGAGGAGGCGGCGGCACCCCGCAAGATGGTGGCGCACGTGGTCCCGGCGGGAGAAGACGGGGGAGATGGCGCTGATCCCCGCCGCAGCATGACCCGACGACGGGGTCCCGGGGCACCGGCGGGGGCTGAGGACAAGCCTCCGCGCTCACGTGAAGGTGAGGAGGCAGTGGAGCCGCATACCCCAGCGAGGCATCTCCGCACTGTCACAGCGGAGGTGCACCGGGCGGCGGGCGGGACCGGCGTATCACCTGTTGGGCCTCTGGTGGGCTTTGACCCTCGACCCCCCCTGGCAGTGCCCCCTGCGGGTCCCGGAGGGGTGGGAGCCCCCGTTACACATAGCTGGCAGGCGGAGGACAGAGCCCAGACAGAGAAGGGGGGACGGAGTGAACAGCAGCAGGAAGACGGCCAAAATCCTGCCAATGCCGGCAGACCAGCGGGAGACGTCCTGTGTGTGGACTGGCTGCGGCCGGGGGGCATCCCAAGCCTGGACTCCCCGCCCTGCTCCCCAGAGTGTGGATCTGACCCCCCGCGTCGGAGCCCCCGGATCTGGTCCCCAAATGGAGACATACAGCGCTCCCCATCCCCTGGCAGCATGATTTACACCCCGCCGTCCCCGGTGAGTCCTGAACCGGTGTGGAGTGGCCGAGGGATCGTCCCCCCTGGACACCCCCTGGAGGGCCCGACATCCTCTGACGCTGGATTTGACCTGCCGGCCGAGGGAGAATCAGCCTCGCCAATGATTGGGTGGAGCCCTGCGGAGGAGCGGGAAAGTCCTGTACCCCCCTGTGCCAACGGACATGTCGTCCTGGATGCCGGAGGATCTGCTGATATTTTGGGTGCCGTCCCCGCTGTACCGCTTGATCTTCTGTCCCGAACCATAGCGGAGGCGGTGAGAGTCAACATCACTGAAGCCCTCCGGGGTCTACCATCCCGCGGTGATTTCGATGGATATGTCTCGAGAATGGAGGGCACAATAAAGAGAGAGCTGGCGTCCCTTCAGAGCACAGTAACGGAGGTCACGCAGAGAGTGGACGCTGCGGAAGCCTCTCACAGATCATTGGAGGCGCAAGTGGCGGAGCTTGAGCAGCAGCGGGAAGGAAGCAATCGCCTCCTGTCTGAGCTTTTCTTGGCCCAGGATGACGTGGAGAATCGCAGCCGCAGGAACAACCTCCGTCTTCGGGGCGTCCCGGAGTCGGTGGAGCCAAGGGACCTTCAAACAGCAGTCGTCTCCATCTTTAATGGGCTACTGGACCTGCCGGAATCGAACCACATTGAGCTGGACCGTGTGCATAGGGCCCTGGGCCCCCGCCCCCCTGATTCTGGAAGGCCGAGGGATGTAATTTGTAGAGTACACTTCTTCAAAATTAAAGAGGACTTGCTGCGTAGAGCGTGGGACAGGGGCCCAATACAGTTCAAAGGAGCGCAGATTATCATCCTTCAGGATCTTTCGCGGAGAACATAACTTATGCGGAGGCTGCTGAGACCGCTTCTGGAGATCATCCAGAGGCAGGGCGCTTCTTACCGTTGGGGACACCCCTTCCAGCTAATAATCCGAAGAAATGGGGAGCTCTTTATTCTCAGATCCCCGAACCAGCTCCCGGACTTATTTCGCTTTCTGGAGGCTGCTGCGGTGGACATCCCAGACTGGACAGCACCAAACCTGGCGGTGTTCAACAGGCAGCTACCGCAGCAGCCGGGCGGTGCTATACGAGGCGCCGAGAGAGGTTTGAGAAGACGCCGCTAGTGATCTTGTGAGGAGTGGGTGGCGCCTCGCCGTCACTCCCCGCTGCCTCCTTTTTAGCTGAGATTTACAGCGTGTTCCCGGTCGTACAGGCGGCGGGGGGGGTCGGCTGGGCGCTGCCTGGAATCTGGTGGTGCTTGGTCACGTGGCGGACCGCGTGGGCGCTGGCTTTCTGGGCCGCCTTGGCGGGGCCGGAGGGCGGGCGTTCTCGGTTCCGGTCCTGTTTTCACCCTATTGTACATATGTTGAGTAAATGTTGAGCTCTGCGGCCTCTTGGGGTCTGGTCCGGTTTAGCCGCCCTCACTGAATCCACGCGGGGGATGCCTTGCGTCTTCGGCGGTCGGGTGCTCTTCCTGTGCTCCGGCCCCTGGTCACGGGGGGGGGGGGGGCGCTGGCGGCTGAACGGATGGGTCCCCTTGATCCGCCGAGCCTTGTTGATTGTACATGAGGGGGTTGGCTGGGCCCCGGTGGAGTGGGTGGCGACGGGCCCGGGCCCGGGCCGCTGGCCCCCTCGGGGTTGCTGCGGTTCCCTTCCTTCGGAGGCGGGTTGTATTTCAGCATGTTGTGTAATTAAGACTCCCCCTTGATAACCACGCCTTGGGTTGCAACACTAGCTATTAGTTGATATAGTGCGGCTCCCTCGCTGCTGCTCCGTGTACTGTTCCTCCACCCCCCCCACGACTATTGGTGCCCCCCTCTGTGTCCGACATCTGTCTCTCGCGGACGGGGAAACGCAGCGCCTGTTTATACTAGCGCAAGCGAGCTCCACTCGGAGGAGGAGGAGTGAAGTGGGGTACAAGGTAGCACCAGTTCCGGAGGCCCCTTTTAGGCCACCCTCCGGTGGACTACACTAGTAGTCTTGTTGTTAATTGTTACTTAGTTCCTACTTGCTTGTTTGTGGTCCCCCCCTTTGTTCCCCCGTACGTTTAAGTCTCCCCCCACCCCACCCCTTGGCCCCCCCCTTCCTTCCCCTTAGGCCCCTCCCCGCTGCCCCGGCCGCCCAAGTTGTGACACCGGGTGAGGTGTTGGGACCCTGAGGAGGCTGTGCTGACTGGTGATATCACTGGAGTTACTGAGAAATGTCCACAATAAAGTTAATATCTTTGAATGTGAAAGGCCTCAACTCCCCTGAGAAGAGGGCGATTTTAGGGCAGGAGTTGCGTAGGCTCAGGGCAAAAATAGCCTTTATACAGGAGACGCATTTTAAGAGGTCACAGGCCCCCCGACTATGCAACCGGCGGTTCCCGCACGTATTCACCAGCTGCGCCGCAGATGCCAAACGGAAGGGCGTAGCGATCATGATTGCGAGCGGGGTTCCATTCACTCTTCGGGATTCCTGGGGGGACGACTCCGGGCGGCTTCTCATGGTGAAGTGTCTCCTTGGCCAAAAAACCTACACCCTGATATCCTTATATGCCCCCAACCAGGGACAAGTCCAGTTCCTTAGAAGCTCACTGAACAAGATAGCGGAGTTCGCTGAGGGTGAAATAGTCCTGGCAGGCAACTTTAACCTGGCCATGGAGCCACTGTTGGACTCTTCAGTGGGCAGGTCAGCGGTATCCCATTTGGCATTGAGAACTCTGAGGAAAAAGCTTCACGACATGCAGCTGGTGGATGCGTGGAGGGTGTTGAATCCAGCGGGAAGGGACTATTCCTTCTTCTCGAGGGTGCACGGGACATACACCAGGTTGGACTACTTCTGGGTCTCGCACAGCTTGCTGGGCCTGACAACGGACAGTGGGATCCTTCCAACCTCCTTTTCGGACCATGCACCGGTCTCCCTCGATTTGAACCTAACAGACAGGCCCCCACCCCCTTTGACATGGCGGCTCAACGAGTCCCTGCTGCAAGACGAAGTGGTAGTCCAGGCAGTCCGAGAGGGACTAGATTCATACTTTAACAGTAACGATAACGGAGAGGTGTCACCTTTGCTTTTGTGGGAGGCGCACAAGAGCGTCATTAGAGGTGTCCTGATCAGCCACGCATCCAGGTTGAAGAGGGACAGACTGAAGCAGATAGAGCAGCTTACGGAAAAGGTTAAGCGCTTAGAGCTGACTCACAAACATACCGAGGCGGCAAAAGTGCTTGGGGAGCTGACACAGGTGAGGGAGGCTCTTAATGCATTGCTCCGGCAGAAAGCGAAGCTCATGATCAAGAAATGCAGGCGTAGGTACTATGAGCATGGGAACAAGAGTGGCACACTCCTGGCGAGAGCCCTTAAGCAGCAGTACACCCAGAATTATGTTCCCGAGATCATGGATAGCTTACAACAGAAACAACACACCTCCGAAAATATCGCAGAAGCATTTCGGGCGTATTATGCCAAACTGTATGACCTGGCCGGGGGGAGGGGTGAGCGGGCACTCCCGGAGAGGGTCAGGGCATACATAGAGGGCTCAGGGATGCCGGTTCTGCCCCGGGAAGTGGCTGAGATGCTTGAGGATCCAATCAGTCTAGAGGAGCTGGCCGAGGCGATTAAAAACACGCCAGCGGGGAAGGCCCCGGGCCCAGACGGGTATACCGTCAAGTATTATATATCCTTTAGTACGCTGCTGGGCCCCCATTTGGTGAGAGCTTGGAATACGATCACAGACCGGGAGACTCCCGGTTGGTTCTCGGAGAGGGAGCTGGAGGCCCACATCTCAGTAATACCGAAACCGGGCAAGGACCCAACGTCCTGCAAGAGCTACAGACCCATTTCCCTGCTCAACACGGACCTCAAACTATATGCAAAAATCCTGGCCAAAAGACTGGCCCTGGTGGTGACGCAGTTAGTGCACCTCGATCAAACGGGCTTCGTGTTGGGTAGGAAAGCCAGGGATAACGTGGTGCGGGCTGTTAACGTGATACACGGTGCCAAGGCGTTCTCCACCCCTGCCATGCTCCTGTCTACAGACGCGGAGAAGGCCTTCGATAGGGTGAGTTGGCCTTTCCTCCAGGAGACCCTCCGATATATAGGATTGGGAGATAAGATGAGGCTTTTGATCGAGGCCTTGTATACCACCCCATCGGCCAGAGTCAGAGTGAATGGTGTTCATTCGAATCCGGTGCTCATCCGGAATGGAACCCGACAGGGGTGCCCGTTGTCCCCCTTGCTCTTTGCCCTGTCGCTGGAGCCGTTCCTCTGTAGGGTTAGAGGCAACAGCGACATCCGTGGGGTAGACTTAGCGGATGGCACGCACAAGGTTGCCGCCTATGCAGACGACATGCTCTTTTTTGTCGCAAATCCAACAGTGTCGGTTCCAGTCCTGATGAAGGAGTTCGAGATTTATGGGAGGTTGTCCTACCTCAAAATAAACTTCGACAAGTCGGAAGCCCTGAATGTCTCACTTTCTGGTGAGACGGCAAGAAACATTCAACAGTCATTCTCATTTCGGTGGGCTAGATCCTCTATACCATACCTTGGCACTCACCTGCCCAGCCAGCTGTCAAAGATCCTGGCCCTAAACTTTTGGCCCTTGGCGCGGAAAATTAAGACGGACTTAGAGTCCTGGGACCGCCCAGCGTTTTCCTGGATGGGCAGGGTGAACATTATTAAAATGTCTATTCTCCCGAGGCTGCTGTTCCTGTTCCAAGCTCTCCCGACCCGCATCCCGCAGCGCTTCTTCCGGGAACTCAACAGTACCCTGCTGGGTTTTGTCTGGGGCAGGAGAAGGGCGAGATTGAAGTCCCAGCTGCTGTATAGACCTAAGCAGGCAGGCGGGATGGCAATGCCGGACGTGAGGTTGTACTGGGTAGCCACGCACCTGCAAAGAGTTTGTGAGTGGCAGAATTGCCGAGCGACTAAAAGATGGGTCCAATTAGAAACCACTATGACACCTGCTCGCCTAGAACTCCTGGTGTGGAATAGATCGCCCTCCACCCCGGAGATGAGGGCTCATCCAACCATTGGGGCGACGCTGGGGATTTTCGGGGAGTGCAGGGGGCGCCCGGGGTTATCCCCCTGACCTACTCCGGTGTTGCCGCTGGTTGGGAATCCCCTGCTACACACGGGCCCACTCGGGGCGGGCCTGAGGGGGTGGGGAGACCTGCCACAGCTACGTAGCGGGGACCTGATTACCAGAGAGGGTTGGGTCACACTGGATGCACTGAGAGCTAGATGGGAGAATGAAGAGTTGGACCCCTGGACCCTCCTACGCTTTCAGTCCTTCCTCTCCCAAATGGGGTATAGGAGGGATCTGGTTAGGGGCCCTACAGAATTTGAGAGGATTTGTCTAGAAGGCCAGCCGTTCCCGCACTTAATCTCCAAACTATACTCCTTATTAATAAATGTGGAGATGGCTCCCCCGACCTTTTGGCGAGACTGGGAGAGGGACCTGGGCAGACCCCTGGGGAAGAAGGAGAGGGAGAAGATTGCCCTGTTAGCGCATAAGTCCTCAGTGGCCTCCAAGGTGCAGGAGACGAATTATAAAATCCTCACTCGCTGGTACTACACCCCGGACAAGCTCAGTAGGATGTATCCAGCAGTGGACCCAAATTGCTGGCGATGTGGTACAGAGCGTGGAACGTTGTTCCATATATTCTGGACTTGTCCTAAGATCAGGGAATTCTGGGGGGAGATCTTGCCCGTTATCTCACAGGTCACTGGGGTGGATGTACAGAACGACCCGGCCCAGGTCTTACTCAACTCGACAAGGCGTACAGTTGGGAAGTACAAGAAATCATTACGAGTCCATTTACTTAACGCTGCTAAACAAGTTATCCCCAGGCGCTGGAAACAGAGTAGCGCTCCATCCGTGAGGGACTGGATAGGTGAAGTGCTCAGTTTATGTGAGATGGAGGATCTTACGCTGTCGCTCCACGACAGGGAGGAGCAGTTCAGGACCACTTGGACGCCTTGGTTAATGTTTCAGGAATCGGAGGGATTCAGGGCGCTGTATGGCTGACCGTCCTCGATGATGGGTTTGCGCTGCCCTGATGGAGGGAGCCTTGGTGGGGGCGGGTCCCGCGGGAGGAGCTCATGAATACGCCTTGGTGGAGCTTCCCACTGTCAGGGAACGCTGTATAGCCCTCTACTTACCTCCCCCCCCCCCGACCCCTCTCCCTGCGTTCCCCCCCCTTCTTTCCCCTTTTTTTTCCCCCTGTCTCCCCCTCCTTGTGTGTCCCCCCTATTCGTCGGGAGTTGTGGAGTGGGGATGGAGAACTCCGGGCCCTCTTACACTAGAAGAGAGTGGTTCAGGTCTGGAGCCTAAACCACATAAGAAGCTACCAGCACTCCTAGTGCCTAATTGTTGCTCTGAGTAGTGGTCACGAAGTGGCGGCTGTTGAGTGTAAGAACCACCGCTCTGTGTTATTATTGTATGATGCTGACATGTGGCCGGATTTTTTCCCTTGTCCCCTCCCCCGATTTTCTCTGCCGTCTTGTGTACCGCATTTGCTTGTTGTATTGTTTATATAAAAATGCTTAAATAAATAAAGAATATAAAATAATACAAGATGGGGGACCTCAAGCCCCAGCTATCACCAGCTTTGCCCCTGATAGGATATAATACAAGGTGGGGGACCTCCAAGCCCCAGCTATCACCAGCTTTGCCCCTGATAGGATATAACACAAGGTGGAGGGCCTCCAAGCCCAAGCTATCACCAGCTTTGCCCCTGATAGGATATAATACAAGGTGGGGGACCTCCAAGCTCCAGCTATCACCAGCTTTGCCCCTGATAGGATATAATATAAGGTGGGGGACCTCCAAGCCCCAGCTATCACCAGCTTTGCCCCTGATAGGATATAATACAAGGTGGGGGACCTCCATGCCCCAGCTATCACCAGCTTTGCCCCTGATAGGATATAATACAAGGTGGGGGAACTCCAAGCCCCAGCTATCACCAGCTCTGCCCCTGATAGGATATAATACAAGGTGGGGGCCCTCCAAGCCCCAGCTATCACCAGCTTTGCCCCTGATAGGATATAATACAAGGTGGGGGACCTCCAAGCCCCAGCTATCACCAGCTTTGCCCCTGATAGGATATAATACAAGGTGGGGGACCTCCATGCCCCAGCTATCACCAGCTTTGCCCCTGATAGGATATAATACAAGGTGGGGGACCTCCAAGCTCCAGCTATCACCAGCTTTGCCCCTGATAGGATATAATACAAGGTGGGGGACCTCCAAGCCCCAGCTATCACCAGCTTTGCCCCTGATAGGATATAATACAAGGTGGAGGGCCTCCAAGCCCAAGCTATCACCAGCTTTGCCCCTGATAGTATATAATACAAGGTGGGGGACCTCCAAGCTCCAGCTATCACCAGCTTTGCCCCTGATAGGATATAATACAAGATGGGGGACCTCAAGCCCCAGCTATCACCAGCTTTGCCCCTGATAGGATATAATACAAGGTGGGGGACCTCCAAGCCCCAGCTATCACCAGCTTTGCCCCTGATAGGATATAACACAAGGTGGAGGGCCTCCAAGCCCAAGCTATCACCAGCTTTGCCCCTGATAGGATATAATACAAGGTGGGGGACCTCCATGCCCCAGCTATCACCAGCTTTGCCACTGATAGGATATAATACAAGGTGGGGGACCTCCAAGCTCCAGCTATCACCAGCATTGCCCCTGATAGGATATAATACAAGGTGGAGGGCCTCCAAGCCCAAGCTATCACCAGCTTTGCCCCTGATAGGATATAATACAAGGTCGGGGACCTCCATGCCCCAGCTATCACCAGCTTTGCCCCTGATAGGATATAATACAAGGTGGGGGACCTCCAAGCTCCAGCTATCACCAGCTTTGCCCCTGATAGGATATAATACAAGGTGGGGGACCTTTAAGCCCCAGCTATCACCAGCTTTGCCCCTGATAGGATATAGTACAAGGTGGGGGACCTCCAAGCCCCAGCTATCACCAGCTTTGCCCCTGATAGGATATAAAACAAGGTGGAGGGCCTCCAAGCCCAAGCTATCACCAGCTTTTCCCCTGATAGTATAGAATACAAGGTGGGGGACCTCCATGCCCCAGCTATCACCAGCTTTGCCCCTGATAGGATATAATACAAGGTGGGGGACCTCCATGCCCCAGCTATCACCAGCTTTGCCCCTGATAGGATATAATACAAGGTGGGGGAGCTCCAAGCCCCAGCTATCATCAGCTTTGCCCCTGATAGGATATAATACATCAACCGCTTTTGAAGTCTAGAAATGTGGGGGATTGGGGCGTTGAGGAGAGCTACCCAAGAGTCTCTGACCATAGATCTACCACATACCTTGCTGAGAACTCTAAAGATTCTTGACTAAAATCAAGCATTTAGGTCAAGAAAAAGTGTTTCATTCTCTCTGGGACCATATATCATCTTGCCAATTAGTTTTACGTCAGCCTCGATTAAAGTCACAGACGCCGAGCAACCAAAGGAAGCGTTCCACATCCTCCGCCATGTTTCTTGATCCATCTCTCTACCCAGCAGTTGCATTTTTCTTGAAGCACAGCGCCAGCTCAAAACAGGAAGAGACTGTTAGCATTTAACCCGTCTGGATACACAGTTTTTATTGTTGTGATTCAGCTGTAAATGTAACTGTTAATCAATTTTGGTGATGTACTACTATTTTTGCCTATATGAATTTAATATGGGCTCAAATTGCAGAGTCAAAAGTAAAAAATGTTCATAAGCTCATACTGGTGTGCCTCTGAGGTTTCATTTTACTTCCACTTTAAGCCATGCACACAGCATGGCATGATTGGGATTAGGGGGAGTTTAAATTGTCCACCTCAAATACAGAGAAGACAATCTGCATGGCGTTCTGTCCATCACAGCTGTGCAATGCAAACGGAAAGCTGTGAGCTATCTGTGAGCATTTTTTACATTTTAATAGCAGGCCTAGGACTGCTTTACTGTGTATCACAGCTGATTACAATTGAAACAATTATAATGCATCAGCTGCAGCCTGGCTATAACAATGTGATACAATGTAACTCTCACTAAGGAGCTGGAAGACTTTTCAGAATGACTCATCTTGTTATAAGGGTTGATTCAGAGCCCCTTTCTTGCCATTATATTGGAGATCTTGCTGCCAAACAAAAAATCATGCAAAAAATGAAAACATTTCACACTAACATTTTCTCAAGAAAAAAAGGCTCTGATGAATTAGATGAGGAGAAAAAATGAACAAGAACGGAAATTTTCACGCATAGGAATGGAGTGCAAGGGGCTCTGAATCAACCCCATAGTCTCAGCAGGAGGGCGAGATAATGGGGTCATAATTTGGTGAGGTCTGTGTGACTTCCTGTGTGCATTGCAGTGAACAATAAAAGGGCCCGGTGGATGGGGGTGGGGAATAGTTCATTGTTCTCACTTGTTCTATATGTACAGGGGACTCCTTGTGTTCAGACTGTATATTGTAAAGGAAACATCAATCTATTACAGCTCGAAATAAGCTTTATCTGTGCATTTGTCTTGTTTATGTGCTGATTCATTTCTTCACCTAAGTCAAAAAATATCCATCACATTGGTTTGTAAAATCTGTATCACTGTTACCTGATAGGTACAGCTTAAATTGGAACAAAACCCAGGATTAAGACTACATCGCTGAGCGCAACTCACCTCTTCCCAGTCCTACGGCGCATGCGTGGCCACTCATCCAATCAGCACGCTCAGTCCCCCCAGGATGTAGACTAGATCGGCCCATGTGCGGCCACTCGTCCAATCAGCACACTCGAACCCCCCAGGATTAAGACTAGATTGCTGAGCGAAAACTTCTTCCCGGGCCTACGATGCATGCATGGCCACTCGTCCAATCAGCACACTCGGACCCCCCAGGATTTAGACTAGATTGGCGCATGCGTGGCCACTCATCCAATCAGCGCACTCGAACCCCCCAGGATTAAGACTAGATCACTGAGAGCAACTCACCGGTGTCCTACAGCACATGTGTGGCCACTTGTCCAATCAGCACTCTCGGAACCGATGACGTCATGCTGTCTAAGCCAGCGTCTAAAGCCAGAGGCTCTGAGCGCCCTGGTGGCCGCCCCCGCTTCCCTCTAACACAAATGCCTGGCATGGGCACGCGTCCTGCTAGAGGGATAGCGGGTATGCAGCCGTGGCTCGCGCATGCACCCTAGGACCGGGAAGCAAGGTAAGTGAACAGGGCGACCTGGGGGGTGTCACACAGTGGAGCATCCTGATTTTGGATTCCCCAGGGGGGGGAGAATGGATCGGCCTGGGAATCTTATAGATTCCTGGGTCGATTACGCTGGGATTTGGTCCACTTTAAATTCACCCTAATTTTATAATCCTATTGTTTCCAACCTGATGAATCATCTTTCCTCGCCAATATAAGTGAACCTATTGTGGTAAGGTGTATGGAAAAGTAATAAATGGTGTGTATTTTTCCCCTGCTATGCTCTATCAGGCACAATCCATGCCGAGTTTTCAGGACCCAGTTCACATTCCCCAGCCCTCTACAGGTTTGTTTCCTGATTCCAGGCCTTGTACAGGTGATTAGGCTGATTGCAGGGGAAGCCCAAATAATAGGAGCCGCTGAGCCTGTCAATTTGCTCTTGACCAGCCTGGAGGAAGGAGCCCAGGCTGTACTGCTCAGTGGTGAATGAGAGAACTGGATTTAAGCCGAAGGACTTGGATTCTGTGACCTCCAACCTTGGACTTGTGGGGATTAACAGCCTGGGCCCGTGGGCCCTGAAAGTGGACCTTGTCCAACAAGGACTTTTTTTCAGCTTGCTGTGTTTTCTTACCCTGGACTTTGCTAAGAGCCGCTTATACAGCGTTTTGTGCGGCAACCAGCTCTCGTGTAATATACGTTTTGGCAGTAGAATTATAATTTTCGCTCCAAGATATGCTGGCAGCGTTTCCCTGCCTTTTTGGTGTTTCCGCCTCCCGCACGCAGCAAATGCTGCCACTAGGAGCATCCTCGCTCGTGGGAGCAGCGGCCATCTTTCTGTGGTCCCGCTTGTCAACATTTTGGGAAGAGGTGAGTTGGCTTTGGCGATCTGGGGGGTTTCACACAGCGGGGCATCCCCGATCGATGTGCCCCCAGGGAAAGGACCAAAACCCAGGATAGTCAAAATCCTGGGTTTCGGTCCACTTTAAAGCCATGGAGTAGGAGTGGTTGTTGCTGGTATATACATAGTACCGCCCAGCTTCCTATTTATTATATATAACATGGAAACATGCTGAAAAGCAA
This sequence comes from Gastrophryne carolinensis, assembly GCA_027917425.1. Classification (NCBI taxonomy): domain Eukaryota; kingdom Metazoa; phylum Chordata; class Amphibia; order Anura; family Microhylidae; genus Gastrophryne; species Gastrophryne carolinensis. Next base: position 651,463,584 of record CM051234.1, on the reverse strand, counting down.
TGGTTACCTGTTGGTGTCGTCATACTTGTGTCTATAATGTATCATCTAGATAAATACTGAAGCAGCAAATAAGGGATGTGAGAAGCCTCCTATACTCACACTTCTGACCGGAGGCAGCGGGGTGTGATTCCCCTCCTAACTGATAATAGTTATTGTCACACTGCTTCCTCCTCTGCTGCAGATAGTCACCTCTCTCTAGATATTCAGCACGGTCATGGCCGAGGACGTCACTTACGCTGCCCTAAAATTCGGTAAGAGATTCGGCTCCGGCTAATGGCCAATAACTTGATCACACCGAACGACTTACCTCTTCCAATGTCTTTATTTTTTACGATGATTCTTTTAATTTCTCTTGCTTGTCTATGGGTTTGTCACATTGTGTCTGACCACGAGAACTAAGTATTCTCCAAAGCTCGCCTAAAACTATGGTGTGCCATTTAGCTCCATTTTTAGCGCGCTGGCATCTCTTGCTTTCTTTGCTCTGTGATTTTGGAAGTCACAGCATCAGATGGTAACTGAGCTTTGAATGTTGCACTAGATATTGGCCGGCCTGTGTCAGCGCCTGTTTACCCGACTGTGTCGACTATCCCAGCGTGAGTGAGCGCCACTTTGTTCCGCCATCTTTTAGGCACCCCACAATTTTTGGCACGCTGAGGAGATCGGCAATGTATTTTTCCGGAGATGTTCGGAGTTTTATTATTACAGTGACTGGATATCTGTGAGATCCCAAGGTTCGACTGGTGTCTAGTGCCATTTATTATCCAGCCTGCAGTTTGGACAGCCACCAGCGGGTGTCAGCAGAGCCCCTGGCTGTCTCCTACTGCTGCACCTGGTGTTAGGATTATTTGTTTTTTTGTTTGTTCCCTGTGTGTGTTGAAGTGGACCAAAACCAAGGAGTGTGATCATCCTGGGTCTTGGTCCTCTCCCCCGGGCACCCCAAATAGGGATGCTCCACTATGTGAGACCCCCCAGATTGTGATGCCAACTCACCTCTTCCAGGGCCTAGGGCGCATGCGTGGCTGCTCATCCAATCAGTACACTCAAAGCTGCTGACGTCACTACATCTAAGGCTTAGATCCCCTGCTTAACGGGGAGCGTGCCCGCGCTGGCCGTTCACAAATGTCTACTAGAGGGATAGCGGGGATGCATCTGCGGCTTGCGCATGCATCGCTGCACCAAGAAACAAGGTAAGTGTATGGGGCGACCTGGGGAGTTTCACACAGCGGGGCATCCCGATTTTGGATGCCCGGGGAATTGATCAACCTGGGAATCTTATAGATTTCTGGGCTGGTCTGCGTGGGTTTTAGTCTACTTTAAGCAGTGCCTATTTAAAGTGGCGTTGTAGCACAAGATCCCATAGAGCACAATGGGCAGAACTGGATTGTAGTGTTTAATGCTTATAATTAATATTACACACATTTATATGTACAGAACTTGCATTTTGACTTGTCAGTAATGGAAACTCAGGACCTAGATGTTGCCTATGTAATTGTAGGTGTAATTTGGACCGTAGCCATTCCATACTGGGAGTAGCCACCCTGAACCTTTAGACCCAAAGACCTCGCATTAAAGTATTAATTTAAAAATCTTCTTTAGCAAATTTCATGACCGGACCAGTGCTCCATAAGCCTTCAGCCGCCCACCACCCGCACCCTTCCCCCAAATAACCAACCGGATAACCACTTCTTTGGAATGACAATAATAGTAATAAATACCAAGTGCAAACTAAGCCCCACCCCCCATTCCTAATCCGGGTCTGAGATTTCCACCACAATAGAGCTAGAAAAACGAGGGAGGGGAGACAGGCCAGAAGGCTCCGATACCTCCACATCCGGAGAAAGGCGATTTTTTGAGTGCAGCCGCATCTCTCCTAGGCCTGGCACCTAGCCGGACCTTCAGTGTAATTTAATGAAAAGCCTATATCTATAATTAATATATTTGTGTTATATTTTGATCTATAATTAATATATTTTGATATTTAATCTTACTCATTATCCTTTCCCCCACTTTGCAACAACTCTGTTCAGGACTCTAGGATACAGGTGCCGCTATCTTGCCCTAGAAGCATCACATACTGGGGAGAGGAGAGGGGGGTTAAAAGTGCATTGGGTGGGGTTACAGCTGTGCTTTGCACAGACAGAGCAGAGCTGGGGTCAAGAAAAGGAGATTTTTTGAGTGAAAAAGGCTCTTATTTCGAGTGAAGGGCCGGTTTAAAGGGCCGGTACCTTTCTTAACCATTGGGCCGACTAAAAAACAATATAACACTTGTTGACGCACAGACACTTACATTCCATTAATAATGTCCCTAGACACGCAATGTAGGATTGCTCCAAAAGATGGCAGACTTGCACCAGTTTCGGTTGCCAGTGTGTGGACAACACTGCAAGAAAGTATAACTATATAATACATCAAAACATAAATCTGTATAAACATGTCATGAATCTAGGAGGTTTTATGCCTTAATCCAGACCGGATTTCGATCGTACTACAAACAATCGTTACACAGAGACGTTTTTTGGGGACCTGGCCCTAATAGCCAGACACTACATACACACACAGGTCTAAGATCTAGTCTTATGCAGTCAATATACCCAATCACCCGATAAGGTCCTAGGCCCGACTATACAGCAATAAAGTCACACTGGTAGCGATAGGTAAGCACACCGGGCACAAGATTTAGCACACGTACAATGTCTCTTCTAAAGGTTTAGAGGGTTAGCACACAGAAGACCACTTTATAAATTTTTAAGATTTAATTCACCCATAAGGGGCAGTGCATGTAAAACAAAGATGTACAATAAAAATGTCAGACATACAATATATGGCAAGATGCTTATAAAATAAAAGGGAGAAATAACAGAGATTGTTACCTTTTTGAAGATAATGTCTTGTGAGGGGTACACGGAAAGCAGATGATAACAGCCTACTTATTGAAAGCAATCCCCTGGCATGTCATGTCATCTGTGTCAACTCTCTCATTTTTAAACTGGTTATTGGGGCGGGCCATATGCTGGCTGCAGCCAATCACGTGTCAAGGGCGCTTTATTTTAACAGTTATGTTTCAAATTTCTTTTGAAGAGAGATATGTATCGAATGTCTTATTCACTGATTTGTAGTAAGTAGATGGCAACTACCACATGTGGAGGTGTGATCTGACTTCGCCAGGAAAACCTATTTAGCACATGGTTGCAAAGTGGCTTGTCATATGTAAATGGCCCCCTGTTGGTAACTGCAGACAAATGTACAGGCAGCCTTCTAATTGACAAGTAATTGACAAGGTTTTGACAAGCATATATTTCATATCTCATCACAAAACAAATGCATTTATCATTGTATACAAAAATTATATTCATCCCAGATCATTGTAACACACCTTGTTATTTTATGAACTTCATAAACAAAGCGATGGAGTTTCTAAATAGGACAAGCCACATTAGTTTACTCAGTCCATCAGTTCGGTGAGGCAGGTTCTTGCTATGTGACTTATCCTGTCTCATTTAGGAGACAGTGTGGCCTCCATGTGTGTTGGTGATTGGCCCCGTTCTTGTGGATGATGCCAATCCTTTCCACGCCCCCTCCATCCCAATTGGCCAGTTTTCCTTTCCCTTCTTTGGTGGTTTGGCAGCTGTATACGTATCGGATGACGATGCGCACCCACCAGCGTGACTGCCTTCTGAGACCTAATTATCTGGGGTAAGTGAGGAGTGGACAGCAGCATGGGACAACCGCAATGGATGATAGAGCGAGGCAGCAGGCGAGTATTTTTTTTTCTGAGTGATTCCTTAAAATTACATTCGGATGAACCTGAATTTCTTAAGAAATTTCTGTGAATAGTTCGAAACCAATTGATCAGCTGATCATCTATTGTTTCATCCCCAGCATGTGACACGGTCAGTCTTCATTTTATGTTGCCTTATTTTGTTGTTATTATGTTGTTTTATTTTAGGTGCCCCTCTAGAGCATCACACAAAGAAAGAGGATGTTATGTACGAGAATTTTGATGGTCTTCAGATCCCCCGAGTGAAGAAAGAAAGAGGAGCCCCTCCAAAGCCACCACTGGAAGGAAACGGTCAACTGAGGCCACGTACGGTGCAGTGCTGTGAATCAAGAATTCAAAGTATATGTTTATCTCTCATTTCACCTAAAATAATCCACAATTCTCATATAAGCACCTCAACCATAGCCTGACCACAGTTTAACTATAACCAACCATAGCTTAACCATAGCCCAACCATAGCTTAACCATAGCTTAACCATAACCCAACCATAGCTTAACCATAGCCCAACCATAGCTTAACCATAGCTTAACCATAACCCAACCATAGCAAAACCATAGCCCAACCACAGCTTAACTATAACCAACCATAGCCCGACCATAGCCCAACCATAGATTAACCATAGCTTAACCATAACCCAACCATAGCTTAACCATAGCCCAACCACAGCTTAACTATAACCAACCATAGCCCGACCATAGCTTAACTATAACCAACCATAGCCCAACCATAGCTTAACCATAGCCCAACCATAGCTTAACCATAGCCCAACAGCCAACCAAAGCTTAACCATAGCCCAACCATAGCTCAACCATACCCCAACCATAGCTTAACCATAGCCCAACCACAGCTTAACCATAGCTCAACCATAATCCAACCATTGCTTAACCATAGCCCAACCATTGCTTAACCATAGACCAACCATAGCTTAACTACAGCCCAACCATAGCTTAACTATTATCCAACCATAGCTTAACCATAGCCCAACCACAGCTTAACTATAACCAACCATAGCCCGACCATAGCTTAACTATAACCAGCCAGAGCCCGACCATAGCTTAACCATAGCCCAACCAAAGCTTAACCATAGCCCAACCATAGCTTAACCATAGCTCAACCATAATCTAACCATAGCTTAACCATAGCCCAACCATTGCTTAACCATAGCCCAACCATAGCTTAACCATAGCTTAACCATAGCCCAACCATAGACCAACCATAGCTTAACCATAGCTTAAACATAGCCCATCCATAGCTTAAACATAGCCCAACCATAGCTTGACCCAACCATAGCTTAACCCAACCATAGCCCAACCATATCTTAACCATAGGCCAACCACCATACCAATATGCCTTCACTACTAATAAGATCTGTAAAGGTCCTTTTTCCAGTGAGCAGGAGCGGGCTTAGCATTTCTGGTGCCCCATGACATGTTGTGTCTGGGGGCCCTAATCATTCTTTCTATAACACATTTTGATAGCGAAATACAATATGAATACACCTTGTTTGGGGTGTAGCCGCGACCTGCTCATGCGCTGTGGGCGTGCCAGCTCAGAGGGTTTCACGCAGAGGGGCATCCTGGCATTTTCTATCCATAAAAATTGTCCAGCAATAGCCCATATGGCCGTCCTATTTCTACTCCCTGTGGCATCCCAAACTAGGATGCCCCACTGTGTAAAACCCCATTAAATCACCTAACCTGGTCCCAATAAAGCATGTGCAGGTCACTACCTCGCTATACCTTTAGCTAGATGCATACCTGGGGCAGCCATTTCTGACTGGCTGGCTAGAGGTGAGCGGAGATGCAACCACTGCACCGTTCAGCTCACTAGCTGTTGTGATGTCATAGAATCTTGCATAACTGAATAGAGCTGAGCGCACCGATTCCGCAGCAGCTGCTGTGATGTCATAGACCCTCCCACCCCTGTGTGTGATGTCACAGCATCTTGCATAACTAAATGGAGCTGAGCGCGCTGATTCTGCAGCAGCTGCTGTGATGTCATAGACCCTCCCACCCCTGTGTGTGATGTCACAGCATCTTGCATCACTGAATGGAGCTGAGCGCGCTGATTCTGCAGCAGCTGCTGTGATGTCATAGACCCTCCCACCCCTGTGTGTGATGTCACAGAATCTTGCCTAAGTGAATGGAGCTGAGCGCGCTGATTCTGCAGCAGCTGCTGTGATGTCATAGACCCTCCCACCCCTGTGTGTGATGTCACAGCATCTTGCATCACTGAATGGAGCTGAGCGCGCTGATTCTACAGCAGCTGCTGTGATGTCATAGACCCTCCCACCCCTGTGTGTGATGTCACAGCATCTTGCCTAACTGAATGGAGCTGAGCGCCCTGATTCTGCAGCAGCTGCTGTGATGTCATAGACCCTCCCACCCCTGTGTGTGATGTCACAGCATCTGGCCTAACTGAATGGAGCTGAGCGCCCTGATTCTGCAGCAGCTGCTGTGATGTCATAGACCCTCCCACCCCTGTGTGTGATGTCACAGCATCTTGCCTAACTAAATGGAGCTGAGCGCGCTGATTCTGCATCAGCTGCTGTGATGTCATAGACCCTCCCACCCATGTGTGTGATGTCACAGCATCTCGTATAACTGAATGGAGCTGAGCACGCTGATTCTGTAGAAGCTGCTGTGATGTCATAGACCCTCCTACCCCTTCTGTTTGATGTCACAGCATCTTGCCTAACTGAATGGAGCTGAACGCTCTGATTCTGCAGCAGCTGCTGTGATGTCATAGACCCTCCCACCCCTTCTGTTTGATGTCACAGCATCTTGTATAACTGAATAGAGCTGAGCGCGCTGATTCTGCAGAAGCCGGCTCACGTTAGTGTACAGTGGCTTTCTATGTGCTGCACGCCCTGCATTGTGTTACACGCCCCTCTAACTCGCCACAGGCTGCCCTGATCTGACCCTGCCTCTGGGGGCCCCCTGGTAAGTAGGGGCCCCATGCATTTGCATGGACTGCGTGGTGGTTTAGCTGCTGCCAGTGAGGTAATGCTTTTTGGAGTGTATCTCTAAGTAGAAATAGTTTATCTCTCATTAGACTTCTCCTCCTAGAATTCCCCCAAACATAAATTATAAGCGACTTGGGTAAATGATTTCACGTCGCTCTTGTTGCTGTCTCTGTAAGTGGCTGCTTGGAAGTGGTGAGTTAAAGCAGGATCTCCTGTGGTAAGCTTTGGGAAACTGATCTCATTGGGTAAGTAAAATATAGTAAACTGTGTTTGTTTTATTTTTGTGAATCAGTGTGTTAATGCTGGCACAAATTTAAACCAAAGAAAAAAAAAAAAAAAGTTTTTTCTTTTTTTCTCTTTCCTGGATTCCTGCTGAGGCCTAATTGAGGCCTAATTGAAGCAGGTGTGTTATAAGGCCACACACAGCTCTTGTAGCTTGCTCTGGTTGCTGTCTCTGTAAGTGGCTGCTTGGAAGTGGTGAGTTAAAGCAGGAGTTAAAAGAAGAAGTTATAAGCAGAAGCCGGAAGCTGTAAGTATCTGCCTTTGATTTCATATTGTTATTTCTACACTTGGTGTTCCCACAAATTCATACAATGGGTTCCATGCCTAACAATGCTGTTCAGTGTACATCTTGTGCTATGTATGCACTTCTTGATCAATCGGTCGATGGTGGATATTTATGCCCCGGATGTCAGCGAATCTCTGATTTGGAAGCCGTGATTCACGATCTAAATAAGCGATTGGCAACACTGAGAGAAATTGTTATCATGCAAAAGAGTCTGGATCTCACTGATCTGGCACTACATGGCTCAGGGTCAGGGGAGGGTGGTAGTATGGGGGGAGAGGAAAAGCAGGAAAATGAGGCAGCTAGCTGGATAACAGTTAGAAGGTGGGTAGGGGTAAAAGTTACAGGGAGGCTAGCCCTGAACAGGCACCTCCAAACAAGTTTGCCCGGTTGGCAGATGAGGAGGATGTTAGCTCAGGAATGGCAGAACTGCAGCAAGACACATCTGTCGGCTCCAGTAAGGAAGGGAGGGGAAATGTGAGAACAGGGCAGGCAAGACAGGTGCTGGTAGTGGGTGACTCTATTATTAGGGGAACAGACAGGGCAATCTGTCACAAAGACCGGGATTGCCGAACAGTGTGTTGCCTTCCTGGGGCAAGAGTACGGCATGTAGCGGAGCGGGCTGACAGATTGTTGGGAGGGGCTGGCGTGAACCCAGCGGTCATGGTGCATATTGGCACTAATGACATAGGAAGAAGTAGGTGGAAGGTCCTAAAAAATGATTTCAGGGACTTAGGCCGTAAGCTTAAGGCAAGGACCTCAACTGTAGTATTCTCAGAAATACTACCAGTACCAAGAGCCACACCAGAGAGGCAGCGGGAGATTAGAGATGTAAACAGGTGGCTCAAAAATTGGAGTAAAAAGGAGGGGTTTGGGTTCTTAGAGAACTGGGCCGACTTCACAGTGGGCTACAGGTTCTTTGGCAGGGATGGGTTGCACCTCAATGGGGAGGGTGCATCTGTTCTGGGGGAGAGGATGGCTAAAAGGTTAGAGGAGTGTTTAAACTGAGCACTGGGGGGGAGGGTAAAAGCAGTTACAAAGGGGAAGTTAGGAAAGAAAGTGACAGTGGGTGTAGACATGAAACTGGGGGTGGAGAGGGGGGAGGGGTTAGCACATCTAGCAGGAATAAGGGCAATATACAAAATTATCAAAATTGTCATAAGCATTTGAAATGCATGCTTACACATGCTAGAAGCTTGACTAATAAAATGGATGAACTAGAACTGATAATAACAGAAGAACAATATGATATAGTGGGGGTAACAGAGACCTGGCTGGATGAAAGCTATGACTGGGCAGTACATTTACAGGGATACTGTGTGTTTAGGAGGGACCGTAACAAACGCAAAGGGGGTGGAGTCTGCTTAATTGTAAAATCCTCTCTACAGCCTGCTCTGCGGGAGGATATATGTGAGGGGAATGACCATGTGGAGTCGGTATGGGTAGAAATACATGGAGGGAGAAACAAAAATAAAATACTGATGGGGGTTTGCTATAAACCTCCAGATATATCCGAATCCATAGAAAATATGATGCTAAGGCAAATAGATATAGCCGCTAAAATAAATGAGGTAGTGATTATGGGGGACTTTAACTACCCAGATATAGACTGGGATGCTGAAACATGTGTTTCGCAGAAAAGTAATAGTTTTTTATCTAAAACAAAAGATGGCTACCTTTCCCAACAAGTACAAGCTCCAACAAGGGGGAAAGCCATATTGGACCTAATACTAACCAATGTACCAGACAAAGTAATAAAGGTACAGGTTGGGGGACACCTTGGAAGCAGTGATCATAATATCATTAATTTCCAATTAGCAGTCACTAGGGTGCCTTATCAAGGAGTCACAAAAACGCGGGACTTCAAAAAGGCAAAGTTTGACCAACTTAGAGATGCCCTAAACTGCATTGACTGGGAAAATGTCCTTAAGAACAAAAGCATGGACGCTAAATGGGATACTTTCAAAGGAATACTTAATTTTCAGTGTGACAGATATATACCTTACAGGAATAAAACTATTAGACACACATGTAAACCGATGTGGCTAAATAAAAAGGTTAAGGTGGCAATAAACAACAAAAAAAAGGCATTTAAACGTTTAAAGCAGGAAGGGACAGCGGAAGCGTTAAAAAACTATAAAGAAGAAAATAAACAATGTAAACAACAGATAAGGGCAGCTAAGCTGGAGACAGAAAGACTGGTCGCGAAAGAGAGTAAAACTAACCCCAAATTATTCTTTAGCTACATAAACCGTAAAAGGTACAAACCTGAGGGTGTGGGCCCCCTGAAAAGCAAGGAGGGGACCCCTATAGAGGGAAATGAGGAGAAAGCTAATTTGCTTAACAACATCTTTGCTTCTATATTCACAAAATAATTTGACATGCCGAGTGAAATGCAGGGGAATAACCGAAACCCTCCATTAAATGTCACTGGTCTAACCAAGGAAGAAGTCCGGCACCGTCTCAAGCAGATGAAAATCGATAAATCACCGGGACCAGATGACATACATCCTCGTGTTTTAAGGGAGTTATGTACAGTAATAGACAAACCGTTATTTCTAATATTTGTGGATTCCATAACTACAGGGTTTGTTCCGATGGATTGGCGCTTGGCAAATGTGGTGCCAATATTCAAAAAGGGATCTAGGGGGGAACCTGGGAACTACAGACCGGTAAGCTTAACATCTGTGGTGGGCAAGCTGTTTGAAGGTTTCTTAAGGGATACTATCCTGGAGCACCTTGGGGAAAATGACCTTATTACTCCATATCAGCATGGATTTATGAGGAATCGCTTCTGCCAGACAAACCTGATCAGCTTTTATGAGGAGGTAAGTTCAAGATTGGATCAGGGGGAGTCATTGGATATCATATATCTTGACTTTTCTAAAGCATTTGATACTGTGCCACATAAAAGGCTGGTACAAAAGATGAGAATGCTTGGACTGGGGGAAAACGTGTGCAGATGGGTGGGAAATTGGCTTAGTGATCGGAAGCAGAGGGTGGTTATCAATGGTACACACTCAGATTGGGTCACTGTTACTAGTGGAGTACCACAAGGGTCAGTTCTGGGACCAATTCTCTTCAATATATATATAAATGACATTGGGTATGGATTAAACAGTAAAGTCTCAATCTTTGCAGATGATACTAAGCTGTGTAAAGTAATTAAAACAAAAGAGGACAGCAGGCAGTTAAATGGCAAATGAAGTTTAACACAGATAAATGTAAGGTTATGCACATGGGAAGGAGAAATCTGTGTCATGATTACACACTAAATAAAGAAACACTTGGTAAAACAACAATGGAAAAGGACCTAGGGGTTTTAGTTGACAATAAGCTCAACTGTAGTAATCAATGCCAGGCAGCTGCTGCCAAGGCAAATAGGATCATGGGGTGCATCAGGAGGGGCATGGGTGCTCATGACCAGAGCATCATTTTACCCCTGTACAAGTCACTGGTCAGACCCCATATGGAATACTGTGTACAGTTCTGGGCACCTGTGCTTAAGAAGGACATATCAGAACTGGAGCACGTTCAAAGAAGGGCAACAAAGTTAATAAAAGGAGTGCGGGGGCTAGAGAACCCAGAAAGATTGTCCAAGTTAGGCTTATTTAGTCTAGAAAAAAGACGATTGAGGGGTGATCTAATTACTATGTATAAATATATTCGGGGTCAATACAAGGATCTGTCCCACAATCTATTTATACCACGGAGTGTAACCATAACCCGGGGGCATCCACTAAGGTTAGAGGAAAGGTGCTTTCTCCACCGATATAGGAGGGGATTCTTCTCTGTAAGAACAGTGAGACTATGGAACTCGCTGCCAGAGGAGGTAGTAATGAGGGATACATTAAAAATGTTCAAAAGTGGCCTTGATGCCTTCCTGGCATGTAATAACATTTCCAGCTAAGGCTACTAGACCACTGGAAGGAGTTAAACAGGCTGAACTGGATGGACTAAAGTCTTTATTCAGCCTTACATACTATGTTACTATGTTACTATGTTACTATTGGAGAATTGAGCGCGAGCAATGTTTTGCTTGTGCGTTTGAGCTTTTCATCATCTGCTCCAAGCTGGGCCGGCTCCAGGTTTATCGGCCGTGGGCGATAGAGTCTCGGTGGGCCCCTTGCGGTTCCGTATGACGCTCCTTTCCCCTGTAAATATTCCCCATCACAGGTGCAGGTCATTTTGGTGGGACAAAAAAGGTAGAAACACATTTTTTTTTTCAATCCACGCCGCAAGGCGCACTACAAAGTCACACTGGCTTCACCAAATATTTACCATGACTCGCTTTGTATAGCGCTACGGAAGATGATAGCGATTTATAAATAAGTAAACGGCACCCTATGTGCTATGCTAAAGATTACACCAATGTTTTCTGCATTGCCCATAGGAGGCTTTTGTTTCCAAACTTAAAAACAAATATCTTTACCTCGTTGGAAAAATGATGTGTCTCGCCCGTAGAAACGCCCCATCACAGGTACACGTCATTTTTGGGGCAAAAAGGTAAAAAAAAAATAAATGATTTTGCACTTTTTTGTGTCTAAACACTAAAAAGCTCACAGAGATGCAGGTTTCAATCCAGACCACGATGCAAGTCACACTGGCATACCTCCCAAATGTCCCTGATTTGGAGGGGGCCTGGCTTCATCCATCGCTCAATGAGGGGGCGTGGCTTCATCCATCCCTCAATGAGGGGCGTGGTTTGATACATCCCTCAATGAGGAGGCGTGGCTTCAACCTTCCCTCAATGAGGGGGTGTGGCTTCATCCATCCCTCAATGAGGGTGTGGCTTTATCCATCCATGAATGTGGGGCGTGGCTTCATTTACATATTGTCCCTCTTTGAGGTGTAACATGCAGATCTACCTATTCAAAGTGTTTCTATTGTTGTAACTGTTACAGTGTATCTCCTATCTCTTATCCATCCCTCCATAAGGGGGCGTGGCTTCATCCATCCCTCAATGAGGGTGTGGCTTCATTTACATATTGTCCATCTTTGATGTGTAATGCTCAGATCTGCAGTAATAAATTAGTCATTTGCCTATTAATAGTGTTTCTATTGTTGTAACTGTTACAATGTATTTCATCCCTCAATGAGGGGGCGTGGCTTCATCCATCCCTCAATGTGGGGGCGTGGTTTCATTTAACAATTATCCCTCTTTCCTCCCTGAAAAGTAGGAATGTAATGTAATGTAAAGGAAATGTTTAGCATGACCCCCATTGTTTCAGCTTCCCCCCACACACACAATCTCTCTAGCAGCTGGTTATTAAGTGTGTGTGTTTATATTACATAATACACAAGTTGCCCAGTGTTTTCTTTATCTCATAGTTTGGTGTTGGCTGCTAGAGATGAGCGAACTTTTGAAAAATTCGATTCGACTGATTCGCCGAATTTTCCGACAAAATTCGTTTCGACCCGAATTTATTCGCACGAATCGCTATTAAAAACAGCTATTTCTGAGCTTCCTAGAGCCTCAATAGGGTTGTAAACCATTCTGCCTTGCTGTAACACGCATAGGATGCGTGCTGGGTTACTGAAATAATACTGTATATAATTAGGACATGCAGATCAGAGGCATCGCTATTAGAATCGCAGAGCGGCACAATTACAGAGAGTTGAGGTGGCATCACTATGAGGGGCCCCTATATTGCCTGAAAAACACACCCTGGAGCTGGCAGCAGCAGGAGCCCAAATATTGGCTGAAACACATCCTGGAGTTGGCAGCAGGAGGCCAAAAATTGGCTGAATGACACCCTGGAGTTGCAAGCAGCAGCAGGAACCCAAACATAGCTTGAAAGAGACACTGGAGGTGGCAGCAGGAGCCCAAAAATTGGATGAATGACACCCTGGAGTTGCAAGCAGCAGCAGCAGCTGCCCAAGCATGGCTTGAAAGAGACACTGGAGTTGGCAGCAGGAGCCCAAAAATTGGATGAATCACACCCTGGAGTTGCAAGCAGCAGCAGCAGCAGCCCAAACATTACTTTAAAGAGACACTGGAGTTGGCAGCAGGAGCCCAAAAATTGGATGAATCACACCCTGGAGTTGCAAGCAGCAGGAGCCCAAACATTGCTTTAAAGAGACACTGGAGTTGGCAGCAGGAGCCCAAAAATTGGATGAATCACTCCCTGGAGTTGCAAGCAGCAGCAGGAGCCCAAACACTGGCTGAAAGAGACACTGGAGTTGGCAGCAGGAGCCCAAAAATTGGATGAATCACTCCCTGGAGTTGCAAGCAGCAGCAGGAGCCCAAACATTGGCTGAAAGAGACACTGGATTTGGCAGCAGGAGCCCAAAAATTGGATAAATCACACCCTGGAGTTGCAAGCAGCAGCAGCCCAAACATAGCTTGAAAGACACACTGGAGTTGGCTTCAGGAGCCCAAAAATTGGATGAATCACTCCCTGGAGTTGCAAGCAGCAGCAGCAGGAGCCGAAACATTGCTTTAAAGAGACACTGGAGTTGGCAGCAGGAGCCCAAAAATTGGATGAATCACTCCCTGGAGTTGCAAGCAGCAGCAGGAGCCCAAACATTGGCTGAAAGAGACACTGGAGTTGGCAGCAGGAGCCCAAAAATTGGATGAATCACTCCCTGGAGTTGCAAGCAGCAGCAGGAGGCCAAAAATTGGCTGAGAGAGACACTGGAGTTGGCAGCAGGAGCCCAAAAATTGGATGAATCACACCCTGGAGTTGCAAGCAGCAGCAGCCCAAACATAGCTTGAAAGACACACTGGAGTTGGCTTCAGGAGCCCAAAAATTGGATGAATCACTCCCTGGAGTTGCAAGAAGCAGCAGCAGGAGCCCAAAAATTGGCTGAAAGGCACACCCTGAAGTTGGCATCAGCAGGAGGCCAAAAATTGGTTGGAAGGCACACCCTGAAGTTGGCATCAGAAGGAGCCCAAAAATTGGCCTAAAGACATAAATATGTTTTGCACCATTTGGAAAGTGTAAAACGTGGCACCATGCTGAATCTAGTCGCATGCATCAGGCATTGGTGGGTGGAAATCCTGGCTGATCCATCCCTGATTCATTTTGACAAAGGTGAGTCTCTCCACATTTTTAGTTGACAGACGAGTTCTCCTCGCCGTAACTATGGCCCCCGCCGCACTAAACACCCGCTCAGATGGCACGCTACTTGCCGGGCAGGACAGCTTTTCCAGGGCAAACTCTGCTAGTTGCGGCCACAAATCAAGTTTGGCTGCCCAGAAGTCCAGCGGATCCTCAAGGTGTGTTGGCATGGTCATGTCAAGGTATGACATGACCTGCTGGTTGAGGTCCTGCTCCAGGTCTTCCTGCTGCTCATGAGTAGCCTCACTATGCGGATGTAGAAAGCTACTCATTAGCGACTGAAGACTGAGGCTGCTGCTGATGGAGCTGCTGCTGCTGCTCCTGCCAACCCCCCCAGCAGCCATGGCAGTGGAAGGTGAGCGCAGAGATCCCCTCGAGTCAGACCTGCGAGAGTATGGACCATGGCGCAGATAGGCATCGACCAACTGCCTACGTAGAATGTCTTTGTAGTAGTTCAGTTTGTCCTCCCTCTCGGCGGGTTTAAAAAATGCCCCCATTTTGTGCCGGAAGCGAGGGTCCAATAAGGTGGACAGCCAGAAGTCATCCCGCCGACAAATGGAAACAATTCTGGGGTCACTACGCAAGCACGTGAGCATGCTTCCTGCCATTTGCGCAAGTGACTCGGATGGACTACCTGTCTCCATCTCCACTGCATACTGCCACGGTGTGTCCGGGTCCTCTGTCTCGCCTTCCTCGAAACCCTCTAGCTCCTCTGGCTGCTCCTGCTCCTCCTCTCCTGTCCGCTGACTAGATAAACCAGCATTTCACCAAGCCTAAACTGTGCTTCACTGTGCCCCTCCTCCTCCTCTTCCTCCTCCTCCAGTTCAGCTCCAACGGGGTTCATGTGGCCGTAAGATGTAGACACCATGTCTCCAGTGCCCTGACCAGCCATGGTTCCCAACATGTTCTGTAGTACATGAAGCAGTGGAATCACGTTGTTCATCCCGTAATCCTGCTGACTGACAAATAAAGTGGCTTCCTCAAAGGGCCTGAGCAAACGGCAGGTGTCACGTATGAGCTGCCACTGGTTGACATTGAAGTTACACAGGGGAGTCCCCCTATCCGCTTGGATCATTAGGAAATCCGTGATGGCTTTTCTCTGTTCATATAATCGGTCCAACATGTGAAGGGTAGAATTCCAACGGGTGGAAACATCGCAAATCAGACTATGTTGGGGGATACCATTCTGACGCTGTAGCTCAAGAAGGGTGTGTTTGGCGGTGTATGAGTGGCTGAAGTGCATGCAAAGTTTCCTTGAAGTTGTTAGGATGTCTTGCATATGGGGGGAACACTTCAGAAACTGCTTGACAACCAGATTGAAGACATGAGCCATGCAGGGGGCATGGGTCAGCCTTCCTTGGCGCAGCGCAGACAAAATGTTCTTCCCATTGTCGGTAACCATGATTCCCATTTTAAGTTTTCTTGGAGTAAGCCATGTTTGGATTTCCTGATGAATAAATTTAAGCAGTTCCTCCCCTGTGTGACTCCGTTCGCTAAGACAAACCATGTGAAGCACTGCGTGACACCTCCGTGCCCTGCACACATGGTAGACTGGAGGGGCACTGAGACTTGAGCCTACAGTGGAGGGTGAGGAGATGGCGGAGGATGAGGAGGCCGAGTCGCACGGTGTCACAGGCCGAAGCGGCGTGACCTTTCCAAGTTGCTGCTGCAAAGGGACCACATTCACCCAGTGGGCCGTAAACGACATGTACTGTCCCTGACCGTAGTTACAGCTCCAGACGTCGGCGCTGCCATGCACTTTGCTACACACCGACAGGCTCAAGGACTGGCCCACCTTCTGTTCAACAAAAGTGTGCAGCGCTGGTACTGCCTTCTTGGCAAAGAAATGACGGCTTGGGACTCTCCACCTCGGCTCGGCACAAGCCATCAGTTCTCTGAAAGGTGCAGAGTCCACCACCTGAAAAGGGAGCGACTGCAGCACCAGCAACTTGGACAGGAGCACATTCAGCTTCTGCGCCGTAGGATGAGTGGGCACATACTGCTGTCTCTTGGACATGGCTTCGCTGATGGATTGCTGGCGGGATGCATGACTTGGAGGAGGAGGAGCAGGAGCGACAGAGGATGGGTATGACGCACAGCTGCCTTCGGCTGAGGTGCTGGAGCCTTGGCTGGCAGAAATTGGGAGCGGCGTGCCACTTGGTGAGGAAACAGACTGGACTACCCCTTGGGAGCCTCGGTTCTCCCAGGTCGCTTTATGGTGACGCATCATATGTTGACGCAGGGCCGTAGTGCCAACATTTGGGCCCTGGCCACGCTTCATCTTCTGCCTACATATCTTTCATGTGGCCCTGTTACCCTCCTGCGGATGCTTCAGGAAGAACTGCCACACTGCCGAGTAGCTACTTTTCCCACCAACAGGCCTCACTGATTCGCTGCTATTGTCGCCAACTCCAGGAACCCCTGCCCCACTACCTCCCGATAAGGTAGCCTGCCGCGCAGCAGGTTCTCTACCCTGGGCCCGGCCCCGTTTGGCTCCAGGCTTTACAATTGTGCCCCCATGCTGACTGCCAACCATGCTGCTAACACCTTGCTGCCTGAGCTGCTGACTCCGGGGCAACCTGCGCCCCTCTTCTCCTGATGATGACGATGAAGCCCCTTCATCACCCGGCTCCCAAGTGCGATCGGCTTCATCGTCATCATCATTATCACCGAGTTGTGGCTGTACGTCACTGATGTTCTTGGTTTCCTCAACATTGTCTGGCGCAGAAGCTAGAAATCTCGCAACACCCATGACACTGTCCACATCACTATTTGTCGGCTGAGCTAAAGAAGCCACCTCCATTTCATGTCTGGGCAGTAGCTGCTGACTGTCCTCTATCTGATCGTCCTCCTCACTAAAGAGTGGAGCTGAACCCAAAGCATAGGATACGTCGCTGGGGGAGGGAACGGCGTAGGACAGAGGCAATGGGAGGACAGGGACTGCTCTCGGGGCATGCCAACTCAGGGTTGTGTCAGAGGAACCTACCGACCCTAGACTGGGGGTCTCAGACGTAACTTGTGATGATGTTGATGAGCGCGTTAACCAATCTACCACGGCAGATGCGTTACTGGTGGAGACACGACCGCTAGTAGATACTGGCAGATCAGGTCTCTCACCGTGACTCCTGCTGCCACTCGCCCCTAGTCTGCTGCAACCTCTGCCTGCAGAATCTTGGCCTCTGCCACTACTCTTTGAACATCCTGGCACTTGTCTGCCTGACATTTTTATGTATTTGCTTATTTAGTATAAACAGATAGGGTTCAAGGTGCAGCTGTGGGGTGCCCTGCGGCCTGGTTTATTAAAAGCAGTCAAAAACAAGTGCAAACTGAAGTAGCTTAATAAAGCAGCTGATGCTGATCAACGCTTATGTTGTATAACAGATAGGGTGCAAGGTGCAGCTTTGGGGTGCCCTGCGGCCTGGTTTATTAAAAGCAGTCAAAAACAAGTGCAAACTGAAGTAGCTTAATAAAGCAGCTGATGCTGATCAACGATTATGTTGTATAACAGATAGGGTGCAAGGTGCAGCTTTGGGGTGCCCTGCGGCCTGGTTTATTAAAAGCAGTCAAAAACAAGTGCAAACTGAAGTAGTTTAATAAAGCAGCTGATGCTGATCAACGATTATGTTGTATAACAGATAGGGTGCAAGGTGCAGCTTTGGGGTGCCCTGCGGCCTAGTTTATTAAAAGCAGTCAAAAACAAGTGCAAACTGAAGTAGCTTAATAAAGCAGCTGATGCTGATCAACGCTTATGTTGTATAACAGATAGGGTGCAAGGTGCAGCTTTGGGGTGCCCTGCGGCCTGGTTTATTAAAAGCAGTCAAAAACAAGTGCAAACTGAAGTAGTTTAATAAAGCAGCTGATGCTGATCAACGATTATGTTGTATAACAGATAGGGTGCAAGGTGCAGCTTTGGGGTGCCCTGCGGCCTGGTTTATTAAAAGCAGTCAAAAACAAGTGCAAACTGAAGTAGCTTAATAAAGCAGCTGATGCTGATCAACGATTATGTTGTATAACAGATAGGTTGCAAGGTGCAGCTTTGGGGTGCCCTGCGGCCTGGTTTATTAAAAGCAGTCAAAAACAAGTGCAAACTGAAGTAGCTTAATAAAGCAGCTGATGCTGATCAACGCTTATGTTGTATAACAGATAGGGTTAAAATAGCATGTGCCTTGGGATGCCCGTGTGGCCTGCTATATTTCAAGCTGAACAAAAAGTAACAATAATCCAAGTATGAGAAATGCTTTTGTTTAACAGATAGGGTTAAAATAGCATGTGCATTGGGATGCCCGTGTGGCCCGGTATATTTGAAGCTGAACAAAAAGTAACAATAATCCAAGTATGAGAAATGCTTTAGCTTAACAAATAGGGTTAATTAGCATGTGCCTTGGGATGCCCGTCTGGCCTGGTATATTTCAAACTGAACAAAAAGTAACAATAATCCAAGTATGAGAAATGCTTGTGCTTAACAAATAGGGTTAAATAGCATGTGCCTTGGGATGCCCGTGTGGCCTGGTATATTTCAAGCTGAACAAAAAGTAACAATAATCCAAGTATGAGAAATGCTTGTGCTTAACAGATAGGGTGAAATAGCATGTGCCTTGGGATGCCAGTGTGGCGTAATGTATTTTAAGCTGAACAAAAAGTATTAACAATAATCCAAGTATGAGAAATGCTTTTGTTTAACAGATAGGGTTAAATAGCATGTTTACAAATTACATTAGAAATTGGGATACCCCAGGCAGCAGTGTCATTGAAAGAGACAGATTGTAACGCAGACCATATACAAGCAGAGAAACTCAGGCTGCAACAGGCCTCTTTAGTTTACATGGTTGGGGTAGGTTATCTTACAAATTGGGATACCCCACTGTATATGAAACCGAATATAATGCACACCCAAAAGTGGACAATCAGCCTCCAAGAGGCCTGCTTAGTTTAAATAAGAGAGCTGCTTAGCTTAAATCAGAGAGCTGCTTAGTGTAAATAAGAGGCCTGCTTAGTTTAAATAAGAGAGCTGCTTAGTGTAAATAAGAGAGGTAGGTTATGTTATGTTACAGAATGGGATGCCCCCACAGCAGGCTTTAGAACAGTATATATGCACAGCAACAGTGGATAAGCAGCCTGCAACAGGCCAAATTACTTTAAATAAGTGTGCAGCTTAGAGGAAATACAGAGGCTAATGGGATGTTACAAAATGGGATGCCCCCACAGCAGACTTGAGATCAGTATATATGCACAGTAAAAGTGTCTAAGCAGGCTGCAACAGGACAAATTTCTTTAAATAGGTGTGCAGCTTAGAGGAAATACAGAGGCTAATGGGATGTTACAAAATGGGATGCCCCCACAGCAGACTTGAGATCAGGATATATGCACAGAAAAAGTGTCTAAGCAGGCTGCAACAGGCCAAATTACTTTAAATAAGTTTGCAGCTTAGAGGAAATACAGAGGCTAATGGGATCTTACAAAATGGGATGCCCCCACAGCAGACCTGAGATCAGTATATATGCACAGTAAAAGTGTATAAGCATGCTGCAACAGGCCAAATTACTTTAAATAAGTGTGCAGCTTAGTGAAGATCAAGAGGGGTATGGTATGTTGTAGAGTGGGATACCCCCAAGCAGGCTTTAGAACAGTATATATGCACAGCAACAGTGGATAAGCAGGCTCCAACAGGCCAAATTTCTTTAAATAAGTGTGCAGCTTAGAGGAAATACAGAGGCTAATGGGATGTTACAAAATGGGATGCCCCCACAGCAGACTTGAGATCAGTATATATGCACAGTAAAAGTGTCTAAGCAGGCTGCAACAGGCCAAATTACTTTAAATAAGTGTGCAGCTTAGAGGAAATACAGAGGCTAATGGGATGTTACAGAATGGGATGCCCCCACAGCAGACCTGAGATCAGTATATATGCACAGCAACAGTGGATAAGCAGGCTCCAACAGGCCAAATTACTTTAAATAAGTGTGCAGCTTAGTGAAGATCAAGAGGGGTATGGTATGTTATAGAGTGGGATACCCCCAAGCAGGCTTTAGAACAGTATATATGCACAGCAACAGTGGATAAGCAGCCTGCAACAGGCCAAATTTCTTTAAATAAGTGTGCAGCTTAGAGGAAATACAGAGGCTAATGGGATGTTACAAAATGGGATGCCCCCACAGCAGACTTGAGATCAGTATATATGCACAGTAAAAGTGTCTAAGCAGGCTGCAACAGGCCAAATTTCTTTAAATAAGTGTGCAGCTTAGAGGAAATACAGAGGCTAATGGGATGTTACAAAATGGGATGCCCCCACAGCAGACTTGAGATCAGGATATATGCACAGAAAAAGTGTCTAAGCAGGCTGCAACAGGCCAAATTACTTTAAATAAGTGTGCAGCTTAGAGGAAATACAGAGGCTAATGGGATCGTACAAAATCGGATGCCCCCACAGCAGACCTGAGATCAGTATATATGCACAGTAAAAGTGTATAAGCATGCTGCAACAGGCCAAATTACTTTAAATAAGTGTGCAGCTTAGTGAAGATCAAGAGGGGTATGGTATGTTGTAGAGTGGGATACCCCCAAGCAGGCTTTAGAACAGTATATATGCACAGCAACAGGGGATAAGCAGGCTCCAACAGGCCAAATTACTTTAAATAAGTGTGCAGCTTAGTGAAGATCAAGAGGGGTATGGTATGTTGTAGAGTGGGATACCCCCAAGCAGGCTTTAGAACAGTATATATGCACAGCAACAGTGGATAAGCAGGCTCCAACAGGCCAAATTTCTTTAAATAAGTGTGCAGCTTAGAGGAAATACAGAGGCTAATGGGATGTTACAAAATGGGATGCCCCCACAGCAGACTTGAGATCAGTATATATGCACAGTAAAAGTGTCTAAGCAGACTGCAACAGGCCAAATTACTTTAAATAAGTGTGCAGCTTAGAGGAAATACAGAGGCTAATGGGATGTTACAGAATGGGATGCCCCCACAGCAGACCTGAGATCAGTATATATGCACAGCAACAGTGGATAAGCAGGCTCCAACAGGCCAAATTTCTTTAAATAAGTGTGCAGCTTAGTGAAGATCAAGAGGGGTATGGTATGTTATAGAGTGGGATACCCCCAAGCAGGCTTTAGAACAGTATATATGCACAGCAACAGTGGATAAGCAGCCTGCAACAGGCCACATTACTTTAAATAAGTGTGCAGCTTAGAGGAAATACAGAGGCTAATGGGATGTTACAAAATGGGATGCCCCCACAGCAGACTTGAGATCAGTATATATGCACAGTAAAAGTGTCTAAGCAGGCTGCAACAGGCCAAATTTCTTTAAATAAGTGTGCAGCTTAGAGGAAATACAGAGGCTAATGGGATGTTACAAAATGGGATGCCCCCACAGCAGACTTGAGATCAGGATATATGCACAGAAAAAGTGTCTAAGCAGGCTGCAACAGGCCAAATTACTTTAAATAAGTGTGCAGCTTAGAGGAAATACAGAGGCTAATGGGATCTTACAAAATCGGATGCCCCCACAGCAGACCTGAGATCAGTATATATGCACAGTAAAAGTGTATAAGCATGCTGCAACAGGCCAAATTACTTTAAATAAGTGTGCAGCTTAGTGAAGATCAAGAGGGGTATGGTATGTTGTAGAGTGGGATACCCCCAAGCAGGCTTTAGAACAGTATATATGCACAGCAACAGGGGATAAGCAGGCTCCAACAGGCCAAATTACTTTAAATAAGTGTGCAGCTTAGTGAAGATCAAGAGGGGTATGGTATGTTACAGAATGGGATACCCCCAAGCAGGCTTTAGAACAGTATATATGCACAGCAACAGTGGATAAGCAGGCTCCAACAGGCCAAATTTCTTTAAATAAGTGTGCAGCTTAGAGGAAATACAGAGGCTAATGGGATGTTACAAAATGGGATGCCCCCACAGCAGACTTGAGATCAGTATATATGCACAGAAAAAGTGTCTAAGCAGACTGCAACAGGCCAAATTACTTTAAATAAGTGTGCAGCTTAGAGGAAATACAGAGGCTAATGGGATGTTACAGAATGGGATGCCCCCACAGCAGACTTGAGATCAGTATATATGCACAGCAAAAGTGTCTAAGCAGGCTGCAACAGGCCAAATTACTTTAAATAAGTGTGCAGCTTAGAGGAAATACAGAGGCTAATGGGATGTTACAGAATGGGATGCCCCCACAGCAGACCTGAGATCAGTATATATGCACAGCAACAGTGGATAAGCAGGCTCCAACAGGCCAAATTACTTTAAATAAGTGTGCAGCTTAGTGAAGATCAAGAGGGGTATGGTATGTTATAGAGTGGGATACCCCCAAGCAGGCTTTAGAACAGTATATATGCACAGCAACAGTGGATAAGCAGCCTGCAACAGGCCAAATTTCTTTAAATAAGTGTGCAGCTTAGAGGAAATACAGAGGCTAATGGGATGTTACAGAATGGGATGCCCCCACAGCAGACCTGAGATCAGTATATATGCACAGAAAAAGTGTCTAAGCAGGCTGCAACAGGCCAAATTACTTTAAATAAGTGTGCAGCTTAGAGGAAATACAGAGGCTAATGGGATGTTACAGAATGGGATGCCCCCACAGCAGACCTGAGATCAGTATATATGCACAGTAAAAGTGTCTAAGCAGGCTGCAACAGGCCAAATTACTTTAAATAAGTGTGCAGCTTAGAGGAAATACAGAGGCTAATAGGATGTTACAGAATGGGATGCCCCCACAGCAGACCTGAGATCAGTATATATGCACAGAAAAAGTGTCTAAGCAGGCTGCAACAGGCCAAATTACTTTAAATAAGTGTGCAGCTTAGAGGAAATACAGAGGCTAATGGGATGTTACAGAATGGGATGCCCCCACAGCAGACCTGAGATCAGTATATATGCACAGTAAAAGTGGATAAGCAGGCTGCAACAGGCCAAATTACTTTAAATAAGTGTGCAGCTTAGAGGAAATACAGAGGCTAATGGGATGTTACAGAATGGGATGCCCCCACAGCAGACCTGAGATCAGTATATATGCACAGAAAAAGTGTCTAAGCAGGCTGCAACAGGCCAAATTACTTTAAATAAGTGTGCAGCTTAGAGGAAATACAGTGGCTAAAGGGATGTTACAGAATGGGATGCCCCCACAGCAGACTTGAGATCAGTATATATGCACAGTAAAAGTGTCTAAGCAGGCTCCAACAGGCCAAATTACTTTAAATAAGTGTGCAGCTTAGAGGAAATACAGAGGCTAATGGGATGTTACAAAATGGGATGCCCCCACAGCAGACTTGAGATCAGTATATATGCACAACAAAAGCGTCTAAGCAGGCTGCAACAGGCCAAATTACTTTAAATAAGTGTGCAGCTTAGAGGAAATACAGAGGCTAATGAGATCTTACAAAATGGTAATGTTCCCACAGCAGACTTGAGATCAGTTCAGTATATATGCACATTAAAAGTGTATAAGCAGCCTGAAACAGCTAACAAAGCCAGTCAGCCAGCCAGTAACACTCAGGCTGAATGAAAAAAAAAAAAATCTCCCTGTCACTGCCTCCGATTTTTCCAACCTTTCCCTGCTTCTCGCTGACTTCCTGCCTGTCTCCTGCCTGTCTCCTGGCTGTCCCTGGCTGTCCCTGGCTCTCTAACTGTCTCTCCCTGAATACAGCAGTGTCCTGTCTCTCACAAATGCAATAGAGAAATGAACAAAAGCAAGATGGCCGCCGCTTTATATAGCGCTGTGACGTCACCGGGGCTCCTGGCTGCTGATAGGCTGCATGTGACCTTCCCATGATAACTTGCCCCAGGGGATATGTCCAGACATGTCCATCCACCATTTTACAATGCCTGTAATTGAAATAAATGGAGTTTAAAGGAAAACTTCGATCGATCGAATCGCGGGGAAATTCGGATTCGTTCAGAATAGAATTTTTCATGAAATTCGGATCGAATCCGGGTTCGTCCGGATCGATTCGCTCATCCCTATTGGCTGCTGCTGGCACAGCTCTCCCCTCAGAGCCGGAATAAGTGTGGTGGGGGCCCCAGATACAGTATAAAATAATATTCCAGCCAAGTAACTGATTGGTGGTTGTCTGGCACCCGCCTACTTACTGGAACATCAGATCGAGTCCCTTGTGCTGGTGCGTGCTGCTCGGGAACTCCTGCTTTGCCATTCTGGGTGGGGGGTAGTGTAGTCGCCCGGCTGGTTCCCTGCATTGAGCTGCCAGCGGCTGTGCTTGGTGGCTTATGTGCAGTGACAGCTCTGCACCCATCACTGCAGCGTTGCTGCCGGCGGCTTTGCTGCTCTGGACTCTCCGTCCTGCCCTGTGGTGGCTTTGGCTGTGTGGGGTTGCAAAAACAAAAAAATCTTACCCAGGCGTTCCCCCACTGCCACCGATAGCTTCATTGTCAGCCCATCAGACCATAGACTGAAAAGCCTCCTGGACCAGACCATAACCCAAAGGTTGGTGGAGGCCAATTTTGCGGGGCAAGTGGTGGAGGCCCTGGGGTGTGCGCCTTTCGTGCCCCCATCATAACCCAGCCCTGCTTATGTGTGTGGTAAGATGGCCACTCCCGTGCAGTTCTGCAGCATAGGTTCCGGAACATCTGCATGGCCCTCTCAAATAGTTTATTTAGCTGATTGCTAGAGGGGAGTTTAGGGGAGCAATTTACTAAGTTTTCTTTTTTTTTTTTTTTTTTTACTTTTGGTCTGCTTTAATAGAGGTCAGTTCTTGTGCGCTATGCTAGCCATGGTGGATGGTAGAGCCTCATTGTGTGTAACTGGAGAATAATGTCGTTGGTTGAACACTTCAGTGAGGTGGACACACAGGTCTTAATTTAAATCTGTGCACAATATTAAAGACTCACTAACAACTGCTATAGTTCTAAGAGATTGGCGCAGGGCCAGTGTGTTGCCTATTTTTAAAGAGGGATCTAGGTTTTCTCCGGGCAACATCCATTGTGGGGAAATTGCTTGAGGGGCTTTTAAGGGACTATATTCACGAATATGTAACTATTCATAATATTATAAGTGACAACCAGCACGGTTTTACTAAGAACAGAAGCTGCCAGACTAACCTGATTGGCTTCTATGAGGAGGTGAGTAGAAGCCTGGACAGAGGGGCGGATGTAGATCGGGGGTCTCTGGATGGTGCAGTGTGACACTGTCCCCCATAGACACGTATTGAGGAAATTGAGATCTTCAGGATTAGAAAAGACAGTTTGTAACTGGATTGAAAACTGTCTGAAGGATCGTGTGCAGAGAGTTGTGGGTAATGATCCCTACTCTGAATGGTTATCGGGTGTAAGCGGTGTACCCCAGGGTTCAGTGCTGGGCCCACTTTTATTCAACTTGTTTATAAATGACATAGAAGATAGGATCAAAAGCACTGTCTCGATTTTTACAGATGACACAAAGATATGGAGCACAGTGCGGTCTATTGAAGATGGTCACAAGCTTCAGGCTGACTTGGACAGAGTGTCTGGGCTCCACTTGGCAAATGAAGTTCAATGTGGAGAAATGTAAAGTGATGCACTTGGGGTCTAACAACCTGAAGGCCACATATATCCACGGGGAAGTAAAACTGGTAGAGTTACTCACTGAGAAGGATCTGGGGTTCTGGTAGATCACAGGCTAAATAACAGCATGCAATGCCAAGCAGCTGCTTCTAAGGCCACCAAGATATTATCATGCATTAATAGAGGCCTGGAATCATGGGGTAGGTGAGTAATATTTTCTATTTAAAAGGCACTGGGGTGCCATCCTATCCAGTGGGCACCCGTTCATAGAAAGCACGCTTGGAAAGGGAGCAGAGGAGCCACCAAACTAATAAGACGAATGAAAGATCTTATTGATGAGAAAAGATTATTGGAATTTAATCAGTTTAGTCTTGACAGGAGAGGACTGAGGGGGACATGAGTAACTTGTATAAATATATAAATGGCCAATACAAAAAATATGGGGAAACACTATTTCAGGTAAAATCCTCTCTAAAGACAGAGGTGCGCTCCCTCCGACTGGAAAAAAAGGAATTCAGTCTCCAGAGGCGACAATCATTTTTTAACCATAAGAACAATAAATCTAGGGAATAGCCTCCCACAAAAGCTTGTTACAGCATCAACAGCTGACAGCTTCAAAAAAGGATTAGATGCTTATTTAGAGGAAAATAATATTAACAGTTACTATTAGCTGTTATCAGTAAAATAAATTAAAAAATAAAATAAAAAATAACTTCCCCGACCCAAACGCCCTTGGTTGAACTTGATGGACATATATCTTATTTTAACTATTAACTATGTAACTATTTAAATCATAATTGATTAGCAAATACATATTAAAATGGGGTGAAGGGGGTTATTGATGCATTTAGTGCTTTGTTATCTCAGTGTTCTCATTGAAAGTTTAGATAAAATAATTATAATGTAGCTTTAGATGTTACAGTGCAAATGATTCACAGAGTCTTTAATTGTTAACTTTTGAAATAATGCCCCGTTCCCTTGTCCTAGGTCTCCACAAGTGGTCTCTTCCCCTGTGTCTGGTCTCCTGGCTGCTCTGCCTGACTCTGCTGATTGGAGTGATTGTCCTGGCTGTGCAATGTGAGTAATTCAGCAAATTATCTGTATCGGGGTGGTTCCCTTTCAATGTGTTGTGGGTCAAGGCCCCTCACCGGGATAAAGAGGCAGAGAATTACACAGGGCTTGTGCCAGTAACTATCAGAAATTAGAAATATTAGAACCCTCCTGTAGGCAGTAGAGATGAATGAACTGTTGAAAAGTTTGGTTCGACGAACTTTTCCAAACTTTTCAAACTAGTTTGGGGCGAACTTTCGTCTAAAACGCATGAAAGACAATGCCTGACAACCCTAAAAGTCCTTTATAACACCCAGAAGTCACCCAAGGCTGTATAAAAAATGTTTTTGTGGACTAATTAGCATTTGAATTGGTTTTGTCTACCCACTAATTAGCATTTCAATAGTCCGTGTCTGTCTTTGATAGTTTAAAGCACATAAGAAAATAGGGACAAGCAACGGGGTTGGCTTTCCTGGTATGTGAAAAAAAGTAATGGCTTTTTACAAGTGAGGAAAAATGTACCCATGTACTCTGCCAGGCCTGTGTAGAAATGTGGCAAAACGTAGTGGCACACCATCTGAATTCTTTTGCTGAAGACCACTAGGGCTCATACGGCTAAGCTGGTGGTCTAAAGCTCTACATCATCAGACTGTTGACACTGAGAACGGGAGAACAGCCAGGGTGATGAGAATGCCTGTCTTACAGAGCCCGCCCATTATGCTGATTATTATCGCAAAGCCAAGGGACACGCCCAAGTATTTCAAAAGATAAATCATAAAGTGTAAGTGTAAACTTTGATATCTCAGCTATTTCTTTTTCAGTTTAAGAACGAAAAACTGTTTAGGACAGCGCCAAACGTAGCCCGACGCAATGGTGTAACAATTGTCTTTGCCTGCAGAATCACTTATACAAATAGTCACACAAATAGTATATATACAAATCACACAAATAGTCTGATAACATGTTGTCAGATGCTCAATACAGCAGTGAACAGAGCCGTAGCTACACAAGGTTTAGAATAAGGCCAAAAAACATGTTAACCCTTTTGTTGCCAAGCACGTAACACCTACGTGCTGGCTTGGCTGGGCCTTAAGTGCCAAGCCCGTAGGTGTTACGTGCTTGACTTTCCTCGCTTCTAGTTTAAAAAATAAAAATCAAAAATACTCACCTGACCCCTTGTTGGATCCGGCCGGGTCTCCTCTTTAATTTGGTGCCATCCGATCCCCCGTGGGGGGTCGGATGGCTCCAGGAGAGCCCCCGGAATAGGCCGCCCCCCCCAGCTTCTGCAGCAGCAGCTGCTAACTGTAAAAAAAAAATAAAAATAAAAATGACATTCACTTACCTGTGTGTGCGCTGGCTCCCGCTGTCCCTCCTCTTCACCTGGGGGGCCTCCAATCCCCCCCCAGGACTTACCGATCTTCAGGAGAGAGCCTGGGAGGCTCTCTCCTCTCTTCTTCTCGATGGCGGCCGCCATCTTGCCTCTAAGCCCCGCCCCCTTGGGGTTTCTCACGCAATAAGATTTTATTGACAAACTTACATTTTTTATTACAAAAATTGTAAAAAAATATATTTTTTTTAATTTTTTTCACACATTTCACCCAAAAATGTTGAGAATACACCTAAAAAATACAAACAAGACATTTCATGTTAAAGCCCAGACTCTGTTGAAAAAAACAATATATAATTTTCCTGGGAAATCCCTGGAAATCCTTTCAAAAATGACAGTTGAACATGTGTAGCGCAAAACAGTGAAACTCAGTCTGGCAACAGGGAGTGGCAAATGCTGCAGGTAGGCTGGCAGCGAAAGGGTTAAACAGGTTCTGGTTAAAACTGGATTAAGTAGGGTTGTTCTGTTGCTGTATAGAGAGCCTCTCTTAGATCCTTGCCCGGACCTGTATAGACCATGATCCCTGCTGGCAATTAGTTACAGACAGCGAACATACTTCCCAAGTGTCCCTGATTTAGAGGGACTGTCCCTTTTTTGAGTCCATATCCCCCTGTGCCTGGTTGGTCTCATTTGTCCCTCTTTGAGGTGTAAAATGCAGATCTGCAGCAATAAATGATTGTTTTGCATATTCAAAGTGTTTCTATTGTTGTAACTCTTACAGTCTCCTATCCATCCCTCAATGAGGGGGCGTGGCTTCATCCATCCCTCAATGAGGGGGTGTGGCCTAATTTAACAACTTTACTACCCTAAAAAACATTGTGAGTTATGCATGAATTCCCCACTTGCCTGGATTGACTTATGTGCAACCTTATTCAGAGGAATCCTCAAACACCGCAACTGTGAAGAATAGAGCGGTGTATTATGTCTTGAAAAGGACGTAGATCAGATAATACTAAGAAAGCTTATGGAGTGGAGGCAGGGGCGAGCTGCCCATAGGGCATACCGGGACGATGCCTGGTAGGCCGCCACCTACCCTGCACTTGCTGGCTGATGAGGCCCCAACTGGTGAATGGGAGCCGCTGCGGTATGTCCAGAGGCAACTCCCATTTACCTAAGCCATGGCAAGGAGCCACTCACTCAAGGTGGCTTTAGGTGGTATGCATGGGGTACAACATTGTATGGGCCCCAAAGTGGTTGATACCACAGATGCCAAAATCTAGCCTGATCCTGAAATGGTGGTGATTGGTTATTTTAAGGGATTTTTACTTTGGATCGTCACCATGAGCCTGTTTTTGTTGCTTTCTGTAGATGCCCATTATTCCAGGGATATTGAACGTACCATGGACACTTATCGAAAGATGAACCACAGCCTGACCCAGCTTCTTAAAGGCCAAGAGGAGAGCAGAAAGGAACTGTCGACCACCAGGACAGAGCTCGAGCAAGTGGTACAGGTCAATATGGGTCTGAACAGCTCTATACTGCAATGGCAGCAGCATGTAGAGACGTTAAAGGTCACCAATCAGGAGGCAGAGAGGAAACTGCAACAGTTCCTGAGAGGTAATCAAAGTTGGTATACAAAAATTGCTACCTGATGGGTCTTCTTGAATTAAAGTGGGCCAAAACCTAGAATTTTTTGACTATCCTGGGTATTGGTCCTTGCCCCGGGGGATGCCCTGCTGTATGAAACCCCCCAGGTCACTCGGATGAACTCACCTATCCCTGTTCCTATGACGCATGTGCAACCTTTCGTTCAATCAGCGCACTTGGATCTGCTCCCATCCCTTTGTCTAAGCCTTCGTCTAAGGCGAGCGGACCCGAGCGTGGCCATTCACAAATGCCTGGTGCAGGCACGAGCCCTTTAAAATGGATATCAGGGATGCGGCTGCTGCTTGCGCATGTGCCGTTGGACTGGAAAGGAAGGTGAGTTTTGACTATGCTGGGTTTTGGTCCTTTCCCCGGGGCACCCCCCAATCGATGTGTAAAAACCCCCAGATCGCAGATGCCAACTCACCTGTTTCTGGTCCTACAGCGCATGCATGGCCGCTCGTCCTATCAGCGCGCTTGGAGCCGCTGACGTCAAGTTGTCTAAGCCTTTGTCTAAGGCCAGCGTCTACGAGCATGCTGACAGCGGCACTCCCTGCTTCCCTATAACAGGGAGCATGCCCACGCCGGCCATTCACAAATGCCTGGCGTGGGCACACACCCTGCTAGAGGGATAGCAGGGATGCTGGCGCGGCTCACACATGCGCCGTTGGACCGGGAAGTAAGGTAAGGTTTTGGGGCGACCTGGGGGATTTCACAAATTGGGATGCCACAGGGGAAGGGAATCAATCGGTCCGGGAATCTTATAGATTCCTGGTCCGATCATGCTGGGTTTTAGTCCACTATAAGGTCACTGGCATTTTATAGCATGGTGGTGATCAATGGTTCAGTTCAGAGGCTTTGGAAGATATCTGGAAATGTTTTCTGGTCCACAGAAAACAACTAACGCAGCCAAATCGCCCCAATTTGACACCAAACAACCCTTTGGTTGGTTAAAGAAAGTCAGAGGCCTCCTTTAGCTGAGTCCCTCTTTAAACCGGACCAACAGCCTGGCACAGTTGGGTAAAAAAGTCGGCCATTTTGGAGCTTCCTCTCCCAGCATCTCAGCCATGCTGCTGCCTGGATTCAACTGACATAACTGACAATGCGCAAAAACAGGAAGTTCAGCAGCACTTCCTGTTTGCAGGCAGCCTGCAAATGCATGACCCCCGATTTTGTTTCTAAAATTTATCACAGCAGGAGTTAGAAAAAGGTAAATACATTTTTATGTGCAGCAATCTAAATTGCCCCGGTGAGGGGGCGTGGCAAATGAGCATTGTTTGTCGTGTTGGAGGGAAGATCCCTAATCTCCACAGTTATACCCGGCCCACCCTGGGAAAACCCTTATTTTGTTTTTCTTTATGGGAGGGGTCTCCACCTGACCATATGGGTTTATATTCAATCAGAAGATAAAGAAAAGGAATTGTAACGTGGGTCAGGCTGGATATTAGGTGATTTATATACTTTATTAGAATTCCATGTATCCAACTCTATGACAAAACTATTACTAAATACCATAACAAGTGAAAACCATTGAAATATATAGCGTTATAATACGCTAGACTGTCGCTGCCCCCTGGAGGTGCCTGCACCACTTACCTGCACTCACTCATACGCCAGCAGATTAGAATTGCCTACTGGCCCTAACTATAGATGGCCACAGACTATGGGTATCTAAGGTAACCTGAGACCCGGGCTACACATTGCATGGCTGATGCATGTCTTTAACAGTAACCCTCCATATAGCTTCAGCCGGTCTTTAAATGTGTCCCGACTTAGAAGTGCTCCTCCAAAAGAGAGGGGGGTAGCTGCTCCTAGACCTATGGCAGGTAGCAACTATGTGCAAGTTGCCTCCCCCTTCTTGTAGCACCTGTGTCAGTACTCCCCCAGAGACAAAAAAACTCAGGGAGCCATGTATTGGGATGTGATAGACAACTTACAGTGCAATGTGATGTATCCTGTGTATGTTATATACACCCATGAAAGCTATATTGATATTCAGGATTTAAGAACCATTAAAATATACAGTGCTATAATACCTTAGACTGTCGCTGCCCCCTGGAGGTACCTCCACCACTCACCCACACTCACACATACGCCGGCAGACTAGAATGGCCTACTGGCCCTAACTATAGATGACTACAGACTATGGGTATCTAAGGTAACCTGAGACCCGGGCTATGCATTGCATGGTTGATGTATGTCTTTAACAGTAATCCTCCATATATCTTCAGCCGACCCTTTAATGCATCCTGACTTATCAGTGCTCCTCCATAAGAGGGGGGATAGCTACTCCCAGGCCTATGGCAGAAAATAACTATGTGCAAGTAGCCTTCCCCCACCTTGTAGTACTTGTGTCAGTACTTCCCCTGTCTCCACAGAGGTGACAAAGCTCAGAGAGCCATATATTGGGATGTGATGTTAAAACCTTGGATGTATCATCTTTCCATCCTGCTGTGATTGTAACAAACAAGACGAGTCATTCCGAAAAGCCTGCCAGCTCCCTGCTGAGGGTTACATTGTGTTACATTATTTAAGCCAAATAGAATTTCATGTATCCTAATTGTTTCTATTGTAATCAGTTGTGATACTTACTAAAACAGTCATGAGCCTGTTATTATAGAGTGTAGACAGCTTACAGTGCGATGTGATGTCTCCTGTGTATGTTATATACGCCCATGAAAGCTATATTTAGGATTTAACAGCCACCACTGGCACTTTGTGATGTTCCATTTTATTTTATATCTTTTTGCCTCTTTTCAGCTTTGTCCTATTTCAATGGCGCAGCTAGAGGCGGTGATAAGATCTTCATTTCAAGAAATGATGAAACCTACTGGGCTGATGCTGTGACCATATGTCGCAGATATGGAGGTCAGCTGGCCATGCCAAGGAACCACACAGAGAATCAGGCTGTGCTCTCCATTATGAAGAAGTTTATGCGCAGGGCCGCGTTCTTGGGCTTCAATGACCAGCAGACGGAGAAGGTGTTTAGAGATCTGAATGGCATCGCTATCACATACAAAAACTGGTATCGGGGTCAGCCCGACAATTTCGAAAATAATGAGCACTGTGTCCAGATGTTGGAGACCGGGGAGTGGAACGATGTGTCTTGCACGCACTCATTTCTAGTCATTTGTGAATTTATCTGAATGTCACCGCTCATTGGAAAAAGTCATCAGTACAAGAAGCCGCTCACAGATGAAGCTCAATAATGTGTGCAGGATGTGTGCCAATACAAATGTATCACAACTGTGTTAAAGTGGACCAAAACCCACCCTGATTGGCCCAGGAATCTATAAGATTCACATGCCAGCCTGGTTTTGGGTGCATGAGATTTGTTGATCTTCTTTCCAGGAGAGCCGGCGGCTGGCGGAGACAACTGGGGTTTTTAATTTAAAGGAGCAGTATCGTGAATTTTTCTTGGCGATTTATATTTAACCCTTTAAGTGCCAGCCTACCTGAAGTTTTCGTCACCCTTGGTGCCAGACCATTTTGCACTATTTTGCACTCCCCATGTTCAAATGTGATTTTTGAAGGGATTTCCAGGGATTTCCCAGGAAAATGATATATTGTTTTTTTCAGCAGAGTCTGAGCTTTAACATGAAATGTCTTGTTTGTCATTTTTTAGGTGTATTCTCAATATTTTTTGGCGAAATATGTGCAAAAAAATAAAAAAAAATTTTTTTTACAATTTGTAGTGTTTTTTTGTAATAAAAAATGTAAGTTTGTCAATAAAATCTTATTGTGTGTGAAATCCCAATTTCTCCCGGTCACAGCAGTACCACATATATATAGGTAGACACCCTTTCCTGCCCAGGAGACTCCCCCAAACTGAAACAGAGCTTTAGGGGATTTTCAGAAAAAATACAACTGTGATATGCGCTATGCGCACCTTGCAGTTTTTCCAGAAAAACAACCCTTTACATTTGAAATACCCCCAACAAACTATATATTCTCTGGAAGTACACACCTCAGGCTTTCTAGGTGTACCAGGCTTGTTGATGTGGCCACAGTTTTCTGGAAGTAATCCCTCAATGTATTCTTTGGTTGCAAAGAGTTTTCCTAAAAAAAGATAAAAAAGCAGAATCAAAGCTACATTTTCCTAAAAAAACTATATACAAACAAGAAAAAACAAGTATAATCTGAAAAAGCAAGGTCCCCCGAATAGAACCATACCCAATATGCATAGGTACTGTCAACAGAAGAGTTGCCAAACACCCCAAAGTAAAGCATGTGCGTAACGGTAATTTTTCTTGAAAATTTCAGCTCTGCAGACAAAGTGCGCACCTTGCGATTTTTCAACCAAAACAACCCTTTACATTTGGAATATCCCCCATAAACCATATATTCCCTGAAAGTACACATGTTAAGCTTTCTAAGCGTACCCAGCTTGTTGTAGCGGGCTCATCTTTCTGGAATTGATCCCTCAAAGAATTCTTCCGCCGCCCGCTGACAGTGTAGCCGGCCTGCCCGCTCCCACCATGCCGGCATTTTTTTTTTTCAGATGAGCGATTCGTGAAAGTTCGATTCGGGCGAACCCCAATTTCTTGGGGAAATTCGGCGAATCGCCCGAATCGAACTTTCAAGAAGTTCGCTCATCTCTATTGGGAGGTCACCAGGAATCCGAGGGACCCCGAGGATGGATCCCATGGCGAGGTGAGTAAATACTGTCCAAAGGTAAAACCGGAGAGGGGGGCAGTCCGGGGCGGTTTGGGATGGTTTTAACCTTCCCTGATGTTGCTCTTTGAAGTTGATCCCACAATGTGTTTCCAGCGTTACTGAGCTTTTAATCATGTGTTAGGTAGTTAGTGTGGAAGGCCCCCAAATGGGCGCACCCATCAGTCTCTCTAAGTCTATCTAAGTATTATGCACAGTATATAACAAACATGTCTATCAGTTAGAAAAAGAGGTTTAGTCACATACGACTTCAACATGTATCTGCAGATATATGCGACTAAACCTCTGTTTTTCTAAACAGTTAGACATGTTTGTTGCTTAGAGGAGACTGATGGATGAGCCCATTTTTGGGGCCTCCCACACTAACTACTTAATTCACAGAGCAGCTTGCCATTTCTTTCATTTGGATATAATCCTCCCTGAGGAAGCCAGTTGGGTGAAACGTGTTGGAGGAATCCGACACAATGAGAACATTTGAAAACATTATAATGTATAGCGTTCACTTATGACCGATGTATGCTTGCGCGTATAAATACATTTGTGCTGTTCACCTATCCGTACAGACAAAATACAATCCAGTGAACACACCAGTGGAGGCAGTAAGAGAACACATGCCTGGAGTGGTGGCCCCAGGAGCATTTGGGGGGGGGGGTTCGGTGCCTTTTCTCAAGGGTAGTCAATTCAGTCATGTCCCACCCGAGAATCAAACCAGTAACCTTCAGGTCACAAGTCAATTCCTTAACCACTAGATTCTATCACTGGTTCTTTGTGCCGGCACAAGAAAAAATAGTACTAAAAAATAGAAGTACTAAAAAATACCCCAATCTCACCTAGCTAAAGAAATGTATGTGTGCACACCTACAACACCACATAACAGCGTATCACTTTAAATGAATCAATATAACAGTGAAATCTATTAGTTCAAGCCACAATACAATTGATTGCCTACTAGCAGTATCACCAAAGTATAATAAGCCAGAACAGTGAATAAATCATGACAAAGTAATTGACAGAGCAAATGTATCAACAAAAGTATCAACAAAAGAAATACATTTAGAGAGCGCAAAGCCAGGTCACAAAAAAACAATTTTACCTTACAGAGAGAACCACACATGGCATCCAAAGAGTGGGGAGGGAGGACAGGGGCAGCAGCAAACTCTAGCACCTGTGCACACGGCTTCCCATGCCGCTTCTTCCTTGGCTGTGTGGTTGGAACTAATAGATTTCACTGTTATATTGATTCATTTAAATCACTGTTATGTGGTGTTGTAGGTGTGCACACATATATTTCTTTAGTTACTTTTTAGTACACCTATTTTTTTTTTTTTTTTGTGCCGGCACAAAGAACCAATAAGGAATACTTCCGATTTGGGACATCAATAGTGTTTTTGTGGGTTACTAATGAGGTTGGATATGACTCAGGGTAGTCAGTAGATGTTTTTAATTGTCTTTGTGTCATGTATGTTTTTTAGGTGTTTTTGTATTTGAATAAAAATTCTTTTTTAATACAATTAGAATTTTGCAGTCACTACCTCTTTTCTGTTCATAGCGTTAATTTAGGAGAGCACACTGTACTAATTAAGACTATTGAGACTATTGTGGTTCACTATTGGCGTTCACCAGACGCTGCCTGCCCCTATTAGGCGCTAGCTGGCGCTATCCCTACTTAAAAAACCCTCCCCCATTGTGGCCCCATTTTTCTAATCAACTGGCTCATTTTCAGCACATTTTCTCAAGTTGTTCACTAGAGATGAGCGAACTTTTGAAAAATTTGATTCGACTGATTCGCCGAATTTTCCGACAAAAATCGTTTCGACCCGATAAACTCGCGACGAATCGCTATTATAAACGGCTATTTCTGAGCCTCCTAGAGCCTCAATAGGGTTGTAAACCATTCTGCCTTGCTGTAACACGCACAGGATGCGTGCTGGGTTAGTTAAATAATACTTTGAAGAAATATCACATGCAGATCAGAGGCATCGCTAATAGAATCGCAGAGCGGCACAATTGAATTCAAGAGAGTTGAAGTGGCATCACTATGAGGGGCAGGAGCCCAAACATTGCTTTAAAGAGACACTGGAGTTGGCAGCAGCAGGAGCCCAAAAATTGGATGAATCACACCCTGGAGTTGGCAGCAGCAGCAGCAGCAGGAGCCCAAATATTACTTTAAAGAGACCCTGGGGTTGGCTTCAGGAGCCCAAAAATTGGATGAATCACACCCTGGAGTTGGCAGCAGCAGGAGCCCAAATATACACTGGGGTTGGCTTCAGGAGCCCAAAAATTGGATGAATCACACCCTGGAGTTGGCAGCAGCAGCAGCAGGAGCCCAAATATACACTGGAGTTGGCTTCAGGAGCCCAAAAATTGGATGAATCACACCCTGGAGTTGGCAGCAGCAGCAGCAGGAGCCCAAATATTACTTTAAAGAGACACTGGGGTTGGCCTCAGGAGCCCAAAAATTGGATGAATCACACCCTGGAGTTGGCAGCAGCAGCAGCAGCAGCAGCAGCAGGAGCCCAAACATTACTTTAAAGAGACCCTGGGGTTGGCCTCAGGAGCCCAAAAATTGGATGAATCACACCCTGGAGTTGGCAGCAGCAGCAGCAGCAGCAGCAGGAGCCCAAACATTACTTTAAAGAGACACTGGGGTTGGTTTCAGGAGCCCAAAAATTGGATGAATCACACCCTGGAGTTGGCAGAAGTTGGCAGCAGCAGCAGCAG
This sequence comes from Gastrophryne carolinensis, assembly GCA_027917425.1. NCBI lineage: Eukaryota > Metazoa > Chordata > Amphibia > Anura > Microhylidae > Gastrophryne > Gastrophryne carolinensis. Next base: position 651,426,286 of record CM051234.1, on the reverse strand, counting down.
GAGCCCAAATATTACTTTAAAGAGACACTGGGGTTGGCTTCAGGAGCCCAAAAATTGGATGATTCACACCCTGGAGTTGGCAGCAGCAGCAGCAGGAGCCCAAATATACACTGGGGTTGGCTTCAGGAGCCCAAAAATTGGATGAATCACACCCTGGAGTTGGCAGCAGCAGCAGCAGGAGTCCAAATATTACTTTAAAGAGACCCTGGGGTTGGCTTCAGGAGCCCAAAAATTGGATGAATCACACCCTGGAGTTGGCAGAAGTTGGCAGTAGCAGCAGCAGGAGCCCAAATATTACTTTAAAGAGACCCTGGGGTTGGCTTCAGGAGCCCAAAAATTGGATGAATCACACCCTGGAGTTGGCAGGAGTTGACAGCAGCAGCAGCAGGAGCCCAAATATTACTTTAAAGAGACACTGGGGTTGGCTTCAGAAGCCCAAAAATTGGATGATTCACACCCTGGAGTTGGCAGCAGCAGCAGCAGGAGCCCAAATATACACTGGGGTTGGCTTCAGGAGCCCAAAAATTGGATGAATCACACCCTGGAGTTGGCAGCAGCAGGAGCCCAAATATTACTTTAAAGAGACCCTGGGGTTGGCTTCAGGAGCCCAAAAATTGGATGAATCACACCCTGGAGTTGGCAGAAGTTGGCAGTAGCAGCAGCAGGAGCCCAAATATTACTTTAAAGAGACCCTGGGGTTGGCTTCAGGAGCCCAAAAATTGAACGAATCACACCCTGGAGTTGGCAGGAGTTGACAGCAGCAGCAGCAGGAGCCAAAATATTACTTTAAAGAGACCCTGGGGTTGGCTTCAGGAGCCCAAAAATTGGATGAATCACACCCTGGAGTTGGCAGCAGCAGCAGCAGCAGCAGCAGCAGCAGGAGCCCAAACATTACTTTAAAGAGACCCTGGGGTTGGCCTCAGGAGCCCAAAAATTGGATGAATCACACCCTGGAGTTGGCAGCAGCAGCAGCAGCAGGAGCCCAAACATTACTTTAAAGAGACACTGGGGTTGGCTTCAGGAGCCCAAAAATTGGATGAATCACACCCTGGAGTTGGCAGAAGTTGGCAGCAGCAGCAGCAGCAGCAGGAGCCCAAATATTACTTTAAAGAGACACTGGGGTTGGCTTCAGGAGCCCAAAAATTGGATGATTCACACCCTGGAGTTGGCAGCAGCAGCAGCAGGAGCCCAAATATACACTGGGGTTGGCTTCAGGAGCCCAAAAATTGGATGAATCACACCCTGGAGTTGGCAGAAGTTGGCAGTAGCAGCAGCAGGAGCCCAAATATTACTTTAAAGAGACCCTGGGGTTGGCTTCAGGAGCCCAAAAATTGGATGAATCACACCCTGGAGTTGGCAGGAGTTGACAGCAGCAGCAGCAGGAGCCCAAATATTACTTTAAAGAGACCCTGGGGTTGGCTTCAGGAGCCCAAAAATTGGATGAATCACACCCTGGAGTTGGCAGAAGTTGGCAGTAGCAGCAGCAGGAGCCCAAATATTACTTTAAAGAGACCCTGGGGTTGGCTTCAGGAGCCCAAAAATTGGATGAATCACACCCTGGAGTTGGCAGCAGCAGGAGCCCAAATATACACTGGGGTTGGCTTCAGGAGCCCAAAAATTGGATGAATCACACCCTGGAGTTGGCAGCAGCAGCAGCAGGAGCCCAAATATACACTGGAGTTGGCTTCAGGAGCCCAAAAATTGGATGAATCACACCCTGGAGTTGGCAGCAGCAGCATCAGGAGCCCAAATATTACTTTAAAGAGACACTGGGGTTGGCCTCAGGAGCCCAAAAATTGGATGAATCACACCCTGGAGTTGGCAGCAGCAGCAGCAGCAGCAGCAGGAGCCCAAACATTACTTTAAAGAGACCCTGGGGTTGGCCTCAGGAGCCCAAAAATTGGATGAATCACACCCTGGAGTTGGCAGCAGCAGCAGCAGCAGGAGCCCAAACATTACTTTAAAGAGACACTGGGGTTGGCTTCAGGAGCCCAAAAATTGGATGATTCACACCCTGGAGTTGGCAGCAGCAGCAGCAGGAGCCCAAATATACACTGGGGTTGGCTTCAGGAGCCCAAAAATTGGATGAATCACACCCTGGAGTTGGCAGCAGCAGCAGCAGGAGCCCAAATATTACTTTAAAGAGACCCTGGGGTTGGCTTCAGGAGCCCAAAAATTGGATGAATCACACCCTGGAGTTGGCAGAAGTTGGCAGTAGCAGCAGCAGGAGCCCAAATATTACTTTAAAGAGACCCTGGGGTTGGCTTCAGGAGCCCAAAAATTGGATGAATCACACCCTGGAGTTGGCAGGAGTTGACAGCAGCAGCAGCAGGAGCCCAAATATTACTTTAAAGAGACACTGGGGTTGGCTTCAGGAGCCCAAAAATTGGATGATTCACACCCTGGAGTTGGCAGCAGCAGCAGCAGGAGCCCAAATATACACTGGGGTTGGCTTCAGGAGCCCAAAAATTGGATGAATCACACCCTGGAGTTGGCAGCAGCAGCAGCAGGAGCCCAAATATTACTTTAAAGAGACCCTGGGGTTGGCTTCAGGAGCCCAAAAATTGGATGAATCACACCCTGGAGTTGGCAGAAGTTGGCAGTAGCAGCAGCAGGAGCCCAAATATTACTTTAAAGAGACCCTGGGGTTGGCTTCAGGAGCCCAAAAATTGGACGAATCACACCCTGGAGTTGGCAGGAGTTGACAGCAGCAGCAGCAGGAGCCAAAATATTACTTTAAAGAGACCCTGGGGTTGGCTTCAGGAGCCCAAAAATTGGATGAATCACACCCTGGAGTTGGCAGCAGCAGCAGCAGCAGCAGCAGCAGGAGCCCAAACATTACTTTAAAGAGACCCTGGGGTTGGCCTCAGGAGCCCAAAAATTGGATGAATCACACCCTGGAGTTGGCAGCAGCAGCAGCAGCAGCAGCAGCAGCAGGAGCCCAAACATTACTTTAAAGAGACACTGGGGTTGGCTTCAGGAGCCCAAAAATTGGATGAATCACACCCTGGAGTTGGCAGAAGTTGGCAGCAGCAGCAGCAGCAGCAGGAGCCCAAATATTACTTTAAAGAGACACTGGGGTTGGCTTCAGGAGCCCAAAAATTGGATGATTCACACCCTGGAGTTGGCAGCAGCAGCAGCAGGAGCCCAAATATACACTGGGGTTGGCTTCAGGAGCCCAAAAATTGGATGAATCACACCCTGGAGTTGGCAGCAGCAGCAGCTGGAGCCCAAATATTACTTTAAAGAGACCCTGGGGTTGGCTTCAGGAGCCCAAAAATAGGATGAATCACACCCTGGAGTTGGCAGAAGTTGGCAGTAGCAGCAGCAGGAGCCCAAATATTACTTTAAAGAGACCCTGGGGTTGGCTTCAGGAGCCCAAAAATTGGATGAATCACACCCTGGAGTTGGCAGGAGTTGACAGCAGCAGCAGCAGGAGCCCAAATATTACTTTAAAGAGACCCTGGGGTTGGCTTCAGGAGCCCAAAAATTGGATGATTCACACCCTGGAGTTGGCAGCAGCAGCAGCAGGAGCCCAAATATACACTGGGGTTGGCTTCAGGAGCCCAAAAATTGGATGAATCACACCCTGGAGTTGGCAGCAGCAGCAGCAGCAGGAGCCCAAATATTACTTTAAAGAGACCCTGGGGTTGGCTTCAGGAGCCCAAAAATTGGATGAATCACACCCTGGAGTTGGCAGAAGTTGGCAGTAGCAGCAGCAGGAGCCCAAATATTACTTTAAAGAGACCCTGGGGTTGGCTTCAGGAGCCCAAAAATTGGACGAATCACACCCTGGAGTTGGCAGGAGTTGACAGCAGCAGCAGCAGGAGCCAAAATATTACTTTAAAGAGACCCTGGGGTTAGCTTCAGGAGCCCAAAAATTGGATGAATCACACCCTGGTGTTGGCAGCAGCAGCAGCAGCAGGAGCCCAAACATTACTTTAAAGAGACCCTGGGGTTGGCCTCAGGAGCCCAAAAATTGGATGAATCACACCCTGGAGTTGGCAGCAGCAGCAGCAGCAGCAGGAACCCAAACATTACTTTAAAGAGACACTGGGGTTGGCTTCAGGAGCCCAAAAATTGGATGAATCACACCCTGGAGTTGGCAGAAGTTGGCAGCAGCAGCAGCAGCAGCAGGAGCCCAAATATTACTTTAAAGAGACACTGGGGTTGGCTTCAGGAGCCCAAAAATTGGATGATTCACACCCTGGAGTTGGCAGCAGCAGCAGCAGGAGCCCAAATATACACTGGGGTTGGCTTCAGGAGCCCAAAAATTGGATGAATCACACCCTGGAGTTGGCAGCAGCAGCAGCTGGAGCCCAAATATTACTTTAAAGAGACCCTGGGGTTGGCTTCAGGAGCCCAAAAATTGGATGAATCACACCCTGGAGTTGGCAGAAGTTGGCAGTAGTAGCAGCAGGAGCCCAAATATTACTTTAAAGAGACCCTGGGGTTGGCTTCAGGAGCCCAAAAATTGGATGAATCACACCCTGGAGTTGGCAGGAGTTGACAGCAGCAGCAGCAGGAGCCCAAATATTACTTTAAAGAGACCCTGGGGTTGGCTTCAGGAGCCCAAAAATTGGATGAATCACAGCCTGGAGTTGGCAGAAGTTGGCAGTAGCAGCAGCAGGAGCCCAAATATTACTTTAAAGAGACCCTGGGGTTGGCTTCAGGAGCCCAAAAATTGGATGAATCACACCCTGGAGTTGGCAGCAGCAGGAGCCCAAATATACACTGGGGTTGGCTTCAGGAGCCCAAAAATTGGATGAATCACACCCTGGAGTTGGCAGCAGCAGCAGCAGGAGCCCAAATATACACTGGAGTTGGCTTCAGGAGCCCAAAAATTGGATGAATCACACCCTGGAGTTGGCAGCAGCAGCAGCAGGAGCCCAAATATTACTTTAAAGAGACACTGGGGTTGGCTTCAGGAGCCCAAAAATTGGATGAATCACACCCTGGAGTTGGCAGAAGTTGGCAGCAGCAGCAGCAGGAGCAGGAGCCCAAATATTACTTTAAAGAGACCCTGGGGTTGGCCTCAGGAGCCCAAAAATTGGATGAATCACACCCTGGAGTTGGCAGCAGCAGCAGCAGCAGGAGCCCAAACATTACTTTAAAGAGACCCTGGGGTTGGCCTCAGGAGCCCAAAAATTGGATGAATCACACCCTGGAGTTGGCAGCAGCAGCAGCAGCAGCAGCAGGAGCCCAAACATTACTTTAAAGAGACACTGGGGTTGGCTTCAGGAGCCCAAAAATTGGATGAATCACACCCTGGAGTTGGCAGAAGTTGGCAGCAGCAGCAGCAGGAGCCCAAACATTACTTTAAAGAGACACTGGGGTTGGCTTCAGGAGCCCAAAAATTGGATGAATCACACCCTGGAGTTGGCAGAAGTTGGCAGCAGCAGCAGCAGCAGCAGGAGCCCAAATATTACTTTAAAGAGACCCTGGGGTTGGCCTCAGGAGCCCAAAAATTGGATGAATCACACCCTGGAGTTGGCAGCAGCAGGAGCCCAAATATTACTTTAAAGAGACCCTGGGGTTGGCCTCAGGAGCCCAAAAATTGGATGAATCACACCCTGGAGTTGGCGGCAGCAGCAGCAGCAGCAGCAGCAGGAGCCCAAACATTACTTTAAAGAGACTCTGGGGTTGGCTTCAGGAGCCCAAAAATTGGATGAATCACACCCTGGAGTTGGCAGAAGTTGGCAGCAGCAGCAGCAGGAGCCCAAATATACACTGGAGTTGGCTTCAGGAGCCCAAAAATTGGATGAATCACACCCTGGAGTTGGCAGGAGTTGACAGCAGCAGCAGCAGCAGGAGCCCAAATATTACTTTAAAGAGACACTGGGGTTGGCTTCAGGAGCCCAACAATTGGATGAATCACACCCTGGAGTTGGCAGAAGTTGGCAGCAGCAGCAGCAGGAGCCCAAAAAATGGCCTAAAGACATAAATATGTTTTGCACCATTTGGAAAGTGTAAAACGTGGCACCATGCTGAATCTAGTCGCATGCATCAGGCATTGGTGGGTGGAAATCCTGGCTGATCCATCCCTGATTCATTTTGACAAAGGTGAGTCTCTCCACATTTTTAGTTGACAGACGAGTTCTCCTCGCCGTAACTATGGCCCCCGCCGCACTAAACACCCGCTCAGATGGCACGCTACTTGCCGGGCAGGACAGCTTTTCCAGGGCAAACTCTGCTAGTTGCGGCCACAAATCAAGTTTGGCTGCCCAGAAGTCCAGCGGATCCTCAAGGTGTGTTGGCATGGTCATGTCAAAGTATGACATGACCTGCTGGTTGAGGTCCTGCTCCAGGTCTTCCTGCTGCTCATGAGTAGCCTCACTATGCGGGTGTAGAAAGCTACTCATTAGCGACTGAAGACTGAGGCTGCTGCTGCTGATGGAGCTGCTGCTGCTGCTCCTGCCAACCCCCCCAGCGGCCATGGCAGTGGAAGGTGAGCGCAGAGGTCCCCTCGAGTCAGACCTGCGAGAGTATGGACCATGGCGCAGATAGGCATCGGCCAACTGCCTACGTAGAATGTCTTTGTAGTAGTTGAGTTTGTCCTCCCTCTCGGTGGGTTTAAAAAATGCCCCCATTTTGTGCCGGAAGCGAGGGTCCAATAAGGTGGACAGCCAGAAGTCATCCCGCCGACAGATGGAAACAATTCTGGGGTCACTACGCAAGCACGTGAGCATGCTTCGTGCCATTTGCGCAAGTGACTCGGATGGACTACCTGTCTCCATCTCCACTGCATACTGCCACGGTGTGCCCGGGTCCTCTGTCTCGCCTTCCTCAAAAACCTCTAGCTCCTCTGGCTGCTCCTGCTCCTCCTCTCCTGTCCACTGACTAGATAAACCAGCCATTTCGCCAAGCCTAAACTGTGTTTCGCTGGGCAACTCCTCCTCCTCCTCTTCCTCCTCCTCCTCCAGTTCAGCTCCAAAGGGGTTCATGTGGCCGTAAGATGTAAACGCCATGTCTCCAGTGCCCTGACCAGCCATGGTTTCCAACATGTGCTGTAGTACATGAAGCAGTGGAATCACGTCATTCATCCCGTAATCCTGCCGACTGACAAATAAAGTGGCATCCTCAAAGGGCCTGAGCAAATGGCAGGTGTCACGTATGAGCTGCCACTGGTTGACATTGAAGTTACACAGGGGAGTCCCCCTATCTGCTTGGATCATCAGGAAATCCGTGATGGCTTTTCTCTGTTCATATAATCGGTCCAACATGTGAAGGGTGGAATTCCAACGGGTGGAAACATCGCAAATCAGACTATGTTGGGGGATACCATTCTGACGCTGTAGCTCAAGAAGGGTGTGTTTGGCGGTGTAGGAGTGGCTGAAGTGCATGCAAAGTTTCCTTGAAGTTGTTAGGATGTCTTGCAGATGGGGGGAACACTTCAGAAACCGCTTGACAACCAGATTGAAGACGTGAGCCATGCAGGGGGCATGGGTCAGGCTTCCTTGGCGCAGCGCAGACAAAATGTTCTTCCCATTGTCGGTAACCATGATTCCCATTTTAAGTTTTCTCGGAGTAAGCCATGTTTGGATTTCCTGATGAATACATTTAAGCAGTTCCTCCCCTGTGTGACTCCGTTCGCCAAGACAAACCATGTGAAGCACTGCGTGACACCTCCGTGCCCTGCACACATGGTAGACTGGAGGGGCACTGAGACTTGAGCCTACAGTGGAGGGTGAGGAGATGGCGGAGGATGAGGAGGCCGAGTCGCACGGTGTCACAGGTCCAATGGGCAGAGAGCGCGGAGGCCGAAGCGGCGTGACCTGTCCAAGTTGCTGCTGCTGCTGCAAAGGGACCACATTCACCCAGTGGGCCGTAAACGACATGTACTGCCCCTGACCGTAGTTACAGCTCCAGATGTCGGCGCTGCCATGTATTTTGCTACACACCGACAGGCTCAAGGACTGGCCCACCTTCTGTTCAACAAAAGTGTGCAGCGCTGGTACTGCCTTCTTGGCAAAGAAATGACGGCTTGGGACTCTCCACCTCGGCTCGGCACAAGCCATCAGTTCTCTGAAAGGTGCAGATTCCACCACCTGAAAAGGGAGCGACTGCAGCACCAGCAACTTGGACAGGAGCACATTCAGCTTCTGCGCCGTAGGATGAGTGGGCGCATACTGCTGTCTCTTGGACATGGCTTCGCTGATGGATTGCTGGCGGGATGCATGACTTGGAGGAGGAGGAGCAGGAGCGACAGAGGATGGGTATGACACACAGCTGCCTTCGGCTGAGGTGCTGGAGCCTTGGCTGGCAGAAATTGGGAGCTCACTTGGTGAGGAAGCAGACTGGACCACCCCTTGGGAGCCTCGGTTCTCCCAGGTCGCTTTATGGTGACGCATCATATGTTGACGCAGGGCCGTGGTGCCAACATTTGGACCCTGGCCACGCTTCACCTTTTGCCTACATATCTTGCATGTGGCCATGTTACCCTCCTGCGGATGCCTCAGGAAAAACTGCCACACTGCCGAGTAGCTACTTTTCCCACCCCCTGGCCTCACTGATTCACTGCTGCTGTTGCCAACTCCAGGAACTCCTGCTCCACTACCTCCTGATAAGGTAGACTGCCGCACAGCAGGTGCTCTACCCCGGCCCCGGCCCCGGCCGGATCCAGCCTTTGGAATTGTGCCCCCATGCTGACTGCTACCACCTTGCTGCCTCAGCTGCTGACTCCGGGGCAACCTGCGCCCCTCTTCTCCTGATAATGACGATGAAGCCCCTTCCTCACCCGGCTCCCAAGTGCGATCGGCTTCATCGTCATCATCATCATCACCGAATTGTGGCTGTACGTCACTGATGTTCGTGGATTCGTCAACAGTGTCTGGCGCAGGAGCTGGAACGCTCGCAGCACCCACGACACTGTCCACATCACTATTTGTCTGCCTAGCTAAAGAAGCCACCTCCATTTCTTGGCTGGGCAGTAGCTGCTGACTGTCCACCTGTATCTGATCGTCCTCCTCACTAAAGAGTGGAGCTGAACCCAAAGCATAGGATACGTCGCAGGGGGAGGGAACGGCGTAGGACAGAGGCAATGGGAGGACAGGGACTGCTCTCGGGGCATGCCAACTCAGGGTTGTGTCAGAGGAACCTACCGACCCTAGACTGGGGGTCTCAGACGTAAGTTGTGATGATGTTGTTGATGAGCGCGTCAACCAATCTACCACGGCAGATGCGTTACTGGTGGAGACCCGACCGCTAGCAGATACTGGCAGATTAGGTCTCTCAGCGTGACTCCTGTTGCTACTGGCCCCCAGTCTGATGCGAGCTCTGCCGGCGGAATCTTGGCCTCTGCCACTCCTCTTTTCACTTCCAGGCACTTGTCTGCCCGACATAGTCTAACTGGCGTGGTAGTAGGTGATATTTTAAGATCCCCCAGGCAGCGGTGGGTCTATATGAAACAGAATATAATGCACACCAAAAGTGAGCAGTAACACTCAGCCTCCAACAGGCCTGCTTAGTGTAAATAAGAGAGCTGCTTAGTGTAAATAAAGAGGGGTATGCTATGTTACAGAATGGGATGCCTCAACAGAAGTGCACCTGGCAGGCAGCAGTAAGCCTATGCCCAGCAAAAGTGTCTTTATCAGGCTAATTTCAAATATAATAAGAGCAAATGGTTATATGGTCTTAAACAGAGGCTGCTGTAGTCACAGAATGGGATGCCCTGGCAGGGTCCAGAAGTACTATGCCGAGCAAAAGTGTCTTTATCAGGCTAATTTCAAATATAATAAGAGCAAATGGTTATATGGTCTTAAACAGAGGCTGCTGTAGTCACAGAATGGGATGCCCTGGCAGGGTCCAGAAGTACTATGCCGAGCAAAAGTGTCTTTATCAGGCCTAATTTCAATTATAATAAGTGCAAATGGTTATATGGTCTTAAACAGAGGCTGCTGTAGTCACAGAATGGGATGCCCTGGCAGGGTCCAGAAGTACTATGCCGAGCAAAAGTGTCTTTATCAGGCTAATTTCAAATATAATAAGAGCAAATGGTTATATGGTCTTAAACAGAGGCTGCTGTAGTCACAGAATGGGATGCCCTGGCAGGGTCCAGAAGTACTATGCCGAGCAAAAGTGTCTTTATCAGGCTAATTTCAAATATAATAAGAGCAAATGGTTATATGGTCTTAAACAGAGGCTGCTGTAGTCACAGAATGGGATGCCCTGGCAGGGTCCAGAAGTACTATGCCGAGCAAAAGTGTCTTTATCAGGCTAATTTCAAATATAATAAGAGCAAATGGTTATATGGTCTTAAACAGAGGCTGCTGTAGTCACAGAATGGGATGCCCTGGCAGGGTCCAGAAGTACTATGCCGAGCAAAAGTGTCTTTATCAGGCTAATTTCAAATATAATAAGAGCAAATGGTTATATGGTCTTAAACAGAGGCTGCTGTAGTCACAGAATGGGATGCCCTGGCAGGGTCCAGAAGTACTATGCCGAGCAAAAGTGTCTTTATCAGGCTAATTTCAAATATAATAAGAGCAAATGGTTATATGGTCTTAAACAGAGGCTGCTGTAGTCACAGAATGGGATGCCCTGGCAGGGTCCAGAAGTACTATGCCGAGCAAAAGTGTCTTTATCAGGCTAATTTCAAATATAATAAGAGCAAATGGTTATATGGTCTTAAACAGAGGCTGCTGTAGTCACAGAATGGGATGCCCTGGCAGGGTCCAGAAGTACTATGCCGAGCAAAAGTGTCTTTATCAGGCTAATTTCAAATATAATAAGTGCAAATGGTTATATGGTCTTAAACAGAGGCTGCTGTAGTCACAGAATGGGATGCCCTGGCAGGGTCCAGAAGTACTATGCCGAGCAAAAGTGTCTTTATCAGGCTAATTTCAAATATAATAAGAGCAAATGGTTATATGGTCTTAAACAGAGGCTGCTGTAGTCACAGAATGGGATGCCCTGGCAGGGTCCAGAAGTACTATGCCGAGCAAAAGTGTCTTTATCAGGCCTAATTTCAATTATAATAAGTGCAAATGGTTATATGGTCTTAAACAGAGGCTGCTGTAGTCACAGAATGGGATGCCCTGGCAGGGTCCAGAAGTACTATGCCGAGCAAAAGTGTCTTTATCAGGCTAATTTCAAATATAATAAGAGCAAATGGTTATATGGTCTTAAACAGAGGCTGCTGTAGTCACAGAATGGGATGCCCTGGCAGGGTCCAGAAGTACTATGCCGAGCAAAAGTGTCTTTATCAGGCTAATTTCAAATATAATAAGAGCAAATGGTTATATGGTCTTAAACAGAGGCTGCTGTAGTCACAGAATGGGATGCCCTGGCAGGGTCCAGAAGTACTATGCCGAGCAAAAGTGTCTTTATCAGGCTAATTTCAAATATAATAAGAGCAAATGGTTATATGGTCTTAAACAGAGGCTGCTGTAGTCACAGAATGGGATGCCCTGGCAGGGTCCAGAAGTACTATGCCGAGCAAAAGTGTCTTTATCAGGCCTAATTTCAATTATAATAAGTGCAAATGGTTATATGGTCTTAAACAGAGGCTGCTGTAGTCACAGAATGGGATGCCCTGGCAGGGTCCAGAAGTACTATGCCGAGCAAAAGTGTCTTTATCAGGCTAATTTCAAATATAATAAGAGCAAATGGTTATATGGTCTTAAACAGAGGCTGCTGTAGTCACAGAATGGGATGCCCTGGCAGGGTCCAGAAGTACTATGCCGAGCAAAAGTGTCTTTATCAGGCCTAATTTCAATTATAATAAGTGCAAATGGTTATATGGTCTTAAACAGAGGCTGCTGTAGTCACAGAATGGGATGCCCTGGCAGGGTCCAGAAGTACTATGCCGAGCAAAAGTGTCTTTATCAGGCTAATTTCAAATATAATAAGAGCAAATGGTTATATGGTCTTAAACAGAGGCTGCTGTAGTCACAGAATGGGATGCCCTGGCAGGGTCCAGAAGTACTATGCCGAGCAAAAGTGTCTTTATCAGGCTAATTTCAAATATAATAAGAGCAAATGGTTATATGGTCTTAAACAGAGGCTGCTGTAGTCACAGAATGGGATGCCCTGGCAGGGTCCAGAAGTACTATGCCGAGCAAAAGTGTCTTTATCAGGCTAATTTCAAATATAATAAGAGCAAATGGTTATATGGTCTTAAACAGAGGCTGCTGTAGTCACAGAATGGGATGCCCTGGCAGGGTCCAGAAGTACTATGCCGAGCAAAAGTGTCTTTATCAGGCTAATTTCAATTATAATAAGTGCAAATGGTTATATGGTCTTAAACAGAGGCTGCTGTAGTCACAGAATGGGATGCCCTGGCAGGGTCCAGAAGTACTATGCCGAGCAAAAGTGTCTTTATCAGGCTAATTTCAAATATAATAAGAGCAAATGGTTATATGGTCTTAAACAGAGGCTGCTGTAGTCACAGAATGGGATGCCCTGGCAGGGTCCAGAAGTACTATGCCGAGCAAAAGTGTCTTTATCAGGCTAATTTCAAATATAATAAGAGCAAATGGTTATATGGTCTTAAACAGAGGCTGCTGTAGTCACAGAATGGGATGCCCTGGCAGGGTCCAGAAGTACTATGCCGAGCAAAAGTGTCTTTATCAGGCTAATTTCAAATATAATAAGAGCAAATGGTTATATGGTCTTAAACAGAGGCTGCTGTAGTCACAGAATGGGATGCCCTGGCAGGGTCCAGAAGTACTATGCCGAGCAAAAGTGTCTTTATCAGGCTAATTTCAAATATAATAAGAGCAAATGGTTATATGGTCTTAAACAGAGGCTGCTGTAGTCACAGAATGGGATGCCCTGGCAGGGTCCAGAAGTACTATGCCGAGCAAAAGTGTCTTTATCAGGCTAATTTCAAATATAATAAGAGCAAATGGTTATATGGTCTTAAACAGAGGCTGCTGTAGTCACAGAATGGGATGCCCTGGCAGGGTCCAGAAGTACTATGCCGAGCAAAAGTGTCTTTATCAGGCCTAATTTCAATTATAATAAGTGCAAATGGTTATATGGTCTTAAACAGAGGCTGCTGTAGTCACAGAATGGGATGCCCTGGCAGGGTCCAGAAGTACTATGCCGAGCAAAAGTGTCTTTATCAGGCTAATTTCAAATATAATAAGAGCAAATGGTTATATGGTCTTAAACAGAGGCTGCTGTAGTCACAGAATGGGATGCCCTGGCAGGGTCCAGAAGTACTATGCCGAGCAAAAGTGTCTTTATCAGGCTAATTTCAAATATAATAAGAGCAAATGGTTATATGGTCTTAAACAGAGGCTGCTGTAGTCACAGAATGGGATGCCCTGGCAGGGTCCAGAAGTACTATGCCGAGCAAAAGTGTCTTTATCAGGCTAATTTCAAATATAATAAGAGCAAATGGTTATATGGTCTTAAACAGAGGCTGCTGTAGTCACAGAATGGGATGCCCTGGCAGGGTCCAGAAGTACTATGCCCAGCAAAAGTGTCTTTATCAGGCTAATTTCAAATATAATAAGAGCAAATGGTTATATGGTCTTAAACAGAGGCTGCTGTAGTCACAGAATGGGATGCCCTGGCAGGGTCCAGAAGTACTATGCCCAGCAAAAGTGTCTTTATCAGGCTAATTTCAAATATAATAAGAGCAAATGGTTATATGGTCTTAAACAGAGGCTGCTGTAGTCACAGAATGGGATGCCCTGGCAGGGTCCAGAAGTACTATGCCGAGCAAAAGTGTCTTTATCAGGCCTAATTTCAATTATAATAAGTGCAAATGGTTATATGGTCTTAAACAGAGGCTGCTGTAGTCACAGAATGGGATGCCCTGGCAGGGTCCAGAAGTACTATGCCGAGCAAAAGTGTCTTTATCAGGCTAATTTCAAATATAATAAGAGCAAATGGTTATATGGTCTTAAACAGAGGCTGCTGTAGTCACAGAATGGGATGCCCTGGCAGGGTCCAGAAGTACTATGCCGAGCAAAAGTGTCTTTATCAGGCTAATTTCAAATATAATAAGAGCAAATGGTTATATGGTCTTAAACAGAGGCTGCTGTAGTCACAGAATGGGATGCCCTGGCAGGGTCCAGAAGTACTATGCCGAGCAAAAGTGTCTTTATCAGGCTAATTTCAAATATAATAAGAGCAAATGGTTATATGGTCTTAAACAGAGGCTGCTGTAGTCACAGAATGGGATGCCCTGGCAGGGTCCAGAAGTACTATGCCGAGCAAAAGTGTCTTTATCAGGCTAATTTCAAATATAATAAGAGCAAATGGTTATATGGTCTTAAACAGAGGATGCTGTAGTCACAGAATGGGATGCCTCACAGCAGACTTAAGATCAGTTCAGTATATATGCACAGTTAGTTAGTATAAGCAGCCTGAAAACGCTAACAAAGCCTGTCAGGCTGGATGAAAAAAAAAAAAAAAAACTCCCTGTGACAGGCTGACAGCCTCCGATTTTTCTACCTTTCCTTGTTTTTCGCTGACTTTCTGTCTGTCTCCTGTCTGTCTCCTGCCTGTCTCCAGCCTGTCCCTGTCTGTCCCTGCCTGTCTAACTGTCTCTCCCTCAGCTACACAGCGTTCTGTCTCTCACGAATGCAATAGAGAAATGAGGCAGGAAAGCAAGATGGCCGGCCTTAAATACCGCTGTGACGTCACCGGGCTTGCTGGCTGCTGATAGGCTGCATGTGACTGTCCCAGCTTGCACTGGCGCGGGGTTGATGTCTGGACATGTCCCGCCCGCCATCTTAGAATGCCTGTAATGTAAATGAATGGATGTTAAAGGAAAACTTCGAGCGATCGAATCGCGGGGAAATTCGGATTCGATCCGAATCGAATTTTTCCTGAAATTCGGATCGAATCCGGGTTCGTCCGGATCGATTCGCTCATCCCTATTGTTCACTTTCTTCAACATTTACCTATTGCATACCTACCAACTTTTCAGGGTGGGAAAGAAGGACATTTGTTAAATTAGGCCACGTCCCCTCATTGAGGGATGGATGAAGCCACGCCCCCTCATTGAGGGATAGATGAAGCCACACTCTCTCATTGAGGGATAGATGAAGCCACACCCCCTCATTGAGGGATAGATGAAGCCACACTCTCTCATTGAGGGATAGGTGAAGCCACACTCCCTCATTGAGGGATAGATGAAGTCACACTCTCTAATTGAGGGTTGGGTGAAGCCACGCCCCCTCATTGAGGGATAGATGAAGCCACACTCTCTCATTGAGGGATAGATGAAGCCACACTCTCTCATTGAGGGATAGATGAAGCCACACTCTCTCATTGAGGGATAGATGAAGCCACACTCTCTCATTGAGGGATAGATGAAGCCACACTCTCTTATTGAGGGATGGATGAAGCCACGCTCTCTTATTGAGGGATGGATGAAGCCACGCTCTCTTATTGAGGGATGGATGAAGCCACACTCTCTCACTGAGGGATAGATGAAGCCACACTCTCTCATTGAGGGATAGATGAAGCCACGCCCTCTCATTGAGGGATAGATGAAGCCACGCTCTCTTATTAAGGGATAGATGAAGCCACGCTCCTTCATTGAGGGATGGTTGAAGCCACGCCCCCTCATTGAGGGATAGATGAAGCCACGCCCCTTCATTGAGAGATAGATGAAGCCACACTCTCTTATTGAGGGATAGATGAAGCCATGCCCCTTCATTGAGGGATAGATGAAGCCACACTCTCTCATTGAGGGATAGATGAAGCCACACTCTCTTATTAAGGGATAGATGAAGCCACGCTCCTTCATTGAGGGATGGATGAAGCCACGCCCCCTCATTGAGGGATATATGAAGCCACGCCCCTTCATTGAGGGATAGATGAAGCCACATTCTCTTATTGAGGGATAGATGAAGCCATGCCCCTTCATTGAGGGATAGATGAAGCCACACTCTCTCATTGAGGGATAGATGAAGCCACACTCTCTTATTGAGGGATAGATGAAGCCAAACTCTCTCATTGAGGGATAGATGAAGCCACGCTCTCTTATTGAAGGATAGATGAAGCCACACCCCCTCATTGAGGGATAGATGAAGCCACACTCTCTCATTGAGGGATTGATGAAGCCACGCCCCTTCATTGAGAGATAGATGAAGCCACACTCTCTCATTGAGGGATAGATGAAGCCAAACTCTCTCATTGAGGGATGGATGAAGCCACGCTCTCTTATTGAAGGATAGATGAAGCCACACCCCCTCATTGAGGGATAGATGAAGCCACACTCTCTCATTGAGGGATAGATGAAGCCACGCCCCTTCATTGAGGGATAGATGAAGCCACACTCTCTCATTGAGGGATAGATGAAGCCAAACTCTCTCATTGAGGGATGGATGAAGCCATGCTCTCTTATTGAGGGATAGATGAAGCCACACCCCCTCATTGAGGGATAGATGAAGCCACACTCTCTCATTGAGGGATAGATGAAGCCACACTCTCTCATTGAGGAATGGATGAAGCCACACTCTCTCATTGAGGGATGGATGAAGCCACGCTCACTCATTGAGGGATAGATGAAGCCACACTCTCTCATTGAGGGATGAATGAAGCCATGCCCCCTCATTGAGGGATGGATGAAGCCACACCCTCTCATTGAGGGATGGATGAAGCCACACTCTCTCATTGAGGGATGGATGAAGCCACACTCTCTCATTGAGGGATGGATGAAGCCACACTCTCTCATTGAGGGATGGATGAAGCCCACACCGGAGAGGGGGGCAGTCCGGTGCGGTTTGGGATGGTTTTAACCTTCCCTGATGTTGCTCTTTGAAGTTGATCCCACAATGTGTTTCCAGCGTTACTGAGCTTTTAATCATGTGTTAGGTAGTTAGTGTGGAAGGCCCCCAAATGGGCGCACCCATCAGTCTCTCTAAGTCTATCTAAGTATTATGCACAGTATATAACAAACATGTCTATCAGTTAGAAAAAGAGGTTTAGTCACATACGACTTCAACATGTATCTGCAGATATATGCAACTAAACTTCTGTTTTTCTAAACAGTTAGACATGTTTGTTGCTTAGAGGAGACTGATGGATGGGCCCATTTTGGGGACTTCCCACACTAACTACTTAATTCACAGAGCAGCTTGCCATTTCTTTCATTTGGATATAATCCTCCCTGAGGAAGCCAGTTGGGTGAAACGTGTTGGAGGAATCCGACACAATGAGAACATTTGAAAACATTATAATGTATAGCGTTCACTTATGACCGATGTATGCTTGCGCGTATAAATACATTTGTGCTGTTCACCTATCCGTACAGACAAAATACAATCCAGTGAACACACCAGTGGAGGCAGTAAGAGAACACATGCCTGGAGTGGTGGCCCCAGGAGCATTTGGGGGGGGGGGGTTCGGTGCCTTTTCTCAAGGGTAGTCAATTCAGTCATGTCCCACCCGAGAATCAAACCAGCAACCTTCAGGTCACAAGTCAATTCCTTAACCACTAGATTCTATCACTGGTTCTTTGTGCCGGCACAAGAAAAAATAGTACTAAAAAATAGAAGTACTAAAAAATACCCCAATCTCACCTAGCTAAAGAAATGTATGTGTGCACACCTACAACACCACATAACAGCGTATCACTTTAAATGAATCAATATAACAGTGAAATCTATTAGTTCAAGCCACAATACAATTGATTGCCTACTAGCAGTATCACCAAAGTATAATAAGCCAGAACAGTGAATAAATCATGACAAAGTAATTGACAGAGCAAATGTATCAACAAAAGTATCAACAAAAGAAATACATTTAGAGAGCGCAAAGCCAGGTCACAAAAAAACAATTTTACCTTACAGAGAGAACCACACATGGCATCCAAAGAGTGGGGAGGGAGGACAGGGGCAGCAGGAAACTCTAGCACCTGTGCACGCGGCTTCCCATGCCGCTTCTTCCTTGGCTGTGTGGTTGGAACTAATAGATTTCACTGTTATATTGATTCATTTAAATCACTGTTATGTGGTGTTGTAGGTGTGCACACATATATTTCTTTAGTTACTTTTTAGTACACCTATTTTTTTTTTTTTTTTTGTGCCGGCACAAAGAACCAATAAGGAATATACATTAGTAATTATTAGAGATGAGCGAGTAGTGAAATATTCGAAATTTTGAATTTCGATTCGAATAGACCGCGTTACTCGACTACTCGACCGATTATCGAATCCCATTATAGTCTATGGGAAAAAAATGCTCGCCACTTGGAAATCTCAATTCGACCACTTGGAGGTCACCAAGTCCACCCTGAAACATCAGAAAATGATGCCAACACTGCTGGAATGCAACTGGGACAGCAGGGGAAGCATGTCTGGGTGCATATAACGCGCCCAAGTCGCACTATTACGCCACTATCACAGCCACTCAACAATACACTCCAAACACAATATAACTTCTACGTAAAGTGAGACAAGACAAGGAAACCTTCTTTCCTCTACATTGCCATGGACCCCAAGCCAAACTGTACAAAAAAGAAGAACAAAATTCTGCACCCCTTAAAATCACATTGCCTAATGACAACCACAGATGGCATAGGCAAGGGGGAAAATAAATAGACCCCACCCCTAATTGTCATTGTGTGTGTGTGTGTGTGTGTGAGATGTGGTCAGACATGTCCTCTTGTGTCATTGTGTCACCCCAGCAGTAAGGGAAGCTTAAAGGAGGAGGTATGTTACAGTGTGTTACCCCAGCAGCAAGGGAAGCTTACAGGAGGAGGTTTGTTACAGTGTGTCACCCCAGCAGTAAGGGAAGCTTACAGGAGGAGGTTTGTTACAGTGTGTCACCCCAGCAGTCAGGGAAGCTTACAGGAGGAGGTTTGTTACAGTGTGTCACCCCAGCAGTCGGGGAAGCTTACAGGAGGAGGTTTGTTACAGTGTGTCACCCCAGCAGTCAGGGAAGCTTACAGGAGGAGGTTTGTTACAGTGTGTCACTCCAGCAGTAAGGGAAGCTTACAGGAGGAGGTTTGTTACAGTGTGTCACCCCAGCAGTAAGGGAAGCTTACAGGAGGAGGTTTGTTACAGTGTGTCACCCCAGCAGTAAGGGAAGCTTACAGGATGAGGTTTGTTACAGTGTGTCACCCCAGCAGTCAGGGAAGCTTACAGGAGGAGGTTTGTTACAGTGTGTCACCCCAGCAGTCAGGGAAGCTTACAGGAGGAGGTTTGTTACAGTGTGTCACCCCAGCAGTAAGGGAAGCTTAGAGCTGAGACCTCTTAAAAATTGTGTGGAGTCCCAAGAGCTGAGACCTCTTAAAAATTGTGTGGAGGCCCAAGAGCTGAGACCTCTTAAAAATTGTGTGGAGTCCCAAGAGCTGAGACCTCTTAAAAATTGTGTGGAGTCCCAAGAGCTGAGACCTCTTAAAAATTGTGTGGAGGCCCAAGAGCTGAGACCTCTTAAAAATTGTGTGGAGGCCCAAGAGCTGAGACCTCTTAAAAATTGTGTGGAGTCCCAAGAGCTGAGACCTCTCAAACATTGTGTGGAGGCCCAAGAGCTGAGACCTCTTAAAAATTGTGTGGAAGCCCAAGAGCTGAGACCTCTTAAAAATTGATTGTATTAAGCCCAAGAGGTGAGCCATAATTTTTTTTATTAATACAGCAATTCTACGGCGGTTAAGGAGGAGGAGGAGGAGGAGGAGGAAATGGCACTTCATACAGATGGCACTTCACTCTTGGCTGCTTTCCACTGTTGTACAAGCAAAGTCCGGGTCAATCCACTTGCTGTTCATTTTGATTAGCGTCAGCCTGTCGGCACTGTCGGTTGACAGGCGGCTGCGCTTATCGGTTATAATGCCCCCGGCTGCGCTGAACACCCTTTCTGATAGCACGCTGGCGGCAGGGCAGGCAAGCACCTCCAAGGCGTACAGGGACAGTTCCAGCCACGTGTCCAACTTGGAGACCCAGTAAGTGTAGGGCGCCGAGGGATCGGGGAGGACAGGGGTGTGGTCTGCCAGGTAGTCCCGCAACATCCGCCGATACTTGTCCCTCCTGCTGATAGCGGGCCCCGCATTGATGGAAGTTGCACGAGGGGGTGACATGAACGTGTCCCACACCTTGGAGAGTGTTCCCCTGGTGGCTGTGGGCCTGATCGATGTTGTCAGACTCTGGGAGACACTCTCCTCTCTGCCGCCAGCGATGCTGGGTGGGAAAATCTGCATCATGTTCTGCAAGAGTTCCCTCTGGTATTCCAGTAATCGATTCGTCCTCTCCTCTACCGGAATAAAAGAGGAGAAGTTATCTTTATACCGGGGGTCCAGGAGTGCGAAGACCCAGTATAGTTTGTTCTCCAATATCCGGACAACACGTATGTCCCGGGAAAAGCAGCCCAGCATGAAGTCAGCCATGTGTGCCAGACTTTGAGTAGGCATGACGTCACTGCCCCCACCAGAAGGATCATTTTCCATTTCCTCCTCTTCCTCCTCCTCTCCGCCCCATCCGCGCTGAACCAATGGGACGCACACAGCCTGACTGCTACCCTCGCCGCCAGCATCCTCTTCCACAGCCACCTCCACGTTGTCCTCCTCCTCCTCCTCCTCCTCCTGCAACTGCCACCGAGCAGCAGACAAAAGTGTGGTCTGACTGTCTACCTGCGTTGCGTCTCCTCCTACCCCCGTCTCCTCTGTGTGCAATGCGTTCTCCCTTATTGCGATGAGCGATTCTTTAAGGACGCATAGGAGCGGGATGGTTACGCTCACTATAGCGTCCTCGCTGCTGACCTTCTTAGTGGACTCCTCAAAGATACGCAATACATCGCATATGTCTGCCATCCATGGCCACTCGTGGTTGGCAAACTGAGGGAGCTGAGTTGGATGCACGCGTGGATGCATCATCTGGTACTCCATCAATGCTCTCTGCTGCTCACACACCCTGGCCAACATGCAATAGGTGGAATTCCAGCGAGTGGGCAGGTCACACAACAGCCGATGTTGAGGCAAATGGAGGCGTTGCTGGATTTTTTTTAAGCTAGCAGCAGCTACAGTTGACGTCCGAAAGTGAGCGCACAAGCGCCGCACTTTGACCAGTAGCTCTGCCAGGTTGGGGTAAGTCTTTAGAAACTTTTGTACTACCAAATTAAAAACGTGGGCCAGGCATGGTACGTGATTGAGTTCTGCAAGCTCCAGAGCCACCACCAGGTTACGGCCGTTATCGCACACGACCATGCCTGGTCCTAGCTGCAGCGGCGACAGCCACATCTCTGTCTGCTGCAATATGGCGTTCCTCACCTCTGCGGCGCTGTGCTTCCTGTCGCCCAAGCTGATGAGCTTAAGCACCGCCTGCTGACGTCTCCCCGCGCCAGTGCTGCAACGCTTCCAGCTAGGGGCTGAGGGCGATGTTAAGGCAGAGGAGGAGGAGGAGGAGGAGGAGGAGGAAGAGGAGGGGGGTCTATCAGAACCCGTGCTGGCAATCTTGGGCGGGGGTGGTATGTAGGCCGTCCCTGTTTGCGACCCCGTCCCCGCTTCCACAACATTCACCCAGTGTGCCGTCAAAGAGATGTAGCGTCCTTGGCCGCAAGCGCTTGTCCACGAGTCGGTGGTCAAGTGGACCTTTGCGCTGACTGCGTACCTCAGGGCCCGCCTGATGTTACGCGACACGTGCTGGTGCAGGGCGGGGACGCCACACCGGGAAAAATAGTGGCGGCTAGGGACGGAATAGCGAGGTGCGGCTGCCGCCATCAGGTCGCGGAAGGCCTGCGTCTCCACAAGCCTAAACGGCAACATCTCCAGGGCCAGCAGTTTGGAGATGAGGCAGATTAAGGCTTGGGCTTGGGGGTGACTGGAGGCGTACTTCCGCCTGCGGTTGAACGCCTGTGAGATGGACAGTTGATGGGACGAGGAGATGGAAGGTGCAGACGAAGATGCGGGGGAAGGGGGGGCTGAAGGAGAAGGCCCCAAAGTAGCCGAGGCGAGATGTGGAGGTGTCCTGTCTGGAGGTCTGGACCGCAGTGGCAGCACACAACAAAGGGGAAGAGGCAGTGGCAGCAAGACCGGGCGCAGGTTGTATTGCGTTTGCTCTCTCCCACTCAGCCCAGTGCTTGACTTCCAAGTGACGGCGCATGCCTGAGGTGGTCAGATTGCTCTTCTCAGAGCCCCTACTCAGTTTTGAGTGGCAGATTGCGCAAACCGCGCTCAGTTTGTCGTCCGCGCAAACATTAAAAAATCTCCACACCACAGAAGTACGAGGCCTCGATGGGGGAGCTTCGCGCGACTGCCTGCTGCCGGGAAGAGCTTCGGCCCTGCTGGCTGTGGCCTGCCTTCTCTGTCTGGACTGTCCTCTGCTTCTGGACTGTCCTCTGCCTCTTGCTGCCTTATTCGGTGATGCGCAGACCGCATCTCCACTGCTTTCCCCGCTGGACATCACCCCTGTCCAAGTAGGGTCGGTCATTTCGTCGTCCACCACCTCCTCTTCCACTTCCTCTCTCTGCTCCTCCTCCTGCCCACTGGACATTCCAACAGCCTCCCTTGATGGCAACTGCATCTCATCATCATCGCTCATGATAGCAGATGCTGGTTCCGGGTCCACATCACTAGGAGATGGCGGATTCTCAAGTGTTTGGGCATCACTACAAACAAATTCCTCTGCTAGCTCCTGGGATTCTTGCAGCACATCTGGAAAAGGACCCGAAAAGAGGTCCTGGGAGGGGTCAAGGGTGGGCTGACTCTGTTGGCCAGGTTGGGAGGAAGGAGGGTCAGAGTGAGACTGTGTGGATGACTGGGTGGTGGACAAGTGACTGGAAGCGTTATCGGCCATCCATTGCACCACCTGTTCACGCTGCTCAGGCCTCAACAGAGGTGTACCCCGCCCCCCGCATAACTGTCCCATAAAGGCAGGGAAGCTGGATGAGCGTAATGCTGGCTGCCCCTCACCAGCACGCATTGTATCCCCACTGGCTTCAACGCGGTTTGTGCCCCCACCAGCATTTCCGCGCCCCCGTCCTCGTCCACGTCCCTTTGCGCTAGCCCTCCGCATTTCAGACGTTTTACTTTTTTGGCCACGCGTTATGCCAAATATAAATATATTTTTTAGGAGAACACCTGGCTATACAGCCGTATACTGCCAGAAGGTGAAATGGTGCCTATACGCACCGGGTATATAACAGTCTTTTGTTGGCACAGAGGACACAAAACAGTAGAGCCAAATATAAATATATTTTTAAGGAGAACACCTGGCTATACAGCCGTATACTGCCAGAAGGTGAAATGGTGCCTATACGCACCGGGTATATAACAGTCTTTTGTTGGCACAGAGGACACAAAACAGTAGAGCCAAATATAAATATATTTTTAAGGAGAACACCTGGCTATACAGCCGTATACTGCCAGAAGGTGAAATGGTGCCTATACGCACCGGGTATATAACAGGGTTTTGTTGGTAAAGAGGACACAAAACAGTAGTGCCAAATATAAATATATTTTTAAGGAGAACACCTGGCTATACAGCCGTATACTGCCAGAAGGTGAAATGGTGCCTATACGCACCGGGTATATAACAGGGTTTTGTTGGTAAAGAGGACACAAAACAGTAGTGCCAAATATAAATATATTTTTAAGGAGAACACCTGGCTATACAGCCGTATACTGCCAGAAGGTGAAATGGTGCCTATACGCACCGGGTATATAACAGGGTTTTGTTGGTAAAGAGGACACAAAACAGTAGTGCCAAATATAAATATATTTTTTAGGAGAACACCTGGCTATACAGCCGTATACTGCCAGAAGGTGAAATGGTGCCTATACGCAACGGGGTATATAACAGGGTTTTGTTGGTAAAGAGGACACAAAACAGTAGTGCCAAATATAAATATATTTTTAAGGAGAACACCTGGCTATACAGCCGTATACTGCCAGAAGGTGAAATGGTGCCTATACGCACCGGGTATATAACAGGGTTTTGTTGGTAAAGAGGACACAAAACAGTAGTGCCAAATATAAATATATTTTTTAGGAGAACACCTGGCTATACAGCCGTATACTGCCAGAAGGTGAAATGGTGCCTATACGCAACGGGGTATATAACAGGGTTTTGTTGGTAAAGAGGACACAAAACAGTAGTGCCAAATATAAATATATTTTTTAGGAGAACACCTGGCTATACAGCCGTATACTGCCAGAAGGTGAAATGGTGCCTATACGCACCGGGTATAAAACAGTGTTTTGTTGGCACAGAGGACACAAAACAGTAGTGCAAAATATAGTTTTGTATATAGGTGCTAATATACCACTGAAGTCTTTCTGTCCCTATTCCAGCAGCAGCTACCCCTCACTAAAGCAGCCGTTTTGAGCAGAGTGTATATAGTTTTGTATATAGGTGCTAATACACCACTGAAGTCTTTCTGTCCCTATTCCAGCAGCAGCTACCCCTCACTAAAGCAGCCGTTGTGTGCAGTGTGTATATAGCTAGAATGAGCTATATACCGTTCAGCATAGTAGCCCTAATAAGGACTCTCAATGACTCTCTTATCTTCTGGTAGCTGGTATATATGGTGGTAAATGCGATATTCTGAGCTTCTGGGGCCCTGCCTGCCTACATATGGGCTATATACTGTTCAACATAGTAGCCCTAATAAGGACTCTCAATGACTCTCTTGTCTTCTGGTAGCTGGTATATATGGTGGTAAATGCGATATTCTGAGCTTCTGGGGCCCTGCCTGCCTACATATGGGCTATATACTGTTCAACATAGTAGCCCTAATAATAAGGACCCTCAATGACTCTCTTGTCTTCTGGTAGCTGGTATATATGGTGGTAAATGCGATATTCTGAGCTTCTGGGGCCCTGCCTGCCTACATATGGGCTATATACTGTTCAGCATAGTAGCCCTATTAATAAGGACTCTCTTGTCTTCTGGTAGCTGGTATATATGGTGGTAAATGCGATATTCTGAGCTTCTGGGGCCCTGCCTGCCTACATATGGGCTATATACTGTTCAGCATAGTAGCCCTAATAATAAGGACTCTCAATGACTCTCTTGTCTTCTGGTAGCTGGTATATATGGTGGTAAATGCGATATTCTGAGCTTCTGGGGCCCTGCCTGCCTACATATGGGCTATATACTGTTCAGCATAGTAGCCCTAATAATAAGGACTCTCTTGTCTTCTGGTAGCTGGTATATATGGTGGTAAATGCGATATTCTGAGCTTCTGGGGCCCTGCCTGCCTACATATGGGCTATATACTGTTCAACATAGTAGCCCTAATAATAAGGACTCTCAATGACTCTCTTGTCTTCTGGTAGCTGGTATATATGGTGGTAAATGCGATATTCTGAGCTTCTGGGGCCCTGCCTGCCTACATATGGGCTATATACTGTTCAGCATAGTAGCCCTAATAATAAGGACTCTCTTGTCTTCTGGTAGCTGGTATATATGGTGGTAAATGCGATATTCTGAGCTTCTGGGGCCCTGCCTGCCTACATATGGGCTATATACTGTTCAGCATAGTAGCCCTAATAATAAGGACTCTCAATGACTCTCTTGTCTTCTGGTAGCTGGTATATATGGTGGTAAATGCGATATTCTGAGCTTCTGGGGCCCTGCCTGCCTACATATGGGCTATATACTGTTCAGCATAGTAGCCCTAATAATAAGGACTCTCTTGTCTTCTGGTAGCTGGTATATATGGTGGTAAATGCGATATTCTGAGCTTCTGGGGCCCTGCCTGCCTACATATGAGCTATATACTGTTCAGCATAGTAGCCCTAATAAGGGCTCTCAATGACTCTCTTGTCTTCTGGTAGCTGGTATATATGGTGGTAAATGCGATATTCTGAGCTTCTGGGGCCCTGCCTGCCTACATATGGGCTATATACTGTTCAGCATAGTAGCCCTAATAAGGGCTCTCAATGACTCTCTTGTCTTCTGGTAGCTGGTATATATGGTGGTAAATGCGATATTCTGAGCTTCTGGGGCCCTGCCTGCCTACATATGGGCTATATACTGTTCAGCATAGTAGCCCTAATAATAAGGACTCTCAATGACTCTCTTGTCTTCTGGTAGCTGGTATATATGGTGGTAAATGCGATATTCTGAGCTTCTGGGGCCCTGCCTGCCTACATATGGGCTATATACTGTTCAGCATAGTAGCCCTAATAATAAGGACTCTCTTGTCTTCTGGTAGCTGGTATATATGGTGGTAAATGCGATATTCTGAGCTTCTGGGGCCCTGCCTGCCTACATATGAGCTATATACTGTTCAGCATAGTAGCCCTAATAAGGGCTCTCAATGACTCTCTTGTCTTCTGGTAGCTGGTATATATGGTGGTAAATGCGATATTCTGAGCTTCTGGGGCCCTGCCTGCCTACATATGGGCTATATACTGTTCAGCATAGTAGCCCTAATAATAAGGACTCTCAATGACTCTCTTGTCTTCTGGTAGCTGGTATATATGGTGGTAAATGCGATATTCTGAGCTTCTGGGGCCCTGCCTGCCTACATATGAGCTATATACTGTTCAGCATAGTAGCCCTAATAAGGGCTCTCAATGACTCTCTTGTCTTCTGGTAGCTGGTATATATGGTGGTAAATGCGATATTCTGAGCTTCTGGGGCCCTGCCTGCCTACATATGGGCTATATACTGTTCAGCATAGTAGCCCTAATAATAAGGACTCTCTTGTCTTCTGGTAGCTGGTATATATGGTGGTAAATGCGATATTCTGAGCTTCTGGGGCCCTGCCTGCCTACATATGGGCTATATACTGTTCAGCATAGTAGCCCTAATAATAAGGACTCTCTTGTCTTCTGGTAGCTGGTATATATGGTGGTAAATGCGATATTCTGAGCTTCTGGGGCCCTGCCTGCCTACATATGGGCTATATACTGTTCAGCATAGTAGCCCTAATAATAAGGACTCTCAATGACTCTCTTGTCTTCTGGTAGCTGGTATATATGGTGGTAAATGCGATATTCTGAGCTTCTGGGGCCCTGCCTGCCTACATATGGACTATATACTGTTCAGCATAGTAGCCCTAATAATAAGGACTCTCTTGTCTTCTGGTAGCTGGTATATATGGTGGTAAATGCGATATTCTGAGCTTCTGGGGCCCTGCCTGCCTACATATGGGCTATATACTGTTCAGCATAGTAGCCCTAATAATAAGGACTCTCTTGTCTTCTGGTAGCTGGTATATATGGTGGTAAATGCGATATTCTGAGCTTCTGGGGCCCTGCCTGCCTACATATGAGCTATATACTGTTCAGCATAGTAGCCCTAATAAGGGCTCTCAATGACTCTCTTGTCTTCTGGTAGCTGGTATATATGGTGGTAAATGCGATAGTCTGAGCTTCTGGGGCCCTGCCTGCCTACATATGGGCTATATACTGTTCAACATAGTAGCCCTAATAATAAGGACTCTCTTGTCTTCTTGTAGCTGGTATATATGGTGGTAAATGCGATATTCTGAGCTTCTGGGGCCCTGCCTGCCTACATATGGGCTATATACTGTTCAGCATAGTAGCCCTAATAAGGGCTCTCAATGACTCTCTTGTCTTCTGGTAGCTGGTATATATGGTGGTAAATGCGATATTCTGAGCTTCTGGGGCCCTGCCTGCCTACATATGGGCTATATACTGTTCAGCATAGTAGCCCTAATAATAAGGACTCTCAATGACTCTCTTGTCTTCTGGTAGCTGGTATATATGGTGGTAAATGCGATATTCTGAGCTTCTGGGGCCCTGCCTGCCTACATATGGGCTATATACTGTTCAGCATAGTAGCCCTAATAATAAGGACTCTCTTGTCTTCTGGTAGCTGGTATATATGGTGGTAAATGCGATATTCTGAGCATCTGGGGCCCTGCCTGCCTACATATGGGCTATATACTGTTCAGCATAGTAGCCCTAATAATAAGGACTCTCTTGTCTTCTGGTAGCTGTTATATATGGTGGTAAATGCGATATTCTGAGCTTCTGGGGCCCTGCCTGCCTACATATGAGCTATATACTGTTCAGCATAGTAGCCCTAATAAGGGCTCTCAATGACTCTCTTGTCTTCTGGTAGCTGGTATATATGGTGGCAAATGCGATATTCTGAGCTTCTGGGGCCCTGCCTGCCTACATATGGGCTATATACTGTTCAACATAGTAGCCCTAATAAGGGCTCTCAATGACTCTCTTGTCTTCTGGAAGCTGGTATATATGGTGGTAAATGCGATATTCTGAGCTTCTGGGGCCCTGCCTGCCTACATATGAGCTATATACTGTTCAACATAGTAGCCCTAATAAGGGCTCTCAATGACTCTCTTGTCTTCTGGTAGCTGGTATATATGGTGGTAAATGCGATATTCTGAGCTTCTGGGGCCCTGCCTGCCTACATATGAGCTATATACTGTTCAGCATAGTAGCCCTAATAAGGGCTCTCAATGACTCTCTTGTCTTCTGGTAGCTGGTATATATGGTGGTAAATGCGATATTCTGAGCTTCTGGGGCCCTGCCTGCCTACATATGAGCTATATACCGTTCAGCATAGTAGCCCTAATAAGGGCTCTTAATGACTCTCTTGTCTTCTGGTAGCTGGTATATATGGTGGTAAAAGCGATATTCTGAGCTTCTGGGGCCCTGCCTGCCTACATAGGAGCTATATACCGTTCAGCATAGTAGCCCTAATAAGGGCTCTTAATGACTCTCTTGTCTTCTGGTAGCTGGTATATATGGTGGTAAAAGCGATATTCTGAGCTTCTGGGGCCCTGCCTGCCTACATAGGAGCTATATACCGTTCAGCATAGTAGCCCTAATAAGGGCTCTTAATGACTCTCTTGTCTTCTGGTAGCTGGTATATATGGTGGTAAATGCGATATTCCGAGCTTCTGGGGCCCTGCCAGCTACAGCCTGTCTTTCCCTGCTGTGAGCGTCTATCCCTCACTAAGTTCAAGCTGCTAATGCTGACGAAGAGGAAGTGCTGAGTTTTGTAGATTCGAGGTCACATGGTTTTTCCAGCCAATGCGTGTAGACGCCGTTCTCGCGATGCCAGCGTCCTCCCAGGACCTGTCCCACCCCCCCTGCATGGTGATTGGTGTAAAAAACGCGCCAGGGAAGGTGTGAGGGGAAACTAATTGTGAGTGCGCCATCGCCGCTGTACTCGATCGAAATCGAGTATGACGAATAGCGTAGTATTCGATCGAATACCGACTCGGTCGAAGACTACTCGCTCATCTCTAGTAATTATATAGTTGTTCCTACATGGGTCCTTCCGATTTGGGACATCAATAGTGTTTTTGTGGGTTACTAATGAGGTTGGATATGACTCAGGGTAGTCAGTAGATGTTTTTAATTGTCTTTGTGTCATGTATGTTTTTTAGGTGTTTTTGTATTTGAATAAAAATTCTTTTTTAATACAATTAGAATTTTGCAGTCACTACCTCTTTTCTGTTCATAGCATTAATTTAGGAGAGCACACTGTACTAATTAAGACTATTGAGACTATTGTGGTTCACTATTGGCGTTCACCAGACGCTGCCTGCCCCTATTAGGCGCTAGCTGGCGCTATCCCTAGTTAAATAACCCTCCCCCATTGTGGCCCCATTTTTCTAATCAACTGGTTCATTTTCAGCACATTTTCTCAAGTTGTTCACTTTCTTCAACATTTACCTATTGCATACCTACCAACTTTTCAGGGTGGGAAAGAAGGACATTTGTTAAATTAGGCCACGTCCCCTCATTGAGGGATGGATGAAGCCACGCCCCCTCATTGAGGGATAGATGAAGCCGCACTCTCTCATTGAGGGATAGATGAAGCCACACCCCCTCATTGAGGGATAGATGAAGCCACACTCTCTCATTGAGGGATAGATGAAGCCACACCCCCTCATTGAGGGATAGATGAAGTCACACTCTCTAATTGAGGGTTGGGTGAAGCCACGCCCCCTCATTGAGGGATAGATGAAGCCACACTCTCTCATTGAGGGATAGATGAAGCCACACTCTCTCATTGAGGGATAGATGAAGCCACACTCTCTCATTGAGGGATGGATGAAGCCACGCTCTCTTATTGAGGGATGGATGAAGCCACGCTCTCTCATTGAGGGATGGATGAAGCCACACTCTCTCACTGAGGGATGGATGAAGCCACGCTCTCTCATTGAGGGATGGATGAAGCCACACTCTCTCACTGAGGGATAGATGAAGCCACACTCTCTCATTAAGGGATAGATGAAGTCACACTCTCTCATTGAGGGATAGATGAAGCCACGCTCTCTCATTGAGGGATAGATGAAGCCACGCTCTCTTATTAAGGGATAGATGAAGCCACGCTCCTTCATTGAGGGATGATTGAAGCCACGCCCCCTCATTGAGGGATAGGTGAAGCCAC
Source organism: Gastrophryne carolinensis (assembly GCA_027917425.1). Lineage (NCBI taxonomy): Eukaryota > Metazoa > Chordata > Amphibia > Anura > Microhylidae > Gastrophryne > Gastrophryne carolinensis. The sequence continues at coordinate 651,396,041 of CM051234.1, read as the reverse complement.
GCCCCTTCATTGAGAGATAGATGAAGCCACACTCTCTTATTGAGGGATAGATGGAGCCATGCCCCTTCATTGAGGGATAGATGAAGCCACACTCTCTCATTGAGGGATAGATGAAGCCACACTCTCTTATTAAGGGATAGATGAAGCCACGCTCCTTCATTGAGGGATGGATGAAGCCACGCCCCCTCATTAAGGGATAGATGAAGCCACGCCCCTTCATTAAGGGATAGATGAAGCCACATTCTCTTATTAAGGGATAGATGAAGCCACACTCTCTTATTGAGGGATAGATGAAGCCAAACTCTCTCATTGAGGGATAGATGAAGCCACGCTCTCTTATTGAAGGATAGATGAAGCCACACCCCCTCATTGAGGGATAGATGAAGCCACACTCTCTCATTGAGGGATAGATGAAGCCACGCCCCTTCATTGAGGGATAGATGAAGCCACACTCTCTCATTGAGGGATAGATGAAGCCAAACTCTCTCATTGAGGGATGGATGAAGCCACGCTCTCTTATTGAAGGATAGATGAAGCCACACCCCCTCATTGAGGGATAGATGAAGCCACACTCTCTCATTGAGGGATAGATGAAGCCACGCCCCTTCATTTAGGGATAGATGAAGCCACACTCTCTCATTGATGGATAGATGAAGCCACACCCCCTCATTGAGGGATAGATGACGCCACACTCTCTCATTGAGGGATAGATGAAGCCACGCCCCTTCATTGAGGGATCGATGAAGCCACACTTTCTTATTGAGGGATAGATGAAGCCACACTCTCTCATTGAGGAATGGATGAAGCCACACTCTCTCATTGAGGGATGGATGAAGCCACGCTCACTCATTGAGGGATAGATGAAGCCACGCTCTCTCATTGAGGGATAGATGAAGCCACACTCTCTCATTGAGGGATGGATGAAGCCATGCCCCCTCATTGAGGGATGGATGAAGCCACACCCTCTCATTGAGGGATGGATGAAGCCACACTCTCTCATTGAGGGATGGATGAAGCCACACTCTCTCATTGAGGGATGGATGAAGCCACACTCTCTCATTGAGGGATGGATGAAGCCCACACCGGAGAGGGGGGCAGTCAGGTGCGGTTTGGGATGGTTTTAACCTTCCCTGATGTTGCTCTTTGAAGTTGATCCCACAAAGTGTTTCCAGCGTTACTGAGCTTTTAATCATGTGTTAGGTAGTTAGTGTGGAAGGCCCCCAAATGGGCGCACCCATCAGTCTCTCTAAGTCTATCTAAGTATTATGCACAGTATATAACAAACATGTCTATCAGTTAGAAAAAGAGGTTTAGTCACATACGACTTCAACATGTATCTGCAGATATATGCGACTAAACCTCTGTTTTTCTAAACAGTTAGACATGTTTGTTGCTTAGAGGAGACTGATGGATGGGCCCATTTTGGGGACCTGCCACACTAACTACTTAATTCACAGAGCAGCTTGCCATTTCTTTCATTTGGATATAATCCTCCCTGAGGAAGCCAGTTGGGTGAAACGTGTTGGAGGAATCCGACACAATGAGAACATTTGAAAACATTATAATGTATAGTGTTCACTTATGACCGATGTATGCTTGCGCGTATAAATACATTTGTGCTGTTCACCTATCCGTACAGACAAAATACAATCCAGTGAACACACCAGTGGAGGCAGTAAGAGAACACATGCCTGGAGTGGTGGCCCCAGGAGCATTTGGGGGGGGGGTTCGGTGCCTTTGCTCAAGGGTAGTCAATTCAGTCATGTCCCACCCGAGAATCAAACCAGCAACCTTCAGGTCACAAGTCAATTCCTTAACCACTAGATTCTATCACTGGTTCTTTGTGCCGGCACAAGAAAAAATAGTACTAAAAAATAGAAGTACTAAAAAATACCCCAATCTCACCTAGCTAAAGAAATGTATGTGTGCACACCTACAACACCACATAACAGCGTATCACTTTAAATGAATCAATATAACAGTGAAATCTATTAGTTCAAACCACAATACAATTGATTGCCTACTAGCAGTATCACCAAAGTATAATAAGCCAGAACAGTGAATAAATCATGACAAAGTAATTGACAGAGCAAATGTATCAACAAAAGTATCAACAAAAGAAATACATTTAGAGAGCGCAAAGCCAGGTCACAAAAAAACAATTTTACCTTACAGAGAGAACCACACGTGGCATCCGAAGAGTGGGGAGGGAGGACAGGGGCAGCAGGAGACTCTAGCACCTGTGCACGCGGCTTCCCATGCCGCTTCTTGCTTGGGTGTGTGGTTGGAACTAATAGATTTCACTGTTATATTGATTCATTTAAATCACTGTTATGTGGTGTTGTAGGTGTGCACACATATATTTCTTTAGTTACTTTTTAGTACACCTATTTTTTTTTTTTTGTGCCGGCACAAAGAACCAATAAGGAATATACATTAGTAATTATATAGTTGTTCCCACATGGGTCCTTCCCATTTGGGACATCAATAGTGTTTTTGTGGGTTACTAATGAGGTTGGATATGACTCAGGGTAGTCAGTAGATGTTTTTAATTGTCTTTGTGTCATGTATGTTTTTTAGGTGTTTTTGTATTTGAATAAAAATTCTTTTTTAATACAATTAGAATTTCGCAGTCACTACCTCTTTTCTGTTCATAGCGTTAATTTAGGAGAGCACACTGTACTAATTAAGACTATTGAGACTATTGTGGTTCACTATTGGCGTTCACCAGACGCTGCCTGCCCCTATTAGGCGCTACCTGGAGCTATCCCTACTTAAATAACCCCCCAATTGTTCCCCATTTTTCTAGTCAACTGGCTAATTTTCAGCACATTTTCTCAAGTTGTTCACTTTCTTCAACATTTAGCTATTGCATACCTACCAACTTTTCAGGGTGGGAAAGAAGGACATTTGCTAAATTAGGCCACGTCCCCTCATTGAGGGATGGATGAAGCCACGCCCCCTCATTGAGGGATAGATTAAGCCACACTCTCTCATTGAGGGTTGGATGAAGCCACACCCCCTCATTGAGGGATAGATGAAGCCACACTCTCTAATTGAGGGTTGGATGAAGCCACGCCCCCTCATTGAGGGATAGATGAAGCCACACTCTCTCACTGAGGGATAGATGAAGCCACACTCTCTCACTGAGGGATAGGTGAAGCCACACTCTCTCATTGAGGGATAGATGAAGCCACGCCTCTCTCATTGATGGATAGATGAAGCCACACTCTCTCATTGAGGGATAGATGAAGCCACACCCCCTCATTGAGGGATAGATGAAGCCACACTCTCTAATTGAGGGTTGGATGAAGCCACGCCCCCTCATTGAGGGATAGATGAAGCCACACTCTCTCATTGAGGGATAGATGAAGCCACACCCCCTCATTGAGGGATAGATGAAGCCACACTCTCTAATTGAGGGTTGGATGAAGCCACGCCCCCTCATTGAGGGATAGATGAAGCCACACTCTCTCATTGAGGGATAGATGAAGCCACACTCTCTCATTGAGGGATAGATGAAGCCACGCCCCCTCATTGAGGGATAGATGAAGCCACACTCTCTCATTGAGGGATAGATGTAGCCACACTCTCTCATTGAGGGATAGATGAAGCCACGCCCCCTCATTGAGGGATAGATGAAGCCACGCTCTCTCATTGAGGGATAGATGAAGCCACACTCTCTCATTGAGGGATAGATGAAGCCACACTCTCTCATTGAGGGATAGATGAAGCCACGCCCCTTCATTGAGGGATAGATGAAGCCACACTCTCTTATTGAGGGATGGATGAAGCCACGCTCTCTTATTGAGGGATGGATGAAGCCACGCTCTCTCATTGAGGGATGGATGAAGCCACACTCTCTCACTGAGGGATGGATGAAGCCACGCTCTCTCATTGAGGGATAGAGGAAGCCACACTCTCTCATTTAAGGATAGAGGAAGCCACACGCTCTCATTGAGGGATAGATGAAGCCACTCTCTCTCATTGAGGGATAGATGAAGCCACGCTCTCTCATTGAGGGATAGATGAAGAAACGCTCTCTCATTGAGGGATAGATGAAGCCACACCCCCTCATTGAGGGATAGATGAAGCCACACTCTCTCATTGAGGGATAGATGAAGCCACACCGCCTCATTGAGGGATAGATGAAGCCACGCTCTCTAATTGAGGGTTGGATGAAGCCATGCCCCCTCATTGAGGGATAGATGAAGCCACACTCTCTCATTGAGGGATAGATGAAGCCACAACCCCTCATTGAGGGATAGATTAAGCCACACTCTCTCATTGAGGGATAGATGAAGCCACACTCTCTCATTGAGGGATAGATGAAGCCACACTCTCTCATTGAGGGATGGATGAAGCCACACTCTCTCATTGAGGGATGGATGAAGCCACACTCTCTCATTGAGGGATAGATGAAGCCACACTCTTTCATTGAGGGATAGATGAAGCCACACTCTCTCATTGAGGGATAGATGAAGCCACACTCTCTCATTGAGGGATAGATGAAGCCACACTCTCTCATTGAGGGATAGATGAAGCCACACTCTCTCATTGAGGGATAGATGAAGCCATGCCCCTTCATTGAGGGATAGATGAAGCCACACTCTCTTATTGAGGGATGGATGAAGCCACGCTCTCTTATTGAGGGATGGATGAAGCCACGCTCTCTCATTGAGGGATAGATGAAGCCACACTCTCTCACTGAGGGATAGATGAAGCCACACTCTCTCATTGAGGGATAGATGAAGCCACGCCTCTCTCATTGATGGATAGATGAAGCCACACTCTCTCATTGAGGGATAGATGAAGCCACACCCCCTCATTGAGGGATAGATGAAGCCACACTCTCTAATTGAGGGTTGGATGAAGCCACGCCCCCTCATTGAGGGATAGATGAAGCCACACTCTCTCATTGAGGGATAGATGAAGCCACACCCCCTCATTGAGGGATAGATGAAGCCACACTCTCTAATTGAGGGTTGGATGAAGCCACGCCCCCTCATTGAGGGATAGATGAAGCCACACTCTCTCATTGAGGGATAGATGAAGCCACACTCTCTCATTGAGGGATAGATGAAGCCACGCCCCCTCATTGAGGGATAGATGAAGCCACACTCTCTCATTGAGGGATAGATGAAGCCACACTCTCTCATTGAGGGATAGATGAAGCCACGCCCCCTCATTGAGGGATAGATGAAGCCACGCTCTCTCATTGAGGGATAGATGAAGCCACACTCTCTCATTGAGGGATAGATGAAGCCACACTCTCTCATTGAGGGATAGATGAAGCCACGCCCCTTCATTGAGGGATAGATGAAGCCACACTCTCTTATTGAGGGATGGATGAAGCCACGCTCTCTTATTGAGGGATGGATGAAGCCACGCTCTCTCATTGAGGGATGGATGAAGCCACACTCTCTCACTGAGGGATGGATGAAGCCACGCTCTCTCATTGAGGGATAGAGGAAGCCACACTCTCTCATTTAAGGATAGAGGAAGCCACACGCTCTCATTGAGGGATAGATGAAGCCACTCTCTCTCATTGAGGGATAGATGAAGCCACGCTCTCTCATTGAGGGATAGATGAAGAAACGCTCTCTCATTGAGGGATAGATGAAGCCACACCCCCTCATTGAGGGATAGATGAAGCCACACTCTCTCATTGAGGGATAGATGAAGCCACACCGCCTCATTGAGGGATAGATGAAGCCACGCTCTCTAATTGAGGGTTGGATGAAGCCATGCCCCCTCATTGAGGGATAGATGAAGCCACACTCTCTCATTGAGGGATAGATGAAGCCACAACCCCTCATTGAGGGATAGATTAAGCCACACTCTCTCATTGAGGGATAGATGAAGCCACACTCTCTCATTGAGGGATAGATGAAGCCACACTCTCTCATTGAGGGATGGATGAAGCCACACTCTCTCATTGAGGGATGGATGAAGCCACACTCTCTCATTGAGGGATAGATGAAGCCACACTCTTTCATTGAGGGATAGATGAAGCCACACTCTCTCATTGAGGGATAGATGAAGCCACACTCTCTCATTGAGGGATAGATGAAGCCACACTCTCTCATTGAGGGATAGATGAAGCCACACTCTCTCATTGAGGGATAGATGAAGCCACGCCCCCTCATTGAGGGATAGATGAAGCCACACTCTCTTATTGAGGGATAGATGAAGCCACGCCCCCTTATTGAGGGATAGATGAAGCCACACTCTCTCATTGAGGGATGGATAGGAGATAGGATGTAACATTTACAACAATAGAAACACTTTGAATAGGCAAATGAATCATTTATTGCTGCAGATCTGCATGTTACACCTCAAAGAGGGACAAATGGGAACAACGAGGGACAGGGGGGCAGGGACTGAAACGCGGGACAGTCCTTCCAAATCAGGGACATTTGGGGATGTATGCTACTGTACATATAAATGTCACAGGGAGGGGGGATAGAAAAGAGGACCTAGAGTCAGTTTTATAGATATTATTTATATCACTTCCCTTGTTATATTGATGAAACAAGACAAACAAGTGTTGGTGACAGTTAGTGGTACATGTGAGTGTGACGTGTTTTTGGCACCTTTACTGTTAGTGTCTTTTTTTTTTTTTCGTGGTGAACTGCAGGAAATGGTGTCCTGCTCTTATCACAAAGCGTATCATGACCGGCCATTACACGGTGTGGATTGCAACCTGCATCCTGGTGAGCTTTTTAGCTTTTAGACACAAAAAAGTGCAAACAAATGTGTTCTTTCTACCTTTTTCCCCCAAATGACCCGTACCTGTAATGGGGTATTTCTACAGGTGAGACACATCATTGGTCCAAAGAGGTGAGGATACTGCAATGCACACCGGAAGTCACACCGCAATGCACACTGGAAGCCACACCGCAATGCACACCGGAAGTCACACTGCAATGCACACCGGAAGTCACACCGCTATGCACACCGGAAGTCACACCGCAATGCACACCGGAACTCACACCGCTATGCACACCGGAAGTCACACCGCAATGCACACCGGAAGTCACACCGCTATGCACACCGGAAGTCAAACCGCAATGCACACCGGAAGTCACACCGCTATGCACATCGGAAGTCACACCGCAATGCACACCGGAAGTCACACAGCAATGCACACCGGATGTCACACCACAATGCACACCGGAAGTCACACCACAATGCACACCGGAAGTCACACCGCAATGCACACCGGAAGTCACACCGCAATGCACACCGGAAGTCACACCGCTATGCACATCGGAAGTCACTCTGCAATGCACACCGGAAGTCACACTGCGATGCACACTGGAAGTCACACCACAATGCACACCGGAAGTCACACCACAATGCACACCGGAAGTCACACCACAATGCACACCGGAATCACACCACAAGTCACACCGCTATGCACATAGGAAGTCACTCTGCAATGCACACTGGAAGTCCAACTGCAATGCACACCGGAAGTCACACCACAATGCACACCGGAAGTCACACTGCAATGCACACCGGAAGTCACACCGCAATGCACACCGGAAGTCACACCACAATGCACACCGGAAGTCACACCACAATGCACACCGGAAGTCACACTGCAATGCACACCGGAAGTCACACCGCAATGCACACTGGAAGTCACACTGCAATGCACACCGGAAGTCACACTGCAATGCACACCGGAAGTCACACCGCAATGCACACTGGAAGTCACACTGCAATGCACACCGGAAGTCACACTGCAATGCACACCGGAAGTCACACCGCAATGCACACTGGAAGTCACACTGCAATGCACACCGGAAGTCACACCGCAATGCACACCGGAAGTCACACCGCAATGCACACCGGAAGTCACACTGCAATGCACACCGGAAGTCACACTGCAATGCATCCAGAAGTCACACAGCAATGCACACTGGAAGTCACACTGCAATGCACACCGGAAGTCACACTGCAATGCACACCGGAAGTCACACCGCAATGCACACTGGAAGTCACACTGCAATGCACACCGGAAGTCACACCGCAATGCACACCGGAAGTCACACCGCAATGCACACCGGAAGTCACACTGCAATGCACACCGGAAGTCACACTGCAATGCATCCAGAAGTCACACAGCAATGCACACCGGAAGTCACACTGCAATGCACACCGGAAGTCACACCGCAATGCACACCGGAAGTCACACTGCAATGCACACCGGAAGTCACACTGCAATGCATCCAGAAGTCACACAGCAATGCACACTGGAAGTCACACTGCAATGCACACCGGAAGTCACACTGCAATGCATCCAGAAGTCACACAGCAATGCACACTGGAAGTCACACTGCAATGCACACCGGAAGTCACACTGCAATGCACACCAGAAGTCACACTGCAATGCACACCGGAAGTCACACCACAATGCACACCGCAATGCACACCGCAATGCACACCGCAATGCACACCGGAAGTCACACCGCAATGCACACCGGAAGTCACACCGCAATGCACACCGCAATGCACACCGGAAGTCACACCGCAATGCACACCGGAAGTCACACCGCAATGCACACCGGAAGTCACACCGCAATGCACACCGGAAGTCACACCGCAATGCACACTGGAAGTCACACCGCAATGCACACCGCAATGCACACCGGAAGTCACACCGCAATGTACACCGGAAGTCACACCGCAATGCACACCGGAAGTCACACCGCAATGCACACCGAAAGTCACATCGCAATGCACACAGGAAGTCACACCGCAATGCACACCGGAAGTCACACCGCAATGCACACCGGAAGTCACACCGCAATGCACACCGGAAGTCACACCGCAATGCACACCGGAAGTCACACTGCAATGCACACCAGAAGTCACACTGCAATGCACACCGGAAGTCACACCACAATGCACACCGGAAGTCACACCGCAATGCACACCGGAAGTCACACCGCTATGCACACCGGAAGTCACACCGCTATGCACACCAGAAGTCACACTGCAATGCACACCGGAAGTCACACTGGCCTCACCTAATATTTAGCATGACCCCCAGTGTCTGTGCCTGTTTCCTATGGGCCTTTATGTTTGATTTAACTGCTCCAATGTCCTCTACTCTGTTCCGCCAACTTCTTGGTGCTGCACATCCTATAGGCGCTGGTCACCTTTGTTTTCTCTGTCGTTCTTTGTCATGTCCCACGACTTGTGTTTTATTTTTCCCGGGGTAAACTTTTGATTTTGAGGCTGATTCACTACTAAAGCCAGGTATTGGTAGATCAGTGTCTGTATAGCGGCGCTTAGAGCAACCGTTAGTAGACGCTGTAAGGGCGTATCGGTCGCTGTAACAGAGCGTCTCAGCCACTGCACTAATCTGGGCAGCATTGATGAATGAGATGTATGTTGGGCGTTCTAACACCAGTACAGCGCTGCAGCAAGCGAGAGGTAGCGCCAGCTCAGCGCGACCGACTCTCAGCCACTCACACCATACTTATCAAAAAAGAACGCACACAGCGTCAGCGCACTTGATCTAGTTGCTGTAGCATAGAACACCAGACGCTGTGTGATCAAAGTCTGTTTTTGATCACATATCCACCAGTAACAAAGCGAAAACACATGGAATGACATTGTTATAACATTGTGACAATAACACTTTAGTGCCAGACCTGTAATGACAATTCTGCATAAAAAACGACTTAAAAATGACTTTTTCTACGCCAGGAGACGTCACACAATTATTTGAGAGACAAAAAAAGTTATAATAATAAAACCCTATGTAAACAGAAGAAAAGGAACGGCCATTGAAATGTATTTGAGAGGCGACAGGTAATACCTGGCGCTCTGGAAGCTAGAGCGCCGGCGCTTTATGCTGAGCCGTCTGTAATAATACATGTGACGCTACATGGCGCTGTTAGAGGAGCTTTATGCTGAGCCATCTGTAATAATACATGTGACGCTACATGGCGCTGTTAGAGGTGCTATACACTGACCTGCCTGTAATAATACATGTGACACTACATGACGCTGTTAGAGGTGCTATACACTTACCTGCCTGTAATAATACATGTGACGCTACATGGCGCTGTTAGAGGCTCTATATAGGGATGACAAATCGATCCGGACGGATTCGTTCAGAATTTCATGGAAAATTCGATTCTGAACTAATCCGAATTTCCCCGCGATTCGATTGATCAGTTTTCCTTTAAACTCCATTTATTTCAATTACAGGCATTCTAAAATGGTGGATGAACATGTCCAGACATACTCCCTGGGGCAAGGTATCATGGGTAAGTCACATGCAGCCTATCAGCAGCCAGAAAGCCCGGTGACGTCACCGTGCTATATAAAGCGGCGGCCATCTTGCTTGTGCGCATTTCAGCCTTGCATTGCGGCCAGTGCACAGCTCGTTAGAGACAGGGACAGAGTTAGAGATAGGTAGGGAGAGTCAGAGAGGCAGACAGAGAGGTAGACAGAGCCAGGGAAAGATAGGGAAAGACCGGAACCATCCAGCCAGGGACAGCTTAGAAGTGACAGTGATTTTTTTTTTTTTTTCAATTCAATTTCAGTTCTTTGTGCTGTAAATCTGCCTTGTCAGTGTGCATGTCATCTATGCAGTGGCTTATTTAACCCTATCTGTTACACACAAGCATTTATCATAATATATAACTGGATTAGTTTAAATATTTTTTGGTCTGCCTTTAACATAAAAAACATCAGCCCACCTGGGTATCCCAAACCTGCACTTAGCAGCCTATCTGTTATACTACATACGCTTGTTCATCCTCCTCAGCTTAATCAAAGTATTGCATTTTGAATTGGTTTTTGGTCTGCCTTTAACAAAAAAAACTACAGGCCGCAGGGCATCCCAAACCTGCATTAGGCAGCCTATCTGTTATACTAAATGCGCTTGTTGATCCTTCCTCAGCTGAATCTGAGCATTGCATTTTGAATCGGTTTTTGTCCTGCAGTCAAAACACCAGCCCACCTAGGCATCCCAAACCAGCACGTCACCCTATCTTTTATATTAAATAAGCTTGTTCAGCCTCAGTTTTATTAAGCTATTGTATTTTGAATTGGTTTTTGTCCTGCAGTCAAAACACTAGCCCACGCGGGCATCCCAAACCAGCACATGTCACCCTACCTGTTATACTAAATAAGCTTCTACAGGCCCTTTTTTTTTTTTATTTATTTTTTTTATATAGAGCTGTAATAGATTATATAGTGAGGTAAATTCGCCATTTTGCACCATTATATAGAGAAGCTCGCTGTGTAAATCTGAGGAGCAATAGTTTATACAGTATTGTGAGGTAAATTCGCTGTTTTGCACTATTATATATATATATCAACCTAAATCCCTGTGTAAATCTGAGGAGCAATAGTTTATATTGTGAGGTAAAGTTGCCATTTTATAGAGCAGGCCCTGTCTGAAAATCTCATTTTGCAATCTATGTTATATTGTGAGCTAAATTCGCCATGTTGCACCATTCTTTAGAGTGACCCTCCTGTGTAAATCAGAGCAGCAATAGTTTATATTGGACAATACATTTGCCCTGTTTTGCACCATTATATGGAGCAGCCCCTGAGTAAACCTGGGGGGCAATAGTTTATATTATGAGGTAAATTCATGGTTTTGCACCATTACATAGAGCAGTCCCTATATAAACCTGAGAAATAGGTTATATTGTGTGAGTTAAATCCGCTCTTGGTTTTGTAGCATTCTATAGAGCAGGCCCTGTGTAAATCTGAGGGGCAATAGTTTATATTATGAGGCAAATTCATGGTTTTGCACGTTTATATACAGCAGCCCCTATATAAACCTGAGGAATAATAGTTTATATTGTGAGATAAATTCAGTTTTGCACCATTATATGGAGCAGCAATAGTTTATATTATGAGGTAAATTCATGGTTTTGCACCATTACATAGAGCAGTCCCTATATAAACCTGAGAAATAGGTTATATTGTATGAGTTAAATCCGCTCTTGGTTTTGTAGCATTATATAGAGCAGCTCCTGTGTAAATCTGAGGGGCAATAGCTTATACTGTGAGGTAAATTTGCCATTTTGCAGCATAATATAGAGCAGGCCCTGTGTAAATCTGAGGGGCAATAGCTTATATTGTGAGGTAAATTTGCCATTTTGCAGCATAATATAGAGCAGGCCCTGTGTAAATCTGAGGGGCAATAGCTTATATAGTGAGGTAAATTTGCCATTTTGCAGCATAATATAGAGCAGGCCCTGTGTAAATCTGAGGGGCAATAGCTTATATTGTGAGGTAAATTTGCCATTTTTCAGAATAATATAGAGCAGCCCCTGTGTAAAATCTGAGGGGCAATAGCTTATATAGTGAGGTAAATTTGCCATTTTGCAGCATTATATAGAGCAGCCCAGTTGCCATCTAAATCAACTACTGGCCGGGCAGGACAGCTTTTCCAGGGCAAACTCTGCTAGTTGCGGCCACAAGTCAAGTTTGGCTTCCCAGAAGTCCAGCGGATCCTCAAGGTGTGTTGGCATGGTCATGTCAAGGTATGACATGACCTGCTGGTTGAAGTCTTGCTCCAGGTCTTCCTGCTGCTCATGAGTAGACTCACTATGCGGGTGTAGAAAGCTACTCACTAGCGACTGAAGACTGAGGCTGCTGCTGATGGAGCTGCTGCTGCTGCTCCTTGCACCCCCCCAGCAGCCATGGCAGTGGAAGGTGATCGCAGAGGTCAGACCTGCGGGAGTATGGGCCATGGCGCAGATTGACATCGCCCAACTGACTACGTGGGATGTCTCTGTAGTAGGTCAGTTTGTCCTCCCTCTCAGTGGGCGTAAAAAATGCCCCCATTTTGTGCCAGAAGCAAGAGTCTAATAAGGTGGAGAGCCAGAAGTCATCCCGCTGACAAATGGAGACAATTCTGTGGTCACTACGCAAGCACGTGAGCATGCATCGTGCCATTTGTGCAAGTGACTCGGAGGGTCTACCTGTCTCCATCTCCACTGCAAACTGCCACATTGTGTCTGGGTCCTCTGTCTCACCTTCCTCACAACCCTCTAGCTCCTCTGGCTGCTCCTGCTCCTCCTCTCCTGTCAGATGACTAGATAAAATGGCCATTTTGTCAAACCTAAACTGTGCTTCGCTGTGGCCCTCCTCCTCCTCCACTTCAGCCCCCACAGGCTTCATGTGGCTGTGAAATGTATGCGCCATGTCTCTAGTGCCCTGACCAGCCATGGTTTCCAACATGTGTTGTAGTACATGAAGCAGTGGAATCTCATCGTTCATCTCATAGTCCTGGCGACTGACTAATAAAGTAGCTTCCTCAAAGGGCCTGAGCAAACGGCAGGTGTCACGTATGAGCTGCCACTGGTTTACATTGAAGTTACACAGGGGAGTCCCCCTATCCGTTTGCATCATCAAGAAATCTGTGATGGCTTTTCTCTGTTCCTATAGTCGATCCTGCATATGGAGGGTGGAATTCCAATGGGTGGAAACATCGCAAATCAGACTATGTTGGGGGATACCGTTCTGACGCTGAAGCTCTAAAAGGGTGTGCTTGGCGGTGTAGGAGTGGCTGAAGTGCATGCAAAGTTTCCTTCCCGTTGTTAGGATGTCTTGCAGATGGGGGGAAGACTTCAGAAAATGCTTGACAACTAGATTGAACGCGTGTGCCATGGCAGGGCACATGGCTCAGGCTTCCTTGTCACAGCGCAGACAAGATGCTCTTCCCAGTGTCAGTCACCATGGGTCCCATTTGCAGTTTTCGTGAAGTAAGCCATGATTTAATTTATTGATTTCTCATTTTTAGCAGTTCCTCCCATGTGTGGCTTTGTGGCTCAAGGCAAACCATGTGAAGAACAGCGTGAAACCGCCGTGTCCTGCACACATGGTAGGCTGGAAGGGCACTGGGAAAAAAATTCAAAAAAAATATTTAGAAAAAACAAAATACAAAAAAAAATAAATAAAAAAAAATGGTACAAAATTTCACAAAATATTAAAAAAAGACAATGGAAAAATGCTAAAAAAAAATATCCCCCCCCCAAAAAAAAATTTTGATAAATTTTATATGTTACTGTTATTATGTTAGATGTTATTGTTGCTATGTTATATGTTATTATATGTTATTATTATAAATATGTTCAAATAAGATTAATGTTAACTATTAATATGTAATTGACAATTAGCCACTTTTTTCTGTGACACCATTGCTAAGTGCAAGTGCACTGTCACAGGCACAAAGGCCTAGGAGCGTGGAGGCCATAGCAGAGGGACCTGTCCAAGTTGCTGTTGCGGTTGTGCAGGAACCAGTGGGCCTTAAAGGATATGTATTGTCCCTGACTGTAGTTACAGCTCCAGGCGTAGGCACTGCTGTGCACTTTGGTACACACTGACAGGCTAAAGGACTGGCCCACCTTCTGTTCAACAAAATTGTACAGGGCTGGTACTGCCTTCTTCGCAAAGAAATGACAGCATGGGACTCTCCACCTCGGCTCGGCACAAGCCATCAGTTCTATGAAAGGTCCACCAACTCAAAAGGGAGGGACTGCAGCACCTGCAACTTACACAGGAACACATTTTAGCTTCTGCACGTTGGATGAGTGGGCACATACTGTTGTCTCTTGGACATGGCTTGGCCAATGGATTGCTGGCGGAATGACTGACTCGGATTAAGAGGAGGTATCTTCTTGGGAAAATAGCCTGCCGCGCAAGTGGTCTACCCCGAGCACATTTGCCTCCATACTTTCCCCTTCTGCCACCATGCTGGCCGCTAAATCTGTCACTCTCCATCACTCCAAGCCTTTGAAAGTGCCCTCAAAACTCACTGATGTCCTCCTCAGGTTCCTCAACAGTGTCTGCTTAAGAAGCCAAAACGCTTGCAACACCACCTCCCACGCCACTCTCCTCATCACTACTTGCCCACCTAGTGGAAGAAGCGGCGAGTGTCTCCTCCACTTCTTGGCTGGGCAGTAGCTGCTGATTTTTCTGATTATCAGATCGTCCTCACTGAATAGTGAAGCTGAACCCTAAGCATAAGACATAACCGAAAGTTGACTGGGGGTGTCAGATGTCACTTGTGATACAGTGGATGATCGTGTTAACCAATGGATGATGGCAGATGGGTTGCTGGTCAAGACACGACCACTAGCTGATCCCGGGAGATCAGTCCTCTCACTGAGACTCCTGCTGCCACTCACCCCTAGTCTGCTGCAACCTCTGCTTGATGAATTTAGGCCTCTGCAACTTCTCTGTGCCCATCTTGCCACTTCTCTACCTGACATACTTAGTGCGTATATGAGGGGAGGACAAACGCTACACTACACTTAAAACAGGATTTGTTGAAAAGAGCAGCAGGTGTGTAACTATCTATGGTCTTTCACTAAGTAGTAACTAGGCCCTGAAGACTTTAACACGAACAAAATGATGAAACTCTTAGATGTGCGTAAGTGATGCTCTGATGAGAGCAAATCAATGTGCTCCAGTATGCTTCAAAAATGTTTTTTTTTTCAGAGACTGGCCTGCATGGAAATGAATCGGGCATGGATCAGCCAAGATTTCCACCCACCAATGCCTGATGCATTAGAGTAGATTGATCATGGGGCCAGACCAACACTAAAGAAATATGGATCGTGCAAAACAGATTTAAGGCGCTGCTCTGCAGTTACAGACATTCCTCTGCATCAGACCACAAGTAATTTTTGAGAAATTGCTTTATGTTACTCTTACTTTTTATTAATATTCTTCGGATAAGATATCTGTGCCAAAAATCTGTATATGTTCTCTTAATGCTGCTGCCAACTCCAGGGTGTGTCTTTCTGGCAATTTTGGGCTCCTGCTGCTGCTGCTTGCCACTCCAGTGTGTCTTTCAAGCAATATTTGGGCTCCTGCTGCTCCTGCTGCCAACTCCAGTGTGTCTTTCAAGCAATGTTTGGGCTCCTGCTGCTCCTGCTGCCAACTCCAGTGTGTCTTTCAAGCAATGTTTGGGCTCCTGCTGCTCCTGCTGCCAACTCCAGTGTCTTTTTCAAGCAATGTTTGGGCTCCTGCTGCTGCTTGCAACTCCAGGGTGTGATTCATCCAATTTTTGGGCTCCTGCTGCCAACTCCAATGTGTCTTTCAAGCAATGTTTGGGCTCCTGCTGCTCCTGCTGCAAACTCCAGTATCTCTTTCAAGCAATGTTTGGGCTCCTGCTGCTCCTGCTGCCAACTCCAGTGTCTCTTTTAAGCTATGTTTGGGCTCCTGCTGCTGCTTGCTACTCCAGGGTGTCATTCAGCCAATTTTTGGGCTCCTGCTGCTCCTGCTGCCAACTCCAGTGTGTCTTTTAAGCAATGTTTGGGCTCCTGCTGCTCCTGCTGCCAACTCCAGTGTGTCTTTCAAGCAATGTTTGGGCTCCTGCTGCTCCTGCTGCCAACTCCAGTGTGTCTTTCAAGCAATGTTTGGGCTCCTGCTGCTCCTGCTGCCAACTCCAGTGTCTTTTTCAAGCAATGTTTGGGCTCCTGCTGCTGCTTGCAACTCCAGGGTGTGATTCATCCAATTTTTGGGCTCCTGCTGCCAACTCCAATGTGTCTTTCAAGCAATGTTTGGGCTCCTGCTGCTCCTGCTGCAAACTCCAGTATCTCTTTCAAGCAATGTTTGGGCTCCTGCTGCTCCTGCTGCCAACTTCAGTGTCTCTTTTAAGCTATGTTTGGGCTCCTGCTGCTGCTTGGTACTCCAGGGTGTCATTCAGCCAATTTTTGGGCTCCTGCTGCTCCTGCTGCCAACTCCAGTGTGTCTTTTAAGCAATGTTTGGGCTCCTGCTGCTCCTGCTGCTCCTGCTGCCAACTTCAGTGTGTCTTTCAAGCAATGTTTGGGCTCCTGCTGCCAACGCCAGTGTCTCTTTCAAGCAATGTTTGAGCTCCTGCTGCCAACCCCAGTATCTCTTTCAAGCAATGGTTGGGCTCCTGCTGCCAACTCCAGTGTCTCTTTTAAGTTATGTTTGGGCTCCTGCTGCTGCTGCTTGCAACTCCAGAGTGTCATTCAGCCAATTTTTGGGCTCCTGCTGTCAACTCCAGTATCTCTTTCAAGCAATGTTTGGGCTCCTGCTGCTCCTGCTGCCAACTCCAGTGTCTCTTTTAAGCTATGTTTGGGCTCCTGCTGCTGCTTGCAACTCCAGGGTGTCATTCAGCCAATTTTTGGGCTCCTGCTGCTCCTGCTGCCAACTCCAGTGTGTCTTTCAAGCAATGTTTGGGTTCATGCTGCTCCTGCTGCCAACTCCAGTATCTTTCAAGCAATGTTTGGGCTCCTGCTGCTCCTGCTGCCAACTACAGTGTCTCTTTTAAGCTATGTTTGGGCTCCTGCTGCTGCTGCTTGCAACTCCAGGGTGTCATTCAGCCAATTTTTGGGCTCCTGCTGCTCCTGCTGCCAACTCCAGTGTGTCTTTCAAGCAATGTTTGGGCTCCTGTTGCTCCTGCTGCCAACTCCAGTGTGTCTTTCAAGCAATGTTTGGGCTCCTGCTGCAAACTTCAGTGTCTTTTTCAAGCAATGTTTGGACTCCTGCTGCTCCTGCTGCCAACTCCAGTGTCTCTTTCAAGCAATGTTTGGGCTGCTGCTGTTGCTGCTTGCAACTCCAGGGTGTCTTTCAAGCAATGTTTGGGCTCCTGCTGCCAACTCCAGTGTGTCTTTCAAGCAATGTTTGGGCTCCTGCTGCTCCTGCTGCCAACTCCAGTGTCTCTTTCAAGCAATGTTTGGGCTCCTGCTGCCAACTCCAGTGTGTCTGTCAAGCAATGTTTGGGCTCCTGCTGCTCTGCTGCCAACTCCAGTGTCTCTTTCAAGCAATGTTTGGGCTCCTGCTGCTCCTGCTGCCAACTCCAGTGTGTCTTTCAAGCTATGTTTGGGCTCCTGCTGCTGCAGTTCCAGGGTGTGATTCATCCAATTTTTGGGCTCCTGCAGCCAACTCCAGTGTCTCTTTAAAGTAATGTTTGGGCTCCTGCTGCTGCTTGCAACTCCAGGGTGTGAATCAGCTAATTTTTGGGCTCCTGTTGCTGCCAGCTCCAGGGTGTGTTTTTCAGGCAATATAGGGGCCCCTCATAGTGATGCCACTTTAAAAATCTCTGCAATTGTGCCGCTCTGCGATTCTATTAGCGATGCCTCTGATCTGCATGTGATATTTATTTACAGTATTATTTAACTAACCCAGCACGTATCCTATGCGTGTTACAGCAAGGCTGAATGGTTTACAACCCTATTGAGACTCTAGGAGGCTCAGAAATAGCCGTTTTTAATAGCGATTCGTTGCGAATAAATTCGGGTCGAAACGATTGTCGGAAAATTCGGCGAATCAGTCGAATCGAATTTTTCAAAAGTTCGCTCATCTCTAATTATTACATATAACAGTGTAGCGTCACATGTATTATTACATATAACAGCGCCATATAGCGTCACATGTATTATTACATATAACAGCGCCATGTAGCGCCACATGTATTATTACATATAACAGCTCCATGTAGCGTCACATGTATTATTACACATAACAGTGCCATGTAGCGTCACATGTATTATTACATATAACAGCGCCATGTAGCGTCACATGTATTATTACATATAACAGCGCCATGTAGCGTCACATATATTATTATATATAACAGCGCCATGTAGCGTCACATGTATTATTACATATAACAGCGCCATGTAGCGGCACATGTATTATTGCATATAACAGTGCCATGTAGCGTCACATGTATTATTACATATAACAGCGCCATGTAGCGTCACATGTATCATTAAATATAACAGCGCCATATAGCGTCACATATATTATTATATATAACAGTGCCATGTAGCGTCACATGTATTATTACATATAACAGCGCCATGTAGTGTCACATATATTATTATATATAACAGCGCCATGTAGCGTCACATGTATTATTACATATAACAGCGCCATGTAGCGTCACATATATTATTATATATAACAGCGCCATGTAGCGTCACATGTATTATTACATATAACAGCGCCATGTAGCGTCACATGTATTACTACATATAACAGCGCCATGTAGCGTCACATGTATTATTACATATAACAGCGCCATGTAGCGCCACATGTATTATTACATATAACAGCGCCATGTAGCGCCACATGTATTATTACATATAACAGCGCCATGTAGCGCCACATGTATTATTACATATAACAGCGCCATGTAGCGTCACATGTATTATTACACATAACAGTGCCATGTAGCGTCACATGTATTATTACATATAACAGCGCCATGTAGCGTCACATGTATTATTACGTATAACAGCGCCATGTAGCGTCACATGTATTATTACATATAACAGCGCCATGTAGCACCACAAGTATTATTACATATAACAGCGCCATGTAGCGTCACATGTATTATTACATATAACAGAGCCATGTAGCGTCACATATATTATTATATATAACAGCGCCATGTAGCGTCACATGTATTATTACATATAACAGCGCCATGTAGCGTCACATATATTATTATATATAACAGCGCCATGTAGCGTCACATGTATTATTACATATAACAGCGCCATGTAGCGTCACATGTATTACTACATATAACAGCGCCATGTAGCGTCACATGTATTATTACATATAACAGCGCCATGTAGCGCCACATGTATTATTACATATAACAGCGCCATGTAGCGCCACATGTATTATTACATATAACAGCGCCATGTAGCGCCACATGTATTATTACACATAACAGTGCCATGAAGCGTCACATGTATTATTACATATAACAGCGCCATGTAGCGTCACATGTATTATTACGTATAACAGCGCCATGTAGCGTCACATGTATTATTACATATAACAGCGCCATGTAGCACCACAAGTATTATTACATATAACAGCGCCATGTAGCGTCACATGTATTATTACATATAACAGCGCCATGTAGCGTCACATGTATGATTACAGCCAGGTCAGTGTATAGCGCCGGCGCTCTAGGCTCAGCAGCGCCATGTAGTACCTGTCGCTCAGTGTCGCTCTCCCATACATTGCAATGGGGTTTCATTAGTTGTGTATAAACAGCGTGTTAGGCATTTTTTTTTTTGCTCCAATCATTGTGTGGCGTCTTCTGGCTGCAAACAAACACTTTTATACATGTTTTGGACTTTTTTATATTTTTATGCAGAATTGTCATTACAGATCTGGCACTAAAGTGTTAATGTCACAGTGTTATAACAATGTAATCCCATGTGTTTTCCCTTTGTTGCTGGTGGATATGTGTTCAGAAACAGACATTCTATGCTACAGCGCCCAGCTTTAGAGCGCCGACGCTGTGTGTGTCTAGTGTCTTGCTAAATATGGTGTGGAGCGCCACGTGCCGGGCACACTGAGCTGGCGCTACCTATCGCTCCCTGCAGCGCTGTACTGGTGTTACAGCGCCCAACACACATCACATTCATGAATGCCGGCCAGGTTACTAGAGCGAACGAGACGCTCTGTTACAGCGCCTGATACCTGCTTACAGCGTCTACTAGCGGTCGCTCTAAGTGCTGCTACACAGACGCTCAGCTGGCAATACCTGGCGCTAGTAGTGAATCAGCCTCCAGGTGGCAGTAAGTGCAGATATGCCCAGAACAGTCGGCTGCTCTATCCACAATGCCTGGGGAGCAGTTCGGGGAGAGGGGGAGATTCCACCTTCTATTCACAAAACCGGTTCCGTAACCACTAGGCCCACATCCCTCCACTGTGATCTGATTCAGGAACTTCAAAGCCAACTGATGGCAGTCAACAGCCACTGTAAGGCAACTGGAGCAGGCAGTAGAGGCTAATATGAATCTGAGCGGCTCCTACTAAAATGCCAGCAGGATGCAGAGAACTGCACGGTCACCAGACAAGCAGCAGTCGGTGGGATGAACTCGACGTTCAGAGGTAAACATTGCACAGCTACTGTATTTACAAGGTTTTTGACTATCCTGGGTTTTGGTCCTTTCCCTCGTGGCACACCAGATCACCGAGCCCAGCTCACCTCTTCCCAGTCCTACGGCGCACGCACGCGTGGCTGCTCGTCTAATCAATGCACTCAAAGCCGCTGACGGCTCGTCGTTTAAGGTGAGTGGATCCGAGCGCGCTGACGGGCGCATCCCCCGCTTCCCTCTAACAGGGAGCGTGCCCGAGCCGGTCATTCACAAATGCAGTGCAGTGCAAACCACTAATTGTTGCCCCCCTCTGAACACCTGTCACGCACTTACTCTGTGCCAACCTGGGGAATCCCAACATATTCTTCTCCACCTCTGATAAGATTAAGGCACCATGTTCCATGAATATACGCAGATACCCACATTAAGGGCTCTTATCAAAGCGGTCAAACTTATATATGTTTAAGTTCTGTATGTCAAGTGTCTCAATGATCTATTATGAATTGCAATAATAACTGTATCAATCAGTAATATATGTCATGTTGTGAAGCCTGTGTATATATCGTTTTTGTAGCCATATTTTTGGCACCTTGATATCACCATCCCTCCTCCCTCCCTCCTGCCTTTTCCCCTGAGCGGCGCTGCGCATGGGTGGCGGCCCCGGGCTCCCCGGCGGGTAGGCGGCGCGCTGGGGGGAGCTGGGATCGCGCATTCGTGCGCTCGCTCACGTCGGCGTCCCCGGAGTGCGCCTGCACGTCGGGGGGCCGTGGCCGCACGTTCGTGCGCATCAGCGTTTTAACATTACATGGTCCAGCCTATGCAATTCTTGGGCGGATGTGATGTGCCCAGCAGGTGTCTAATTAGAATCCCCCGGCCAGGGGAGGGGACACCACCACATGTTTGGTTGCACTCATTTCATTGGCATTATACACAGCATAAAAGGGAGTGAGGAGGTAGCCCCTGACACGTCCTGACGAAGTGCTGGGTGACCCCGGACGCAACGCGTCGACGGTCTATGAGGCTGTTTGGTGAGGGGACTTGGCTCCATTTCCACTGACCTGGTGATACCATTTTCATCATTATTTTTAGCAGTCATATCACAATGTATGTTGTATAGCACTTGATATCTATATAGCACTTGACACTTTACTTGGTTGCACCGTGGATAGCACTATTTGCACTTTACCGTGCACATTGCACAGTTTTATATATATATATTTTATATATATATATATATATATATATGTATATTTTTAAACTACTGAGTGTGGCTCACTTTGATAAAGGCTTTTGGGACTGTGCTGGCAGCCCCACCACCTTTTCTGTTTCTCCCACCATGTTAACATGGATAGGTTTCTTTGCAATTATTTGGGGAAATTTTTTTTTTGGGGGGGGTGGATAGTCATCCCAAATCTTCTGCTTTAGGGTAGTTGCCCACTTTAGCTTCTGTGAGGGCTTGCAGGCTGCCTTGATAAGGCCCATTTTGTTGGAGATACAACAGCCTTAGCTTAGTATTATATCTGCCACTTTTTTGCTGGTGTAGGGCTGTTTTTTTGGGGGGTGATGGTAAACACCCCGCTCAATACAGGCTATGGCGCTAACCTGTTGGTAACAAAAAGAGGCTGAGCCTTCGCTAAGTGGAAGTGGGTTAAATGATTGGTGTGCCTGTGCCTCCACCCAGAATAGGGCCCTTACAACTGACAGGGAACACCTTTCTGGGAAATAGTAATCTAAGCAAAACAATACGTTCGTAGCAGAGGGACTACTGCTCTCAGCAACCATTTACTTAAGTCACTCACTGACACAGTCAGGTATAATAGTACTATGAACTTTGTGTAGTAAAGGTTAACTTGGCAATAGAAATGGATCATACACAGTATAACACAATGAAAGGCCCAGCTGCGGCTTTAGTTAGTCTGTGCACATATACCCGGGTATATATATATAGTCTATAGATAAATACCTCCAGGAGAAAGTCGGCACAAGATGAAAGCTGCAGGGGCCCCTGATCTTGACTCGAAGAAATGGTTCACTCTTGACACGATGGTCAGATATGCAGCAGCAGTCGAAGCTCTCCAAAGGTCACACAGCAGCCGGACACACAGGTCAGCAAGCAGAACACAAGAGAAAGTACAGAAGATTCCCCATGTGGTACCAGCAGCTGGACAGGCAGATAAACCATGTAGTAGTCTGTGAAGTGATCCAGGCTCCACTTTGAGGCTGTATATATAGGTTGCAGCAGCACAGCTCCTGGCGGCAAGCCATGTGCTCAGGTCGTTCTCCTAACATACAAGTCTGTCCTGTATTTATAGTCTTTGATATATCTAGAAAGGGGCTACAAACCCCAACTAGCAGGGGCAGGAAGTGTACCACCAGTAGCTAGAGAAAGAGTGGTCTATGATCTTCAGCAGGCATGTAATGTTCCAGTTGCAACTCTGTGGTAACTGAGCACTTCCCTACGCTGGGTTAATGCAGTTTACACGCTGACATGTAGATGGTGCTGTTACATATATCTATGTATAGTCTCTGTTGTATGTTCATGTCGTGCTTCCTGTTCATGGAGGTGTACTCTACTTTTTTTCCAGTCTATGTAATCCACCATGTAAGGTGATCTTCTTTTACTGCATTCATGTTCCAGTAAAGCCAGTTCCTGTTACGTCCCACCCAGATGGTACCTGAGATAACTGATATAGTAAAAGTATGAATTAATGCACACCTCACACAATTAGTAAGTTGCAATTAAAAATATATTGTGTATAATACATATACAGGAAAGCAAACAAGTACAAGTTGCAAAAAGGATACAGTATATAGGTTCATCAACTGCTAGGTATATCCAGGATCATAGACCACCTCAAATAAAGTGATATAGATGAGTAGGCTTAGTGCTATAAGTAACAAAAGGGACTACACAGACTATAGGTAATTACCCAGCTTATCCTATAAGGGGTTACTAGTTCGGTCCTGAGGAGTGTTGCTTTAGAGTAACTGACAGGGGTGGACTGGCCGTTGGGCATATCGGGACAAATCCTGGTAGGCCGCTGCTTCCCATCTGCCAGCCCGGGCTGCCACACCGAAGTGACTGCGGCTCCCCGACCACTTGCAGCCACTCGCCTACCTCTTTGTTCCTACAGCCCCTCACCCGCCGGCCGCTTCGTTCGCCTGACTCGACCAGCGATGTTTGTGGCCTTTTTTTCCCTGCCGGGCGGGGACAGAGCTGCACCAACTTAGTTCCCCCACACGCTGTCCCCGACCAGGCGGGGAGAGAAGAAGCTGCTACGGCTTTGCGCATAATCAGCAGACTAGCGATGTGTCCAGCCCGGCAAGGTTGTGGGACACAGTAGAGGTGAGGAGGAGGCAAGAGGCGACTGCTGGAAGACTGATCATCTCTGGTAAGTACCATATTCTTTTGTTTTTTTTTTGTTTTAGCTGTGGCACTGACATCTCTGGTCTCCAGCATGGTGGGGGGTATGCACTCTCATTAAAATGGACCAATCACCTCCACGGCTGGCCGAATAGGTGATTTGGGATGCCCTACTATGTGAACCCTTCTAGATCGCCTGGAAACCCCTTACCTTTACCTTTCCAATTTTTCCTTGCTGGCTCTGGGGGGTTTCAAACAATTGGGCAACCCAAATCAGTATACCCCCGAGGCAAGGACTAATTACAAGGATAGGCAAAATCCTGGTGACTGGTCCACTTTAAAGTGGGTTTTGTTCCTTGCCCCCGGAGCACCTCAATCGGGGACGCCCCACTGTCGCCGAAATCAGCTCGCTTCTTCCTCGTCTCAAAGCTGCTCCGGCTTGTGCCAACCCTTGCCAGCTGCGCAATGCCACATCACTTGGTTGTGATAGCAACATTGCGGTGACGGGCCGTCTACAATGTAACATACTTTATGGGGCCGGGCACAGTACAGAAGGGCTGGTGTGACCAAAAAAGTCCCGGGCCGTTTTTGAATCCCAGTCCGCCCCTGGTAACTGACCAGTAACTCACGTATATCTTAACATTATGATGCACGTCATGATTATGTTATAATGTGTAATGGCTGCATCTCGCACTTTCGGAATGATTATACTATGATTATATGTAAATTCCGATCAGAGCATTTTCTGTTGTACATACATTTATTTGTGACTTGTTTTCCTTAACCTGCTACTGGTCAGTTACTCTAAAGCAACACTCCTCAGGACCGAGCTAGTAACCCCTCATAGGATAAGCTGGGTAATTACCTATAGTCTGTATAGTCCCTTTTGTTACTTATAGCACTAAGCATACTCATCTCATTTGAGGTGGTCTATGATCCTGGAGACTGAATACCTAGCAGTTGATGAACCTATATACTGTATCCTTTTTGCAACTTGTACTTGTTTGCTTTCCTGTATATGTATTATACACAATATATATTTTAATTGCAACTTACTAATTGTGTGTGGTGTGCATTAATCCATACTTTTACTATATGGTCTAGTGAGGTGATTTTGGGGAGACACCTCAGGATTTCTTGCACCGATTACTCCATTATCCTAAGAAACTACATAGTGTGTGCCATTACCTACCATTTATATAATATATACCTGAGATAAATGAAAAATTAAAAGTGGTACTTGATGACTAAAAATTTGAGAACCCCATGGTCTAGAGGTGGGGGTTCATTTAAAGGTGGGGGGGTTTCTTTGTTAAACTGATATGGCCCAGTGATACAGCTCAGGTTCCAAGGAATATAAAGTATGTGAAAACTTCTTGGCCACATATGACACCAACATGAACCATGACATCACGGCAGGGCCGAGGAGAGGGAAGGGAGGAGGTGGGAACGGAGGGAGGAACATCAATGCGCATACAGCAGCTTCCCAAGCGCTCTGCAATGACGGACTGGCTGGGCCGCCACCCCTGGCCTTGGTCACACCCAGAGCCACATCCATGTTCGTGATACCAGCCATTAACATTGCAGGTAAAAATAAAATACCCGTACTGGCCCGGCACAAGACGTACTGGCCAGGTGGCAACCCTAGGGCCAGGTATTGCAGGGCCCCATTAGGCTGCTGCATGGGGCCTGTTGGTATGTGGCCAGGTTGTGTGAGAGCCCATTAGGCTGCTGATCCAGATGGATCTAGGTGATGAAGGGCCACTTTAGGCTGCTGATCCAGATGGATCTAGGTGGTGAAGGGCCACTTTCGGCTGCTGATCCAGATGGATCTAGGTGGTGAAGGGCCACTTTAGGCTGCTGATCCAGATGGATCTAGATGGTGAAGGGCCACTTTAGGCTGCTGATCCAGATGGATCTAGGTGGTGAAGGGCCACTTTAGGCTGCTGATCCAGATGGATCTAGGTGGTGAAGGGCCACTTTAGGCTGATGATCCAGATGGATCTAGGTGGTGAAGGGCCACTTTAGGCTGCTGATCCAGATGGATCTACGTGGTGAAGGGCCACTTTAGGCTGCTGATCCAGATGGATCTAGGTGGTGAAGGGCCACTTTAGGCTGATGATCCAGATGGATCTAGGTGGTGAAGGGCCACTTTAGGCTGCTGATCCAGATGGATCTAGGTGGTGAAGGGCCACTTTAGGCTGCTGATCCAGATGGATCTAGGTGGTGAAGGGCCACTTTAGGCTGCTGATCCAAATGGATCTAGGTGGTGAAGGGCCACTTTAGGCTGCTGATCCAGATGGATCTAGGTGGTGAAGGGCCACTTTAGGCTGCTGATCCAGATGGATCTAGGTGGTGAAGGGCCACTTTAGGCTGCTGATACAGATGAATCTAGGTGGTGAAGGGCCACTTTAGGCTGCTGATCCAGATGGATCTAGGTGGTGAAGGGCCACTTTAGGCTGCTGATACAGATGAATCTAGGTGGTGAAGGGCCACTTTAGGCTGCTGATCCAGATGGATCTAGATGGTGAAGGGCCACTTTAGGCTGCTGATCCAGATGGATCTAGGTGGTGAAGGGCCACTTTAGGCTGCTGATCCAGATGGATCTAGGTGGTGAAGGGCCACTTTAGGCTGCTGATCCAGATGGATCTAGGTGGTGAAGGGCCACTTTAGGCAGCTGATCCAAATGGATCTAGGTGGTGAAGGGCCACTTTAGGCTGCTGATCCAGATGGATCTAGGTGGTGAAGGGCCACTTTAGGTTGCTGATCCAGATGGATCTAGGTGGTGAAGGGCCACTTTAGGCTGCTGATCCAGATGGATCTAGGTGGTGAAGGGCCACTTTAGGCTGCTGATCCAGATGGATCTAGGTGGTGAAGGGCCACTTTAGGCTGCTGATCCAGATGGATCTAGGTGGAGAAGGGCCACTTTAGGCTGCTACATGGGGCTAGGTGGTGTTGGGCCTGGTTAGGCTCCCAGGTCCAGGGCTCTGAATGGCACAGAGGCTGGGAAGCTGTTGTCAGGGACTGCACTGTAAGTATTCAGCACGTCCATCCACCTACACCAGCAAACTGTGCCCCCGACGCTGCCCCACCACCGCTGACTCCGACCCAATCAATTGCACCCGATTGCCACCAGTCCTGTCTGGCTGTTGCCGACCAGGTCCTGATGCTGCCAGAGACTTATCAGAGGATCCTCCGTTTCGCCAGATCAACCCAGGTTCACAATTTAGTTTAAGTTTAGGGTCAGTTAAAGTGGACCAACAGTCAAAAATGACTTAAACCGGACCAACACAACAAAACAGTGCGCCTATGCTCAACCCCCCCCACCCCCCCAGTGCAGATTGCTGGACATAAAAATTCATTTACCTTTATCTAACTCCTGCTGTAGTAAATTTTAGAAACAAAATGGCTATCTGCAGGCCACCTTCAAACAAGAAGCTGGGCTTCCTGTTACTGTGCATTGTCAGTTATGTCAGTTGAATCCAGGCAGCAGAACGGCTGAGATGCTGGGACAGGAAGCTCCAAAATGGCTGCTGCCTTTTTCTTTTCCAACTGTTCCAGGCTGTTGGTCCTGTTTAAAGTGGAGCAAAACCCAGGATTTTGACTATCCTGGGTTTTGGTCCTTGCCCCCTGGCCCCCCCCCCCGATCAGTGCTCCGTTGTGTGAAACCCCACCAGGTTGCCCGATCCGAATTACCCTTCCCCAGTCCTACGGCACCTGCGTAGGATCTCGTCTAATCACTGCACTCAGTTCTGCTCCCACCGCTTCCTCTTAAGATTTTGCCTAAGAAAATGGCTCCAAGCGCGCTGGCAGCCACATCCCCCGCTACCCTCTAACAGGAAGCATGCCCACGCTGGCCATTCACAAATGCCTGGTGCGGCCATGAGCCATTGGACCGGGGAAGAAGGTGAGTTTCCAGGCGACCTGGGGTTTCACACAGCGGGGTATCCCGACTCTGGATGCCCCAGGGGAAGGGAATCAAGAGGCCTTAAAATTTTATAGATCTCATAGTGGGTTTTGGTCCACTTTAAGCAATTGAGTAGTCCATTGCAGTTAAAACAATACATGTTTCTTTCTGAAATTGTAGGTGGGGGGAATTGGTTGCTGACATTATATATTGTGACTGGAACAACTGGAGCTTGATTCCTCTACGTACATGTTCTGATTATAAGAATTGCTATTTCCTTCCTCTTCTAACACAGACACGTTGCCTGTGCCATGGCCGACATTGTCACCTACGCTGACCTGAAATTTGGTGACATCGTACTAAAGGAAGCCAAACATGACGGTAAGTACCATTATTAGTATTATTGGTTATTTATAAATGATTATAACAATATATACTATACTATACTACACAGGGGCGTTACTATAAAGCACCGGTTCTCAACCTTGTTATGCCAAGTACCCCCTAGCGAGAAAGCAGTTGCCACCAAGTAACTCGAAACGTGTGTGTGGGGCGGGCAACCGGGTATTGATGACTATTGTTACGGAAATAAGTAGGTCACTGGCATTGAAGCAAGAAAGAATATTGTTTTACTGTTAAAATCATATACCAGACCTATGCATGAGGAGGTAGTAATGAAGGATAGAGTAAAAGCGTTCACAAGTGGTCGGGATGTCCTCCTTGCATGTAATAACATTACCAGCTATGGCTACTAGACCACTGGAAGGAGATCTATAGTGGCCGGGATGCCCTCCTTGCATGTAATAACATTACCAGTTATGGCTACTAGACCACTGGAAGGAGATCTATAGTGGCCGGGATGCCCTCCTTGCATGTAATAACATTACCAGCTATGGCTACTAGACCACTGGAAGGAGATCTATAGTGGCCGGGATGCCCTCCTTGCATGTAATAACATTACCAGTTATGGCTACTAGACCACTGGAAGGAGATCTATAGTGGCCGGGATGCCCTCCTTGCATGTAATAACATTACCAGCTATGGCTACTAGACCACTGGAAGGAGATCTATAGTGGCCGGGATGCCCTCCTTGCATGTAATAACATTACCAGTTATGGCTACTAGACCACTGGAAGGAGATCTATAGTGGCCGGGATGCCCTCCTTGCATGTAATAACATCACCAGCAATGGCTACTAGACCACTGGAAGGATGATCTATAGTGGCCGGGATGCCCTCCTTGCATGTAATAACATCACCAGCTATGGCTACTAGACCACTGGAAGGAGATCTATAGTGGCTGGGATGCCCTCCTTGCATGTAATAACATTACCAGCTATGGCTACTAGACCACTGGAAGGATGATCTATAGTGACCGGGATGCCCTCCGTGCATGTAATAACATTATCAGCTATGGCTACTAGACCACTGGAAGGAGATCTATAGTGGCCGGGATGCCCCCCTTGCATGTGATAACATTACCAGCTATGGCTACTAGACCACTGGAAGGAGATCTATAGTGGCCGGGATGCCCTCCGTGCATGTAATAACATTACCAGCTATGGCTACTAGACCACTGGAAGGAGATCTATAGTGGCCGGGATGCCCCCCTTGCATGTGATAACATTACCAGCTATGGCTACTAGACCACTGGAAGGAGATCTATAGTGGCCGGGATGTCCTCCTTGGATGCAATAACATTACCAGCTATGGCTACTAGACCACTGGAAGGAGATCTATAGTGGCCAGGATGCCCCCCTTGCATGTGATAACATTACCAGCTATGGCTACTAGACCACTGGAAGGAGATCTATAGTGGCCGGGATGCCTTCCTTCCATGTAATAACATTACCAGCTATGGCTACTAGACCACTGGAAGGAGATCTATAGTGGCCGGGATGCCCCCCTTGCATGTGATAACATTACCAGCTATGGCTACTAGACCACTGGAAGGAGATCTATAGTGGCCGGGACTCCCTCCTTAAATGGTTGTAGGAACTTTTAGACATCTGGTAATCCAAAGAAATTACTGAGACCAATGGTATATAAAGACTTATATTGGGGTACAAATAGCACAAGATGCAATCAAATCTTACAAAACAACAAGATACAACACATTATGATTGAGAGTTATATGACCGGCATTCACATATACAGTGGTTAAGGCAGACTTAAAGTGGACCAAAACCCACTGAACTTGTGAAATACATTTGACCAAAGCCCCTGCTGATACTCTCTTCCTAGGGTGTAGATCTAAAAAAGGGTATTTTCGCTTATCAAATTTCCCTGGAACACTTTTTTGTGCTGTCCCTCGCTGTAGGATTGCAGGTGATTAATCATTGCTAAGTGTGGCAATGACATCAACCGTGGCAATAAATGAAGGTGGCGGAGCTTTACTGCTAAAACAGGCGCCATTATCTGGGATTAAAGTGAAGCGACAGAAGTCAAAATAGGCAAAAGTTACTATTCGTAGGGGGAGCAATTTAGAAGCAAAATGTGGGTTTTGGTCTGCTTTAAGAGCATTACCTGACCAGCAACTAATATATTTACCCTCCTGACAGGAGAACCCACAAGTGGACCTCCAAGCTGGTAGCCTCAGCCTCCTCCTCGATCCCTCTTCCCAAGCTGCTCTCACTCT
Organism: Gastrophryne carolinensis; assembly: GCA_027917425.1. Taxonomy (NCBI): domain Eukaryota; kingdom Metazoa; phylum Chordata; class Amphibia; order Anura; family Microhylidae; genus Gastrophryne; species Gastrophryne carolinensis. Next base: position 651,365,256 of record CM051234.1, on the reverse strand, counting down.
TCTAGGCCCCTCCATCAGTTATACCCCAATATTACTTTGATGTCCAGACTTATCCCCCCAGTTTCGCTACACAGTCAATAGAACAGCCAGCTCACCATATCCACCAGGGGAAACAGAAAAGGAGATCCAAGGCAATCCTCCTCAATAAAGTCCAAAACCGTATCTTATCCAGCCACTGTAACTTGTCTTACCCAAAACTGTGCTGAGCATTCCAGGAAAATTCCCAGGATCTGCCCCCCAAACTTGATTTGAAAACCTGTTTTTATTACGGTGGGGGAAAGAAATGTGGACTGACGAGCCTCTGGGCTGGTGAGGGACATCTTAGCCTGCCTAGATGACCTGACCTATATATTACTGGTCAAATGCAACTGATTGTACATAGCGAGAGAGACAGAAATACATTATAACATTACATAATATTTTAACAATATTAATTTTCTATAAAGGCCCATTGTTTACAATGCGACAACACTGAAGATTAGACACTTTGATACGATGTCAAGAAACCCCTGGCCACACAAGTGGCCACCACTATTTTCCAGCAGTGCCTTATTCTCTTGGGCATGGAGGTCACTACAGCTTCACAGGTTGCCACTGGAGTCCTCTTCCTCTCCTCTATGTACCTCTATGATTCTCTCAGTGTTTCCTTTTATCCGTTTATTGTATAGACATGTACATACCTTCCAAGTGTCCCTGATTTGGAGGGACTGTCCCTCTTTGGAGTCCATGTCCCCCTGTCCCTCATTGTTCTCATTTGTCCCACTATGAGGTGTAACATGCAGATCTGCATCAAAAGATGAATTTGCCAATTCAAAGTGTTTATAGTGTTGTTACTGTTACAATGCATCTCCTATCCATCCATCAATGAGAGGGCGTGGCTTCACCCATCCCTCAATGGGGGCGTGTCTTTATCCATCCCTCAATGAGGGGGCGTGGCTTTATTTACAAATTGTCCCTCTTTGAGGTGTAACATGCAGATCTGCAGCAATAAATTATTAATTTGCCTATTTAAAGTGTTTATAATGTTGTTACTGTTACAATGTATCTCCTATCCATCCCTCAATGAGAGGGCGTGGCTTCATCTATCCCCCAATGAGGGGGCGTGGCTTCATTTATCCCTCAACAAGGGAGCGTGGCTTCATCCATCCCTCAATGAGGGGTCGTGGCTTCATCCATCCCTCAATGAGGGGGCGTGGCTTCATCCATCCCTCAATGAGGGGGTGTGGTTTCATCCATCAGTCAATGAGGGAGCGTGGCTTCATCCATTCCTCTTTGAGGGGGCGTGGATTCATCCATCCCTCAATGAGGGGGCGTGGATTAATCCATCTCTCAATGAGGGGTCGTGGCTTAATCCATCCCTCAATGAGGGGACGTGGCTTCACCCATCCCTCAATGAGGGGGTGTGGTTTCATCCATCCGTCAATGAGGGGGCGTGGCTTCAGCCATTCCTCTTTGAGGGGGCGTGGATTCATCCATCCCTCAATGAGGGGACGTGACATCATCCATCCCTCAATGAGGGGGCGTGGCTTCATCCATCCCTCAATGAGGGGGCATGGCTTCATTTACAAATTGTCCCTCTTTGAGGCGTAATATGCAGAACTGCACCAATAAATGATTCATTTGCCTATTCAAAGTGTTTCTATTGTTGTAACTGTTACAATGTATCTCCTATCTATCCCTAAATGAGGGGGTGTGGCTTCATCCATCCCTCAATGAGGGGGCTTGGCTTCATCCATCCCTCAATGAGGGGTTGTAGCTTCATCTATCCCTCAATGAGGGGTCGTGGCTTCATCTATCCCTCAATGAGGGGTTGTGGCTTCATCCATCCCTCAATGAGGGGGCGGGGCTTCATCCATCCCCCAATGAGGGGGACGTGGCTTCATCTATCCCTTAATGAGGGGTCGTGGCTTCATCCATCCCTCAATGAGGGGGCATGGCTTCATCCATTCCTCAATGAGGGGTCGTGGCTTCATCCATTCCTCAATGAGGGGTCGTGGCTTCATCCATTCCTCAATGAGGGGGCGTGGCTTCATCCATCCCTCAATGAGGGGGCGTGGCTTAATTTACGTATTGTCCCTCTTTGAAGCGTAACATGCAGATCTGCAGCAATAAATTATTCATTTGCCTATTCAACGTGTTTCTTTTGTTGGAACTGTTACAATGTATCTCCTATCTATCCCTCAATGAGGGGGCGTGGCTTCATCCATCCCTCAATGAAGGGTTGTGGCTTCATCTATCCCTCAATGAGGGGGCGTGGCTTCATCTATCCCTCAAAGAGGGGTCGTGGCTTCATCCATCCCTCAATGAGGGGTCGTGGCTTCATCTATCCCTCAATGAGGGGGCGTGGCTTCATCCTTCCTTTAATGAGGGGTTGTGGCTTCATCTATCCCTCAATGAGGGGTCGTAGCTTCATCCATCCCTCAATGAGGGGTCGTGGCTTCATCCATCCCTCAATGAGGGGTTGTGGCTTCGGCTATCCCTCAATAAGGGGGCGTGGCTTCATCTATCCCTCAATGAGGGGTCGTGGCTTCATCCAGCCCTCAATGAGGGGTCGTGGCTTCATCTATCCCTCAATGAGAGGGTCATAGTTTCATCCATCTCTCAATGAGGGGGCTTGGCTTCATCCATCCCTCAATGAGGGGGTGTGGCTTCATCAATCTCTCAATAAGGGGTTGTGGCTTCATCTATCCCTCAATGAGGGGTCGTGGCTTCATCTATCCCCCAATAAGGGGGCGTGGCTTCATCTATTCCTCAATGAGGGGTCGTGGCTTCATCCATCCCGCAATAAGGGGTCGTGGCTTCATCTATCCCTCAATGAGGGGACGTGGCTTCATCTATCCCTCAATGAGGGGTCGTGGCTTCATCCATCCCTCAATAAGGGGGCGTGGCTTCAGCCATCCCTCAATGAGGGGGACGTTGTTTCATCCATCCCTCAATGAGGGGTCGTGGCTTTATCCATCCTTCAATGAGTTGGCGTGGCTTCATCCATCCCTCAATGAGGGGTCGTGGCTTCATCCATTCCTCAATGAGGGGTCGTGGCTTCATCCATTCCTCAATGAGGGGTCGTGGCTTCATCCATTCCTCAATGAGGGGTCGTGGCTTCATCCATTCCTCAATGAGGGGACGTGGCTTCATCTATCCCTCAACGAGGGGTCGTGGCCTCATCTATCCCTCAATGAGGGGTCGTGGCTTCATCCATCCCTCAATGAGGGGTCGTGGCTTTCTCCATTCCTCAATGAGGGGTCGTGGCCTCATCCATCCCTCAATGAGGGGTTGTGGCTTCATCCATCCCTCAATGAGGGGTCGTGGCTTTATCCATCCCTCAATTAGGGGTTGTGGCTTCATCTATCCCTCAATGAGGGGTCGTGGCTTCATCCATCCCTCAATGAGGGGCGTGGCTTCATCTATCCCTCAATGAGGGGTCGTGGCTTCACCCATCCCTCAATGAGGGATTGTGGCTTCATCCATCCCTCAATGAGGGGGCGTGGCTTCATCCATCCCTCAATGAGGGGGCGTGACTTCATCCATCCCTCAATGAGGGGGCGTGGCTTCATCCATTCCTTAATGACTCAAGTGACTCCCGTGTGTTGGGAGAAACCTGGCTCACCTAAAGAGGGGCGCTAACATTAAAGTGGACACATGAACCGTGAATACGACCCTGCTATAAGTAGGTTTATCTTGACCAATCAGAGACTTTGTTTTATTTCAGGCAGCGCCCCCGAGGATCAGGCTGAGGACTGGGACATCATGTATGAGAATGTGGACGGTCTGCAGCTCCCCAAAGAGCAGAGAGAGAGGAGACCCCCTCCAACACCCACCACAGAGAGCCCTCTGCTGGCAGGTGAGGAGCAACACGGTGCTAGAAATGCATTAAAGCGGACCTTCAGAATCATTTAATGAAAAGCCCCAACCCTTAAAAAAATATTTCCCAGCATCTAAAATTAATATATTTTATGTTTTTAGTCACTTGCTTATTATTCTTTCCCCCACTGGGCTGCAACTCTGTTCAGGACTCTAGGATACGGGCGCCGCCATCTTGCTTCATAAACATCATATACTGAGGAGGGGAGAGGGGGGGAAGTATAGGGGGGTGGGGTTATAGCTGTGCTTTGCTCAGACAGGGCAGAGCTGGGGTCAGAAAAATGTCAGCAATCCCAGAATGCAGAGTATCACAGACAAAAGACACTTCCTGTTTGCAGTCAGCCTGAGACTCCACTGGCCGCCATCTTGGATGTTTAAAGGCTCATTAAATGCAGTAGATGCAGGTAGGATAGATGAAGCCACGACCCCAGGGCAGCAGCACTACTCACTTCTAGACTAGAAACTTCCCCTGCCAGGCTGTGTGTCTGAGAGCTCCAAATCTGATTCGCATTGAAGTCTATAGGGTAGAAATGCCTGGTCTCAGAGTTTATGGCGGGGCCTCCCATATCACAATGTTCCCCTTCACTGTGATCATCATTGGATCTCTACTCATATTTGGCAGGAGAGTCTGGTCTGGACCAAAACCCACAGAGATCGGCCCTTGGAATCTATAAGATTCCCAGGCCGATCGATTCCCTCCCCCCGGGCCATCCAAAATGGGGATGCCCCGCTGTGTGATACCCCCCCAGTTCACCCCATACACTTACCTTGTTTCCTGGTCCAACGGCGCATATGCAAGCCATGGCGCATCCCCGCTATCCCTCTAGCAGGGCACTTGTGAATGGCTGGTGCGGGCACACTGCCGGTTAGAGGGAAGTGGAGGATGCGGCCGGCAGCGCGCTCGGAGCCGCTGGCCCTAGACGAAGGCTTAGGCGATATGACGTCAGCAGCTCCAAGCGCGCTGATTGGACGAGCGGCTTGACATGCGTCGTAGGACCGGAGAGAGGTGAGTTGGCTTCGACGATCTGCAGGGTTTCACACCGCGGGGCACCTCTGATCAGGGTGGACTGGGGGAAAGGGCCAAAGCTTGGGATAGTCAAAATCCTGGGTCTACGAGATAATGTCTAATTCCCTCTCCCTGGGACATTCCGAACTGTTTGAAACCCCCAATTCGCCCACAATTCTTACTTTTCCACAGTTCCCATCGCTTTTTCGGCTGACCGGGGCCATGCACGCCACAACTGAATGGCTGTGCCATTCACAGCCGTAGGATACAGGTGATGCCGCTCCCGCCGATGTGTGCGGCTGAGGATCCCCTTCAACTTCTCCATCCGCACATTAATATGCGCAGTCGGAGAAGCTGATTGGACGAGCAGCAGCACATATGTCGTTGGACTTCGGGTGGACCATAATCCGGAATAGTGAAAATCCCAGGTTTTGGGCCACTTTAACTCTAATCTGGACAACAACACTAAAGTCTACACTGGGACTTTGTTCCATCATAAGAGAACTATAAACTTGTGTCAATTGGTAAATAAGCCAACACAAAGGCCAAATGATGACATGCAGACCTAAATCAAAAGCTGTCTTACAATGGTCCCACATAAATTTTCTGCCTAATGAATGTTGGGGCCAATTGCGACGGGCAAAGGGGGGGGGTCATCCAGATTGCTGGAGCCTTCGCATACACCCGTAACCCCCATAATCCTCATCTGAACCTCAATCCCCTGGTGAAATGCGACCCGTGGTGGTTTGGTCACCATCCAGGCCAACGTGATGAGTGGTGGCCAATCGTAGGGCTGCATTTTGTCAGGGGACCAAGGTTCAGGTAAGGTTCAGGGGTCTATGCCCGGGGGGGGGGGGGGGGGGGCTGGAAATCTGAATGCCCCCCCGAGACAATGCGGCCCTACACCCATTATGCAGAAAATGGGCAGGGGACCGCTTTAACATAGAATCCCTGCCACATATTGTATCATTGTATACTTGGGTGTAATTTCATAGGGTAATGTGTCATTTCTGTGTCTCAGGGATCCGGAAGAGGTCCCCGTTCCTGTGTTTGGTCCTCGTGTTGCTCTGTCTGATCCTCTCTACCGCTGTCATCACTCTGGCCGTGACATGTAAGTCCTCTCTTCAAACTTCCAGATTAAACTCAATTAAAGGGATTGGCCAATCAGATGTTAAAATGAATTGCCTCGCTCACTGCCTATTGGATAGGGGATGCCGCACTGCCTATGGGATAGGGGATGCCGCACTGCCTATGGGATGGGGGATGCCGCACTGCCTATGGGATAGGGGATGCCTCACTGCCTATGGGATAGTGGATGCCTCACTGCCTATGGGATGGGGGATGCCTCACTGCCTATGGGATGGGGGATGCCTCACTGCCTATGGGATGGGGGATGCCACACTGCCTATGGGATGGGGGATGCCTCACTGCCTATGGGATAGTGGATGCCTCACTGCCTATGGGATGGGGGATGCCTCACTGCCTATGGGATGGGGGATGCCTCGCTGCCTATGGGATAGGGGATGCCTCACTGCCTATGGGATAGGGGATGCCTCACTGCCTATGGGATAGGGGATGCCTCACTGCCTATGGGATGGGGGATGCCTCACTGCCTATGGGATAGGGGATGCTGCACTGCCTAGGTGATAGGGGATGCCTCACTGCCTATGGGATGGGGGATGCCTCACTGCCTATGGGATAGGGGATGCCTCACTGCCTATGGGATAGGGGATGCCACGCTGCCTATGGGATAGGGGATGCCTCACTGCCTATGGGATAGGGGATGCCTCACTGCCTATGGGATAGGGGATGCCTCACTGCCTATGGGATAGGGGATGCCTCACTGCCTATGGGATAGGGGATGCCTCACTGCCTATGGGATAGGGGACGCCTCACTGCCTATGGGGTGGGGGATGCCTCACTGCCTATGGGATAGGGGATGCCTTACTGCCTATGGGGTAGAGGATGCCTCACTGCCTATGGGATAGGGGATGCCTCTCTGCCTATGGGATAGGGGATGCCTCACTGCCTATGGGATACTGGATGCCTCACTGCCTATGGGATTGGGGATGCATCACTGCCTATGGGATAAAGCATGCCTCACTGCCTATGGGATTGGGGATGCCTCACTGCCTATGGGATTGGGGATGCATCACTGCCTATGGGGTGGGGGATGCATCACTGCCTATGGGATAAAGGATGCCTCACGGCCTATGGGATTGGGGATGCCTCACTGCCTATGGGATTGGGGATGCATCACTGCCTATGGGATGGGGGATGCCTCACTGTTTATAGAATAGGGGATGCCTCACCGTCCATAGGATGAGGGATGGCTCGCTGCCTATGGGGTGGGGGGTGCCTCACTGCTTATGGGATAGGGATGCCTCACTGCCTACGGGATGGGGGATGCCTCACTGCCTACGGGATAGTGGATGCCTCACTGCCTATGGGATAGGGGATGCCTCACTGCTTATGGGATGGGGGATGCATCACTGCCCATGGGATAGGGGATGCCTCACTGCCTATGGGATGGGGGATGCCTCACTGTCTATGGGATAGTGGATGCCCCACTGCCTATGGGATAGGGGATGCCTCACTGCCTATTGGATGGGGGATGCCTCACTGCCTATTGGATGGGGGGTGCATCACTGCCTATGGGGTAGGGGATGCCTCACTGCCTATGGGGTGGGGGATGCATCACTGCCTATGGGGTGGGGAATGCCTCACTTTCTATGGGATGAGGGATGCCTCACTGTCGATGGGGTAGAGGATGCCTCACTGCCTATAGGATGGGGGATGCTTCACTATCCATAGGATAGGGAATGTCTCATTGTCTATTGGATGAGGGATGTCTCACTGTCTATTGGATGGGGGTGCCTCACTGTCTATGGGATGGGGGATGCCTCACTGTCTATGGGATGGGGGATGTCTCACTGCCTATAGGTTGGAGGATGCCTGACTGTCTATGGGATGGGGGATGCCTCACTGTCTATGGGATGGGGGATGCCTAGCTGTCTATGGGATGGTGGATGCCTAACTGTCTATGGGATGCGGGATGCCTCACTGTCTATGGGATGGGGGATGCATCACTGTCTATGGGATGGGGGATGCCTCACTGTCTATGGGATAGTGGATGCCCCACTGCCTATGGGATAGGGGATGCCTCACTGCCTATTGGATGGGGGATGCCTCACTGCCTATTGGATGGGGGGTGCATCACTGCCTATGGGGTAGGGGATGCCTCACTGCCTATGGGGTGGGGGATGCCTCACTGTCTATGGGATGGGGGATGCATCACTGCCTATGGGATGGGGGATGCCTCACTGTCTATGGGATAGTGGATGCCCCACTGCCTATGGGATAGGGGATGCCTCACTGCCTATTGGATGGGGGATGCCTCACTGCCTATTGGATGGGGGGTGCATCACTGCCTATGGGGTAGGGGATGCCTCACTGCCTATGGGGTGGGGGATGCATCACTGCCTATGGGGTGGGGAATGCCTCACTTTCTATGGGATGAGGGATGCCTCACTGTCGATGGGGTAGAGGATGCCTCACTGCCTATAGGATGGGGGATGCTTCACTATCCATAGGATAGGGAATGTCTCATTGTCTATTGGATGAGGGATGTCTCACTGTCTATTGGATGGGGGGTGCCTCACTGTCTATGGGATGGGGGATGCCTCACTGTCTATGGGATGGGGGATGTCTCACTGCCTATAGGTTGGAGGATGCCTCACTGTCTATGGGATGGGGGATGCCTCACTGTCTATGGGATGGGGGATGCCTAGCTGTCTATGGGATGGTGGATGCCTCACTGTCTATGGGATGGTGGATGCCTCACTGTCTATGGGATGGTGGATGCCTCACTGTCTATGGGATGGGGGATGCCTCACTGTCTATGGGATGGGGGATGCATCACTGTCTATGGGATGTGGATGCCTCACTGTCTATTGGATAGGGGATGCATCACTGTCTATGGGATGTGGATGCCTCACTGTCTATTGGATAGGGGATGCATCACTGTTAGAGATGAGCGAATCGATCCGGACGAACCCCGATTCGTTCCGAATTTCATGAAAAATTCGATTCTGAACGAATCCGAATTTCCCCGCGATTCGATCAATCGAAGTTTTCCTTTCAACTCCATTCATTTCAATGACAGGCATTCTAAGATGGTGGACAGCACATGTCCAGACATGTACCCTGGGGCAAGGTATGATGGGACACTCACATGCAGCCTATCAGCAGCCAGGAAGCCCGGTGACGTCACAGCACTATATAAAGCGGAGGCCATCTTGCTTGTGCGCATTTCAGCATTCTATTGCGGCCACAGCACAGCTCCTTACAGACAGGGACAGAGTTAGAGATAGGTAGGGAGAGAAGACCCACAGGGACCCACAGAGTTTCCAGGGAGAGCCAGGGAAAGATAGTTAAAAATTGGAGGCAGGGACAGCAGAGCAAGTGACAGGGAAAGAAAGCTTTTTTTACTTTCATTTCAATTCATTTGCCAGATCAGCTTTAAATTCCTGGCCACTGTGCATACCATGTTGGCAGTGGCACATTTAACATTTATTATATCTCGATAAGTTTAATTTTTTTTGCCTGCTGTACAAACCCCAGCCCACGTGGGCATTCCATTTCAGCAGGTGACCCTATCTTTTAAACCAAATCCCACACCTGCACCAAGCACCCCGTCTGTTATACAAAATAAGCGGATTTCAGCCTGAGCTGTACTAAGTTCTTTAATTTCGCATTGCTTTCTGTCTGCTGACATTAAACCTGTGCCTGGGGTATCCCAAAATTGCACTGAGCACCCCATCTGTTATATTAAATAAGCGTGCTTCAGCCTGAGCTGTACTAAGTTATTTAATTCTGCATTGCTTTCTGTCTGCTGACATTAAACCTGTGCCTGGGGTATCCCAAAATTGCACCTAGCACCCCATCTGTTATACTAAATAAGCGTGCTTCAGCCTGAGCTGTACTAAGTTATTTAATTTTGCATTGCTTTCTGTCTTCTGACATTAAACCTGTGCCTTGGGTATCCCAAAATTGCACCAAGCACCCCATCTGTTATACAAAATAAGCGTGCTTCAGCCTGAGCTGTACTAAGTTCTTTAATTTTGCATTGCTTTCTGTCTGCTGACATTAAACCTGTGCTTGGGTATCCCAAATTTGCACCTAGCACCCCGTCTGTTATACTAAATAAGCGTGTTTCAGCCTGAGCTGTACTAAGTTATTTAATTTTGCATTGCTTTCTGTCTGCTGACATTAAACCTGTGCCTGGGGTATCCCAAATTTGCACCTAGCATCCCGTCTGTTATACTAAATAAGCGTGTTTCAGCCTGAGCTGTACTAAGTTATTTAATTTTGCATTGCTTTCTGTCTGCTGACATTAAACCTGTGCCTGGGGTATCCCAAATTTGCACCTAGCACCCCGTCTGTTATACTAAATAAGCGTGTTTCAGCCTGATCTGTACTAAGTTCTTTAATTTTGCATTGCTTTCTGTCTGCTGACATTAAACCTGTGCCTTGGGTATCCCAAAATTGCACCTAGCACCCCATCTGTTATACAAAATAAGCGTGCTTCAGCCTGAGCTGTACTAAGTTATTTAATTTTGCATTGCTTTCTGTCTTCTGACAGTAAACCTGTGCCTGGGATATCCCAAACTTGCACCTACCACCCCATCTGTTATACAAAATAAGCAAATACATAAAAATGTCAGGCAGACAAGTGCCAGGAAGTTTAAAGAGGAGTGGCAGAGGCCAAGATTCTGCAGGCAGAGGTCACAGCAGACTAGGGGCGAGTGGCAGCAGGAGTCACGGTGAGAGACCTGATCTGCCAGTATCTGCTAGCGGTCGTGTCTTCACCAGTAACGCATCTGCAGTGGTAGATTGGTTAACGCGCTCATCAACATCATCACAAGTTACATCTGAGACCCCCATTCTAGGGTCGGTAGGTTCCGGTACGTCTTCAATCTGGTTGTCAAGAGGTTTCTGAAGTGTTCACCCCATATGTAAGACATCCTAACAACTTCAAGGAAACTTTGCATGCACTTCAGCCACTCATACACCGCCAAACACACCCTTCTCGAGCTACAGCGTCAGTATCCCCCAACATAGTCTGATTTGCGATGTTTCCACCCCTTGGAATTCCACCCTTCACATGTTGGACCGATTATATGAACAGAGAAAAGCCATCACGGATTTCCTGATGATCCAAGCGGATAGGGGGACTCCCCTGTGTAACTTCAATGTCAACCAGTGGCAGCTCATACGTGTCACCTGCCGTTTGCTCAGGCCCTTTGAGGAAGCCACTTTATTTGTCAGTCGGCAGGATTACGGGATGAACGACGTGATTCCACTGCTTCATGTACTACAGAACATGTTGGAAACCATGGCTGGTCAGGGCACTGGAGACATGGCGTCTACATCTTACGGCCACATGAACCCCGTTGGAGCGGAACTGGAGGAGGGAGGAGGAGGAGGGGCCCAGTGAAGCACAGTTTAGGCTTGGCGAAATGGCTGGTTTATCTAGTCAGCGGACAGGAGAGGAGAAGCAGGAGCAGCCAGAGGAGCTAGAGGGTTTTGAGGAAGGCGAGACAGAGGACCGGGACACAACGTGGCAGTATGCAGTGGAGATGGAGACAGGTAGTCCCTCCGAGTCACTTGCGCAAATGGCAGGAAGCATGCTCACGTGCTTGCGTAGTGACCCCAGAATTGTTTCCATTTGTCGGTGGGATGACTTCTGGCTGTCCACCTTATTGGACCCTCGCTTCCAGCACAAAATGGGGGCATTTTTTAAACCAGCCGAGAGGGAGGACAAACTGAACTACTACAAAGACATTCTGCATAGTCATTTGGCCGATGCTTATCTGAGCCATGGTCCATACTCTCGCAGGTCTGACTCGGGGGGACCTCTGCGCTCACCTTCCACTGCCATGCCTGCTGGGGGGTTGGCAGGAGCAGCAGCAGCAGCTCCATCAGTAGCAGCCTCAGTCTTCAGTCGCTAATGAGTAGCTTTCTACACCCGCATAATGAGGCTACTCATGAGCAGCAGGAAGACCTGGAGCAGGACCTCAACCAGCAGGTCATGTCATACCTTGACATGACCATGCCAACACACCTTGAGGATCCGCTGGACTTCTGGGCAGCCAAACTTGGCTTGTGGCCGCAACTAGCAGAGTTTGCCCTGGAAAAGCTGTCCTGCCCGGCAAGTAGCGTGCCATCTGAGCGGGTGTTTAGTGCGGCGGGGGCCATAGTTACGGCGAGGAGAACTCGTCTGTCAACTAAAAATGTGGGAAGACTCACCTTTGTCAAAATGAATCAGGGATGGATCAGCCAGAATTTCCACCCACCAATGGCTGATGCATGCGACTAGATTCAGCATGGTGCCACGTTTTACACTTTCTAAATGGTGCAAAACATATTTATGTCTTTAGACCAATTTCTGGGTTCCTACTGCTGCTAACTTCAGGGTGTGCCTTTCAGCCAATTTCTAGGTTCCTCCTGCTGCTGCTGCCAACTCCAGGGTGTGCCTTCCAGTCAATTTTTGGGCTCCTGCTGATGCCAACTTCAGGGTGTGCCTTCCCGACAATTTTTGGCCTACTGCTGATGCCAACTTCAGGGTGTGCCTTCCCGACAATTTTTGGCCTACTGCTGATGCCAACTTCAGGGTGTGCCTTCCAGCCAATTTCTGGGTTCCTCCTGCTGCTGCTGCCAACTCCAGGGTGTGCCTTCCAGTCAATTTTTGGGCTCCTGCTGATGCCAACTTCAGGGTGTGGCTTCCAGCCAATTTCTGGGTTCCTGCTGCTGCTGCTGCCGCCAGCTTCAGGGTGTGCCTTCCAGCCAATTTTTGGCCTACTGCTGATGCCAACTTCTGGGTGTGCCTTCCAGCTAATGTTAGTGCTCCTGCTGCTGCCAACTTCAGGGTGTGCCTTCCAGCCAATATCTGGGTTCCTCCTGCTGCTGCTGCCAACTCCAAGGTGTGCCTTCCAGTCAATTTTGGGCTCCTGCTGATGCCAACTTTAGGGTGTGGCTTCCAGCCAATTTCTGGGTTCCTCCTGCTGCTGCTGCCAACTTCAGGGTGTGCCTTCCAGCCAATTTTTGGCCTACTGCTGATGCCAACTTCAGGGTGTGCCTTCCAGCCAATTTCTGGGTTCCTCCTGCTGCTGCTGCCAACTCCAGGGTGTGCCTTCCAGTCAATTTTTGGGCTCCTGCTGATGCCAACTTTAGGGTGTGCCTTCCAGCCAATTTTTGGCCTACTGCTGATGCCAACTTCAAGGTGTGCCTTCCAGCCAATTTTTGGGCTCCTGCTGATGCCAACTTCAGGATGTGCCTTCCAGTCAATGTTTGTGCTCCTGCTGCTTGCAACTCCAGGGTGTGATTCATCCAATTTTTGGGCTCCTGCAGCCAACCCCAGTGTCTCTTTAAAGCAATGTTTGGGCTCCTGCTGCTGCTTGCAACTACAGGGTGTGATTCATCCAATTTTTGGGCTCCTGCAGCCAACTCCATTGTCTCTTTCAACCAATGTTTGGGCTGCTGCTGCTGCTGCTTGATTCATCCAATTTTTGGGCTCCTGCAGCCAACTCCAGTGTCTCTTTAAAGCAATTTTTGGGCTCCCACTGCTGCTTGCAACTCCAGGGTGTGATTCATCCAATTTTTGGGCTCCTGCAGCCAACTCCAGTGTCTTTTTAAAGCAATTTTTGGGCTCCCACTGCTGCTTGCAACTACAGGGTGTGATTCATCCAATTTTTGGGCTCCTGCAGCCAACTCCAGTGTCTCTTTAAAGCAATGTTTGGGCTGCTGCTGCAGCTTGCAACTACAGGGTGTGATTCATCCAATTTTTGGGCTCCTGCAGCCAACTCCAGTGTCTCTTTCAAACAATGTTTGGGCTGCTGCTGCTGCTTGCAACTACAGGGTGTGATTCATCCAATTTTTGGCCTCCTGCAGCAAACTCCAGTGTCTCTTTAAAGTAATGTTTGGGCTCCTGCTGCTGCTGCTGCTGCCAACTCCAGGGTGTGATTCAGCTAATTTTTGGCCTCCTGCTGTTGCCAGCTCCAGGGTGTGTTTTTCAGGTACTATAGGGGCCCCTCATAGTGATGGCACTTCAACTCTCTGCAATTGTGACGCTCTGTGATTCTATAAGCGATGCCTCTGATCTGCATGTCCTAATTATTTACAGTATTATTTAACTAACCCAGCACGCATCCTATGCGTGTTACAGCAAGGCAGAATGGTTTACAACTCTATTGAGGCTCTAGGATGCTCAGAAATAGCTGTTTTTAATAGCGATTTGTCGCGCATAAATTTGGGTTGAAGCGATTTTTGTCGGAAAATTCAGCGAATTGGTCGAATTGAACTTTTCAAAAGTTTGCTCATCTCTAATCACTGTCTATGGGATGTGGGATGCCTCACTGTCTATGGGATGTGGGATGCCTCACTGTCTATGGGATGTGGGATGCCTCACTGTCTATGGGATAGGGGATGCCTCACTGTCTATGGGATGTGGGATGCCTCACTGTCTATGGGATGTGGGATGCCTCACTGTCTATGGGGTGTGGGATGCCTTACTGTCTATGGGATGTGGGATGCCTCACTGTCAATGAAATAATGAACAGAAAATGTAAATGTTTTAATAGAAGATTAAACGGTATGTTTTAATGGATTTTCGTGAGGACATAAGGCATTAGCTTGCTGGAATTTCTATTTGTTTACTGGACTTTTGTGATTACAGTGTCTCCTTCTGAGCAGGCAACAGTGAGGAATCTGTATCTCCTCTATTAAATGCTGATGAGGATCTGACTTACCGCAGAAAAAGAACAAAAAAGACGTCTTTATTTCAGGCCACCACAGAGGAAATGGCAGTGACTCGGGTCACACAAAGCGCTAAACTGTATTTTGGGCAATGGAACGTGGGAAATACATAAAGCAGAAGTGAAAGCTAAAAAACATTATTTCTATGGTTAACTGAACGGGGGAGTGTGTTGTGGGTGAATACAGCTCACTGTCTCTGCAGTTAAACCAGACCTTCACCCTGAATAATATGTTTCCCCCACCCTGTATGTACAGATTGCTCACATTAACCCGGACCTTCACCCTGAATAAGAGCCTATCTTGTATGTTTCCCCCCTGTACATACAGATTGCCCACATTAACTCGGACCTTCACCCTGAATAAGAGCCTATCTTGTATGTTTCTCCCACTGTACATACAGATTGCCCACATTAATCCGGACCCTCACCCTGAATAAGAGCCTATATTATATGTTTCCCCCTGTACATACAGATTGCTCACATTAACCCGGACCTTCACCCTGAATAAGAGCCTATCTTGTATGTACCCCCACTGTACATACAGATTGCCCACATTAATCCGGACCCTCACCCTGAATAAGGGCCTATCTTGTATGTTTCTCCCACTGTACATACAAATTGCCCACATTAATCCGGACCCTCACCCTGAATAAGAGCCTATATTATATGTTTCCCCCTGTACATACAGATTGCTCACATTAATTCGGACCTTCACCCTGAATAAGAGCCTATCTTGTATGTCCCCCCCCCCCCTGTACATACAGATTGCCCACATTAACTCGGACCTTCACCCTGAATAAGAGCCTATCTTGTATGTACCCCCCCCTGTACATACAGATTGCCCACATTAATCCGGACCCTCACCCTGAATAAGGGCCTATCTTGTATGTTTCCCCCACTGTACATACAGATAGCCCACATTAATCCGGACCCTCACCCTGAATAAGAGACTATATTATATGTTTCCCCCTGTACATACAGATTGCTCACATTAATCCGGACCTTCACCCTGAATAAGAGTCTATCTTTTATGTTCCCCCCCCGTACATACAGATTGCCCACATTAACTCGAACCTTCACCCTGAATAAGAGCCTATCTTGTATGTACCCCCCCCGTACATACAGATTGCCCACATTAATCCAGACCCTCACCCTGAATAAGAGCATATCTTGTATGTTTCCCCCCTGTACATACAGATTGCTCACATTAATAATCATCCTACCTGCACCTATCTGTCTGCAGACAGGAAATGTCTTCTGACTGTGCCGCTCTGCATTCTGGTATTGCTGTCCTTTTCCTGACCCCAGCTCTGCTCTGTATGAGCACAGCTATAGCCCCACCCCCCTGTGCTTTCCACCCCTTTCCTCTCCTCAGTATGTGATGCTTCAGAGGCAAGATGGCGGCCCCCATTATAACTCCATAATGTAAATGGAAGACGCTATGTGAGCGTAAAAAAAAAAACGCTTTATATACACTATATTATACGCTCTATGACGTTAGGGGGGGCTGCAGCATTCGGAATCCCCCCCCCCCCAATCTTTTTACGGTCACCAGACAGCGGTGAAACGGGTGTTTGGTTTAAATAATAAAACAAAATATTACCTGGGCATCGCACGCGCGTTTGTCGCCTGCCCGTCGCCACTACGGAGAGCCACACAGACCCAGCGTGACGTCAGAGGGGGGCGCTTTTACTGCTACATGCATTTTGGGTTCATATTTTTAATGTTGGTCACAGAACATCAGTGGCCTTACATATCCATGAAAAAAGCTTCTAATGCCCATGACTCATTCTGCCCTGATGAAGTGACGGTCCATACGTCACGTAACGCGTTGGCCGGGGATGGGCATTAGCAGCTGTTTTCATGGATATGATGTTCTGTGACCATTGAAACTTTTGTTGCCCCTGGGGGGGCTCATTATCATTGTTCACTGCTGATTAGCACTTTATCATGTCATTATTATAGTTAGCACTTGATATTATCATCAGATGTGTAGTAGAGTCATTTACGGACTATTTAAGGACTATTTAAAAGCTATTAAAAGACATACAGACAAAACACAACACTAGAGGGCGCTGCTAGCTGCTGATCATCATCATAATCATGAAATCCTATAAAACCCATATAATTAATGCCTCCACTCCTCTTACTTCAAAGTGCATATGTGCAAATTATAAAAATAAATCAATATACTACATCACATCTGATGATAATATCAAGTGATAAAAACTAAAGTGCTAACGATAATAAAGACATGATAAAGTGCTAATCAGCAGTGAACAATGATAATGAGGACAACACGGGGCGACAATAGTATCAATGGTCACAGAACAATGGTCTTACATATCCATGAAAACAGCTGCTAACGCCCATCCCCGGCCAACGCGTTATGTGATGCATGGACCGTCGCTTCATCAGGGAAGAATGAGTCATGGGCGTTAGCAGCTGTTTTCATGGATATGTAAGGCCAC
>CM051234.1:651180603-651345603 GCA_027917425.1 Gastrophryne carolinensis | reverse complement strand
GGCAGGGAACAGAGGAGGTGGCCGTGCTCTGCGCCGCCCAATCAGATGCTCAGAGTGGCCACCGGGCAGGATACGCCCCGGCCAGCTCCCCCGAGACGGCGCGGGACCGCTGCCCAGGTGAGTTGATCATGACACCCACAAAGCCCTAAAATATTCAAGAAACCACTATCTAGGTGTAAATGGTCATTCTTTATTAATTCATACAGCTGCTAACGCCCATGACTCATTCTGCCCTGATGAAGTGATGTCCATACGTAACGCGTTGGCCGGGGGATAAAACCCATATAATTTATTCCTCCACTCCTCCTACTTCAAAGTGCATATGTGCAAAATATAAACATAACTGACTATACTACACATCTGATGATAATATCAAGTTCTAACTATAATAATGACATGATAAAGTGCTAATCAGCAGTGAACAATGATAATGAGCCCCCCAGGGGCAACAAAATTTTCAATGGTCACAGAACATCAATGGTCTTACATATCCATGAAAACAGCTGCTAACGCCCATCCCCGGCCAACGCGTTACGTGACGTATGGACCGTCACTTCATCAGGGCAGAATGAGTCATGGGCGTTAGCAGCTGTTTTCATGGATATGTAAGGCCACTGATGTTATGTGACCATTGATACTTTTGTTGCCGTGGTTATCCTCATTATCATTGTTCACTGCTGATTAGCACTTTATCATGTCTTTATTATAGTAAACACAGGGGGGTGCACCACTATTCGCAACTATGTGCTCACTACGAATCTACAGACTACAGAAAAACAAGAGGGACTGTGGACTACCACGCCACATCCACCTGAAAAGGAGCGCCAAACAATAAATGTAATATAAAGCTTTTATTAAACAAAGGAAAATTAACAAACAGACCGCACAATCATGCTGTACAAGACAAAGTTAAAAACAGCGGCATTTTCCCCAGATTATCAAACATCATTACATATCCATAAAAGCGTCCACATAATGGCAATTTATAATAACATAACACCTCTCTAGGAACGGAGCACCCCCAAATGTCCCACAGATATAGAGTAAGGGGGGGGGGGAATCTATTCAATCTAGTTTGTGCCGGCACAAAGCTAACCATAAAATACTAAGATATTTAGGTCTTTATTACAGTTAGCACTTTAGTTTTTATCACTTATCATCAGATGTGTAGTATATTCATTTCATTTCATTCATTTATTTTTATATTTTGGAGGAGTGGAGGCATTAATTATATGGGTTTCATAGGATTTCATGATTATGATGATGATCGGCAGCTAGCAGCGCCCTCTAGTGTTGTGTGTTTAGTCTGTATGTCTTTTAATAGATTTTAAATAGTCCTTTTGTGTAAGAATTAATAAAGAATTACCATTTACACCTAGATAGTGTACCCCAGACACTATGGAGTGGACGTGCACTAGGCACACCTTCCTCCCATGAAGAAGCACCACGACTACCATAAATAATACAACACTTTATTGATGCAAAAAGGGGCTAAAAACATATAACACAAGACCTGTTAAAACCAACCGTTGCGAGCATAATTATACAATAAATGATGCCCAAAACAGGGCTATCTAGCTCATACCACATGGGTGCATGGCCTCAAATATTATTAACACCCTAAATCAATCCTTTTGTGCCTGCACAAAAAATATATGAAGCATGAGAAACACTAAAAAATCCTGAAAAGTCCTGAATAAAGTGCTAAAGTGCAAAAAAAACTAGATAATCACACTATCTATCAATCAGTGTAATACATAACCACTATATATATATATATATATATATATATATATATATATATATATACATCCGTAAAACAAGCAAAATTGTGTTAATACAAAGTGCAAGTGCATAAAAACATCATATATTACTATATTGCACAAAAGAACCATCCCCAACAGGAGTTGTTAAAGTGGAGGCACAGGATGCCCCACTGTGTGAAACCCCCCCCAAAACGTACCTTTTCGGCGACGGACAAGTGACGGATAAGCCGCCGCCGCCTCCCGCGCGTCCCTCTTACAGAACGTGCGCGGGCCATTCACAAACGGCCGGCGCGGATGCTCGCACTGCTAGAGGGGCACGCAGGAGGCGGCGGCGGCTGATCTGTCGCCGATAAGGTAAGGTTTTTTTGGGGCTTTTGGGGGGGGGTTTCACCCTGCGGGACATCCCGATCTCGAATGCCCTGCGGTGAGGGAGGTGATCGGCCCGGGAATCTTATAGATTCCCGGGCCGATCACCCCTGGGTGTTGGTTCACTTTAAAGTCACAGAAAACCTCAATAGATATGTAAATGTAAATGCAAGTGCCAGCAGACAATACACACACAGATCTCACAGATATAGGGCCACCCAGGGTATATAGAAACGGGTTCAACACGATATCAGCCACCCGCGCACGCAGCTCACATGCTGCTTCAAGGGTGAGGTACACCTAGATAGTGGTGCACTAGTTTCTTGAATATTTTGGGGCTTTGTGGGGGCCCCATTGTTGGTGAACAGTGTTCATTTTTATACTTATATCAATATATCAAAAAATATTTCAAAAAATCTCCCTTATCTCCCATTGAATCCCTTTGGTTGTGATGTCACGTTCCCGCAGATATCCAGACGTCCGGGGATCTCCAACACGTGGAGAGCAGTTACCGCACAGGGAGCGTCAGGTTGTCTCAGCATCTCCGGAGTGTGGAGAACCTTCTGGAATCGGCCAGGAAGGAGCTGGAGGACACCAAGGCCGACCTGCGAAGGGCGATGAAAAGCAATAAGGATCTGAACAGCACCCTGCTGCAAAGCCAATGGAATGCAGATAGTTGTATGACCAGCAGACGAGCCACCGAGGAGAGGCTGAGGGACATCAGAGCAGATCTGGACCAATCTAAAGCTGACGCACAAAATAAGAAGGAAATGCTGGTGAAAGCAAACGCAAAAGTAGAGCAATGGCAGCGAGGTATGATGAGAAGACATTGTAGCCTGTGTGTTTTGGGTGGGGGTTTCCAGCTTTCCCTAGAGACTTCTCTAGAGACCTATACAGGAGGGTATTCACCTTCTCTAGAGAACTATATAGGCGGGTAATTACCTTCTCTGGAGCCCTATGTAGGGAGCTATCCACCTTCTCTAGAAGCCTATATAGGGGGTATTCACTTTTTCTAGAGACCTATATAAGGGTTATTCACCTTATCTAGAGACCTATGTAGGGGGTGTTCACCTTCATTAGAGACATATACAGAGGGTATTAACCTTCTCTAGAGACCTATATAGGGGGGGGTAAACATCTTCATTAGGGACCTATACAGGGGGTATTCACCTTCTCTAGAGACCTATATAGGGGGGGTAAACAACTTCATTAGAGACCTATACAGGGGGTATTCACCTTCTCTACAGACCTATACAGGGGGGTATTCACCTTCTCTACAGACCTATATAGGAACATATTCACCTTCTCTAGAGACCTATATAGGGGGTATTCACCTTCTCTAGAGACATATATAGGGAGTATTCACCTTCTCTAGAGACATATATAGGGGGGTATTCACCTTCAGGAGAGAGCTATATAGGCAGGTATTCACCTTCTCTAGGGACCTATATAGGGGGGGGGGGGTGATCACCTTCTCTAGAGACCTATATAGGCAGGTAATCACCTTCTCTAGAGACCTATATAGGGGGGTATTCACCTTCTTTAGAGACCTATATAGGGGGTATTCATTTTCTCTAGAGACCTACACAGGGGGGTATTCACCTTCTCGAGAGACCTATATAGGGGGTATTCACCTTCTCTAGAGACCTATACAGGGGGGTATTTATCTCAGCCTCAGCTGAACAGGTGTTGGAAAAACTGTGCTACAGCTTACAGCTTGTCTACCTTTATGACAGTAGATGGCGCTGTTACCGATGCTTATCTGAAGTCTCTATTGTACATTCTCTGCTGTGTTATATCTCCTGTACATCGAGCTGTGATCTCTATGAATTCTTTTCCTGTCTGTGTTTAGCCACCATGTAAGGTGTTATCTTACTGCGTTTATATTCCAGGAAAGCCAGTTCCTGTTACACCACTAATGTATAACTGGATTACGACTCCGCTGCACCCAGCGCTCACACTCTGCAACGTATCCTTCCCCCTTTTTTGTACCATAATTTTAACACCATAAAAACCGCAACAGATATCACTAAAAACTTTTGTCGTAATCCAGAACCACAACAAATGAGCCTAAAGATGGGCACAGAAAAAGCAGTAAAACCAGCACTCCAAGTGATAATCCAAAAAGAATGTATTCAAGTCAGTTGCACAAAATCCAACGTTTCGGGGGTTACAGCAGGCCCCCTTCATCAGGGATAACTAGCAATAGCAAGTGTTACATAGACATAATTAACCAATGATAGACAAGGGAAATTCCCGCCTGACTTTTAAAGATGGGCACAAACTCCTCGATAAAATTACCAAAATGTATTATTCAATATGCATAGAATAAAAAACATAGAAAACAGACATCAAATACACAACAGCACCTCATCAGGATCTGATGCCTACACATTAAAAAACTTAATTGGTTAATTAAGTGAGCTAAAATAAAGGAGAAATGAACACCCAAAATAGTGCTATGCCAAAAAAGTGATAATTTAATTCTGGTGTTAATAAAAAATATGCTACAACTTGATGTCAAACAGGATAACCAAGATGTTCAACACTATAAACCATTTGCAGCGCCAAGAGGCGATAGAAAACTACACTATACAAGTAAAACACAACCTTCAGCAAAAAATATATAAATGTCCTTATGAGTGAAGTTAATTCAATGGAAGTTAATAGGAAGCAGCAAAAATGATGGAGGAGAGTCCCAAAAGGGCGCCAGGGAGCAGCCCCAGTATAACCTTATTAGCATAGTCACAATGATGTATAAAGAAACAACAGAACTTAAAAAAGGAGCTTACAGGCTGAATCACCGGGTTGAAAACGTAATAACCCTCGACGTTTCGGAGACTTTTTTCAAGAGGTTTGGTAATTAAGTAATCATCAGCTCATAGCAGCTCCTTTATATGATCAATGAATAAAAATAAAGTGTCTAGTGAAAAAAAAAAAAAAAAAAAAAAAAACGTTAATTGATATTAAATCCATATCTCAGTGCTCAATTAATTTAGGTAACTAAATACTATCAGATACATACTATAAATAAGTGAAAAAGAAAACATTGAATTCATAGGCATGAAAATAAACCAAAGCCACCCAATAATTCTTATAAAATCAGTGACCCAAAGGGGTAATAAATTAATATAAAATATATCTAAGTGCTGAGTTAATATATATAAATAATTAGATACTGTCAATAAAAGTTAAAAAACAACCAACTACCAATTACACCATATTACCCCCACATGAAGGAGACAGGGTCCCACAAAAGGACCTTAACCGCCTATGTAGGTCTGCAGAGAAGGTGAATACCCCCTATATAGGTCTCTAGAGAAGGTGAATACCCCCCTACATAGGTCTCTAGAGAAGCTGAATACCCCCCTGTATAGGTCTCTAGAGAAGGTGAATACCCCCCTACATAGGTCTCTAGAGGAGGTGAATACCCCCCTATTTAGGTCTCTAGAGAAGCTAAATACCCCCCTGTATAGGTCTTTAGAGAAGCTGAATACCCCCCTGTATAGGTCTTTAGAGAAGGTGAATAGCCCCCTACATAGGTCTCTGGAGAAGGTGAATAGCCCCCTTCATAGGTCTCTAGCGAAGGTGAATAGCCCCCTGTATAGGTCTCTAGAAAAGGTGAATACACCCCTGTATAGGTCTCTAGAGAAGCTTAATACCCCACTGTATAGGTCTCTAGAGTAGATGAATAGCCCTCTACATAGGTATGTAGAGAAGGTTAATTCCCCCTATATATGTCTCTAGAGAAGGTATATACTCCCTACATACGTCTGTAGTGATGCTAAATACCCCCCTATATAGGTCTCTACAGAAGGTTAATCCCCCCCTATATAGGTCTCTACAGAAGGTTAATCCCCCCCTATATAGGTCTCTACAGAAGGTTAATCCCCCCCTATATAGATCTCTAGAGAAGGTGTATACCCCCCTATATATATATCTCTAGAGAAGGGTGAATACACCATATTACCCCTACATGAAGGAGACAGGGTCCCACAAAGGAAACCAAATAAACAACCGATCAAACCATTAAAACATGAGAATACTGCCCTGATGCACAGAATAGGAAGGGTCCAAAAAGTGTGCAAACCCTCAACCACGCGCGCTCCGCCGTGCGCCCACAGCTTCTAAGGGCTCACAATCCAAAAGATAATTCAGAAGATAGACAAAATAGTCAAAGATTGTCCGTCTTACCGTAGCGGGCGCGCACTCTGAGGAGCGAGGGAGGGTTTGTGGGCCTAGGGTAGGGCGACCCAGGTTGGTGTGGCATGTGTGGGGTGGAGGGGCACTTACTGGTTCAGTCGTCGCTGGTCTCCAGTCATTACACTCCTTGTAGCAAACAACAGGGTCTATATTTGGGGGCTTCCATCCATGTCAACAGCATCATCCAGTACAGGCCGTATTCCATGGCAGTTACAGCAAACAGTCTTTACAGCTTCCAGTTACTATCCACAGGCTTATTCCCTCACTGTTACTCAGCTCCTCCACTACATTAACACTTCCCCTCATGAGCTTGGAACCAAAGAAGAACACTCCGGAAGGGTTGGGTCCTCCCTTATATAATCTCTGAAATGTTACCTCTACCAACTACGGTCCTTATTTATGAAGGGATAGCGTCAGGTAGCGCCTGGTTAATGAGAGGTAGCGACTGGTGAACGCCGGACACGGCACGCAATTACACATTTATCAAGCAGAATCTGTTTAGCGACTGGGATAGCGCCATGTAGCGTCTGATTCATCATTTTCACAGCCTCAGCGAACAGTGCCGGCGTTCAGCCTTGCACAGCGCCAGGTATGACCTCTCGCTACCTGTCGCTCTCCCATACATTTCAATGGACGATCCTTTTCTTCTCTTTAAACTGTTTTTATTTTTTTTGTTTGTTTTTCAAAAAAATCACAAATAATTCTGTGACCTCTCCTGGCATTGAAAAAGCAGTTTTTTCATAATTTTTTCATTTTTTATATATTTCTTCAGAAATGACATTACAGCTCTGCCATTAAAGTGTTCATGTTACAATGTTGTTACAATGTAATTCCATATGTTGTCGCTTTGTTACTGGTGGATAGATGCTGAAAAACAGACTTTAATCACACAGCCTCCTGCTCTCTGGGCTTCAGAGAAGCATTTTTCAGCGCCAGGGATTTGTGAGGCTGTTTTTTTGCTGAATATGGTGTGAGTCGGTCGCTACGAGCAGTCGCTAACATGCGCTCCCATACAGCGCTGTACTGGTCAAATAGCGACCCCTCACAATGTATTCATCATTACTGAACAGCGACTGAGTCGCTATAAAGTAGCGACCCACGGCCGAGCACTGCGACTACTAGCAGGCGCTCTGAAAATGCCGCTATAGACGCTCATCTGTCGCTACCTGGCGCTAATGATGAATCAGCCTCTATGTAACTAAGCTGAACCATTGGCAGGACGGGTGATGTTGCCAATGGCACCTGGCTAAGTCTCTATTCATCTACTTTAAGGGGGTACTCTAGACTGTTTAATATATACTACTCTCATTCCTTAAGCAACACTGCCATCATGTGGATTCATGATTCAATGGCACCTACGTCCGTTTAACTATTATTAATTAAAGTCGTATACACTCGAGTATAAGCCGAGTTTTTCGGCCCACTTTTTGGGCTGAAAAAAGCCGCCTCGGCTTATACTCGAGTCAGTGGCCGCTCTCACACACACTGACACTTACTGGCTGTTGCGCGCAGGTTGGTGGGAGGCGTCCATTGTTTCTATTGGACGCCGACCACATGGGGCACGCCCACCAACCGGCGCGCAACAACCAGGAAGTTCCTGTGCGCGTTTGTGAGAGCGGCGGAGGCAGTCGCGGCGGCAGAGGAAACGGAGGTGGCCAGCGCGCAACAACAGGTAAGTGTGGGGGGGACTACTGGGTTTTTTTTATTTTTAATTGTTGTTAACTGTTAATGATGCCAAGTGCCATGATATCCAACCTGAGGAAAAGAAAAGATGGGAAAAAGAGTAATACTTCCAGAAGTTGGAACAAGAGATGGACAGAATGTGGAAAAGAGGATTTAAAAAGTAGTAAAGTAGTAAAGAGTGAATTTAGAAAAGGGAGAGAGGGGTAATGAGGAAACATGAAGGAAGAGAAGGTGACAGAAACCTATGTGTGACGGCTTGGCCCCTAGTTTGAATTGGGCCCCAGCGCAAACCAGCCTGGGGGGGGGGGGGAGGCAGGCACTCTCATTTATAAGCAACACCAGCAGTAATAGTGTGGCAACCTGCATGTCTCAGGTCAGAGTGGCCATTATTAGGGTCACCTAGCCGGGCCCCCTTTTCATCCCTTGGACCCCTATACCTGAGTCCCTAATGGCTGCTGTCATCACATCCACAGCCTCCATTTCCCACCCTAGGCTTATACTCGAGTCAATAGTTTTTTGTGGTAAAATTAGGTGCCTCGGCTTATATTCGGGTCGACCTATACTCGAGTATATACGGTACCTATCACTATCAGGGCCTATCTCACTGACAGGGTTTTAATCTTTTCTAACTGTAGTGTTGACCACTGTACCTACCTGACGGGCATTTGGGGTTGATCGTGCTTTGTCTTCTCAGATCTCTTGCCGACCTTCTAATAATAATCATGGTGATAGAATAGGGGCAGGATAAGCTTCTGTATCTTATGGTTCTGGTTAGAAACGCCCACGTCAAATGAATTGTCCACCCCTCAAAGACCACATTAACGATCCCTCTGTTTCAGAGTTCTGCCCCCATGGCTGGGTCCTCTTCAAGAACAAGTGTCTCTGGTTCTCTGAAGATAAAGACACGTGGAAAGAGAGCAGATCCGACTGCGAGCGGAGAGATTCCAACCTGATCGTGGTTCCGATGTATGATAAGGCTCTGAAGGTGAATTCTGCAGACCGTGACACTAGGGGGGGGTTTATTCATCAAGGGATAGCGGCAGGTAGCGGACAGTGAACGTCGGGCGCTGTACGCAATACCACATTTATCAAAGCAATTCCGGTGAGCGACTCTAACAGCGACTGATTCATCTTCACAGACGGCTCAGTGTATAGCGCCGGCGCTCTAGCCTCCAGAGCCAGGTATTACCTGTCGCTACCTGTCGCTACCTGTCGCTCTCCCATACATTTCAATGGATGTTACTTTTCTTCTGTTTAAACAGGGTTTTTATTTTTTTTTTTTTTTTTTTTAATCAAATAATCGTGTGACGTCTCCTGGCCTAGAAAGAGTCATTTTTGAAAACTTTTTTGACTTTTTATATTTTTTATGCAGAATTGTCATTACGGGTCTGGCACTAAAGTGTTAATGTCGCAATGTTATATCAATGTCATTCCATGTGTTTTCGCTTTGTTACTAGTGGATATGTGTTCAAAAACAGACTTTAATCACACAGCGTCTGGCGCTCTGGGCTACAACGACCCGATTTTGTGTGAGGCTGTTTTTTTGATGAATATGGTTTGAGACGCTCACACTGACCACTCGCTACCGTTTGCTCCCATATAGCGCTGTACTGGTGTTATAGCGACTCACACATCAAATTCATCAATGCCGGCCAGCGACTGAGGCGCTCGGTAACAGCGACCCATAGGCGATCACAGCGACTACTAGGGGGTCGCTCTCAATGCCTCGCTACAGACGCTCATCTGCCGGTACCTGGCGCTTAGTAATGAATCAGCCTGTTAGAGTAATTTTTGGACATTTTTGGACATATATAGTCATTTTATATTTGTACACACATAGGATAGAATAGAATAGGACACACGCATGCATTGGAGCAGTTGTGGCGCTAGGTGCTTTGCTCAAGAGCACTTCAATCATGTCCCACTTGGCCATATCGGCCACTAATAATTAATTATTAACAGATACACTTTTCTCTAATGAATAATAATGACTGCCCCTACAATCAGTGTTCCCTGTAAGGCGTGCGCGTGCGCGTGCCTGCGCACCCGCACCTGTCCCTCCGCTCAGCCCCACATGGTCGCTGTCGGTAGGGCCGGCAAGGTTGGTCACATGCCCTGGGGTGGGCCTCGGGTCTACTGGCAAACAGCACAGCCAATGAATCAATGATGCATTCAGGCTGTCTGCACTGACGCTGATTGGCTGGATGTGGGCGGGACCATCTCTCCCTCCCACGCTGACTCGCTCCCACCGCCGTGCTGACACTGGTACAGCAATGACAGAGCAGCACATGGCGGCTGACCCCTGGACCGCTGTCTGGGGGAGGGGAGCTCGGTGTCTCTCTCCTCAATACCTTCGCTTCAGGACAGGTAATCGCTGAATGTGACCTAAACAATGACTTCGACATGACGCAAAGCAAAGCGCACCTTCCTCCCAAAGAGGAGCAACAACACATTAGGAAAAATATTAAATCATTTTTATGAATGCATCAAAAAATCCCATAAAAACACACATGAACCACAAGACATTTTAAAATACGCTGTAATGACCCCTATCTGCTCTAAAATACAAATACTAAATATATAAAATGTGAAAAAAGGGGGGGGGGGGGGAACCTGTCCTATCCACCTTATCCCCGTGTCCTGCTTCCTAAATATTGTGGGAGCACTAAAGAGGGGGGAAAAGGAGGTAGAACACAGTCATTTAGGCAGATTTGGGTCCTTTGTTACCAACCTTGTGTTGTTATAGTAGTATACAGTAATATGACCTTATCCAAATCACTATGATATTCAGGACATATAACAAACTTTTGATATTCAGCAAATTAATCATACAGTTTACTGTTAAAATCAGTTTAGTAGCAAGTTCATAGTTTGTAGCAAGTGGTCTTCAGTATTGTAGCAAGAGGTTTATACCCATATTATGGTAGGATGGTGTAGACGTGTTTCGCAATCTTATTGCTTCCTCAGTACACCATTTAAGACTACAATATAAAAATACAGAAATATATATATATATATATAGATAATCTTTTTTCATGCACCATTTACATATTAATTTTATTGCAAGTGCACTTACTTATAGTAGCTAAGTCAGGTTCTACTAAGTTATTCTCAGTTTAATATATATCTGTGAATTAATTAAAAAACTAAGGCCCTTATTCATCAAGCGATAGCGCCAGGTAGTGTCTGACGAGCGCCAGGTAGCGGCAGCTAACGGCGACTACCGACTCAAGTACGCCCGGCGGCGGTCACAATGACGCATTTATCAAGCTAAATGAGGCTAACGCCGGCGAGAGCGACGGCTAGCGCGGCATTCATCATGAAGCCGCCTGGACCGAACAGCGCCGCTGCAAATTCCTTCACAGCGACACGTATTACCTGGCGCTACCTGCCGCTCTCCCATACATTTCAATGGCAGACGCTGCAATGATTGTTTTTAGTGGTTTTTGGGTTTTTTTCTTTGGTACAAAATTCAACACATGTTTATATTGATATGTTTTATGAATCTGGCTGGTTATTTCTATGTATTTGAAGTTTTTATTATTTTTCACAATGTAATGTTGTGAGTGACATGGGAATTGCATCTCCTCCACCCAAACTCATTGGCATCAAAATCGCTGGTTTTCCACACAAACGGGGCTTGTAAAGCTATTTTGTAGCCTGTCAGGTTGGGCGGTCACGTTCGCTCTTCGAAATTGTCAGCGCCCAAGCAATTCGGCAGCCCTGTCTTTGATGAATCTGTGTTGGTCAGTGTTTCTGCAGTCGCTGTTTTAATTCGCTATGTGGCGGCGCGAGCGTCGCTGTGCCTCGCTGCGCTGCGTTGTGCGGCGCTGTGCTGTTCATACATGTGCCCTTCTGCCATTTGCAAGGAATTCACTTCCCGCGACCCGAGTCGTTGTTAATGAATACACTGTAGTTGTGAGCGTGCCTGGCCACAGATTGCAGGATAACATTCAGTCGTACCAGCTCTTAACAACCCGTTATGCATTCTCATGTGTGCCACATTTTCAGGTAGTTGTCTACTTTGATTGTGTGATGACTTTTGGATTGATTCAGATTTGTATATGTAAGGCCCACGGTGTATGCTTTATAAGGACCTATGCATTACAGTATGTAGAATCCCCTGCTAAATCAAGCTAATAATTCTTGGCGCCTTTGGCCCTAGCTTGTTTTGCAGCGTCATTTTAATGTATTTCCGCCACTTAGCGTGCACATAGCTGATATTAGCTTGTCCCTGTTGCGCGCATGTTTGCTTTTGAATTTGGAAGCACAGTTGCTTGCGTCATATCCGGTTCCGGGATCCTCCTTTGCGTTTCAACGCCACCTTAAGGTAAAACTGTCTAGCGCTTATGCCACTAGCTTGTTTTCAAGCGTCATTTTAGTTTTTCCGCCACTTAGCTTGCACATAGCTGCGAATAGCTTGTTGCTGGTGCGCGGAGCGTTTTTTTTTTTAAAACTTTTTCCCAATGTCGCTTGGGTCATTTCCGGTTCCTGTTTCCTCCTTAGCGTTTCCAATATGATGCCCAGAAGGCGAGTCATGCGCCTCCCCAGCTCCTCCTCAGACTCCGACCCCACCACCCCTCCCCCACCTCCCCAACCTACCTCACCTTCCTCAAGCACCACCCCTCCCACCCCTTCCCCTCCTGGGCCTATTAAAGCCAAGCGCACCCGGGTGGATAGTCGTGTCAATGGCCAGGTGGTAAAAGTGAGTATTTTTTTGTTTGTCTTTTTAGCTGAAAAGTTTCAGAACACACAGGGGGGATTGTTTATGAAAAATTTTGCTTTTAATAACACATTTGAGCAATCCCCGTGGGGCATCCCCATTGTGGATGTCCTGCTGGGATGCCCCCCCTGGAGGGCCCTAAATATTACCTCAGTCCCGTCCCATCTGTGCATGCGTTAGCTGCGGATGCCTATTGCGCTTACCTCTAGCAGGGTGTACCCCTGCGCCAGACATATTGTAATTTTGGGTGCAGGCGCACTCCCTGTTAGAGTCAAACGCCACATGCCAACTTTGCCGTGCAGACCCAGCTGAGCTGGTATGCACGTCCCAACGGCCTTGTATGCGCATGCCACAGCGGCGCAGAGCCCTGTGTTTTGCTGGGGGAGTGACGTGGGAGTGGCCTCAGTGGTGTATTTGTGGCCTTCCAAGGGGGTTGCAGACAGCGGAGCACCCACAATTGGTGTGGCCCACCAAAGTGCACACAAACCCAGAATAGTCATAATCCTGGGTGTGGGTCCACTTTGATGTGGTCTATGTATAACTGTTTATGACTGTTTTCTGATGTCATGTATTTATGTTATTTTGTTTGTTGTTTTTTCATAGGACTTCTGCCTCGCCGAATATGACTATGCCCGTGGAGGAAAGAAACGCATAGCCATGGAGGTGAAGGCAACAGTGTCCCGGCGCTTCCAGACCGAGCTCACAATAAGCTCGATACAACAAAAGTGGTCTGATTTCAAGCGCCGGGACCCTGAAGGCGTGTACCGCCTATATGATGCCTACGCATCAGGTAAGTGAAAGCTTATGTTATGTTTTGCCTTTGGGCAGAATCATCTGCTAAGCTGTGTCCATTTGTGCTCTTTAGATTAATTATTTTCTTTCACCCCCTCCACACAGATAAGCGTCCTCCCCTGGGGAAACGTGGGAAGGGATTCCTCCCCCGAACCAGGCAGGCGGACTCGGGGGAGTCATCGGGGGAGGGTCCCTCCCGCGGGTCCTATTTAGAGGACCCAGGGGAGGAAGGGGATGACGCCCCAGAGGAGTGTGCTGCTGGGGGGCTGGCTGGATCAAGCCTCAGCTCCTCACACTCTGAGTGTGAGGAATCTCACCAGGCAAGGGGCCACTCTCAAGCAGGGAGTGAGAGGGAGGAGGGTGGCCCTTTGCCTGGTGGATCTTCCGACCAGAGTGTGAGGAGCCGAGGCTCCCCGCCTCCTCCTCAGAGCCCTCCCTGGGCTTCAAGTGGCGCTTCATCCCCTGGTGAGTGTACATTTTTTAATTGTTAGTCTGTGACAGGTTTCATCTTGCAATGTGTCCTTAGCCCTTGCCATTCCTCTCTAATTTGCAAGGCATCATATAGGCGGCACCTCCATGGCATTTTGGCGTAGGATTCTCCACGGGCATAGTCATGGTAAGTGTTATTGGTTACCCATCACATTCCCAATGTTATTACATTCATTCAAGTGCACCCAAAAACATTGATGGTGCTCGGTTTCTGTAAGCTTCCAGGACCAATCACATCCCTCACCCAGGGCTCCCCACACCCAAACAAAACCACAAAACTCCTTACCTCTTTGGGGGTTGGCAAAGCCACCGTCCAAGCCTCCTGTGTGACACTGTAGATGTGTGTGCGCCTGCGCTCTTTTTCAAAATGGCCTGCGCATCCGCACACACTCGAGGAGTGATGTGTTGAAGGCAGCGGGCGCGGAGTAAGTTGGCTCATGCAAATTGTGTGGCTCGGCCAAAGTGGACCCAAACCAAGATTTGCAGCAATCCTGTGTATAGGCCCACTTGTAACAGACACATGTTTCCTGGTCCATTGTCACAGCTGGTTTGATAAGGTACCCTAACCTCACAAACCCCACTACAGTGCTAGCCAACTGTCAACCACCCCTATGTTTCTGCCAACACCATGATGGGTGTTTGCATTTCTTTTCTTGGGTTAAGTTGTTCCCGCTCCAACATGTGGCCCACTATTAACATTAGCCAAACAACTGCAAATGATTCCTTTAAATAGCACTGTCTATGTTATTTGCACATTCTCTTTAGGGATACATGTGTGAAGCCTTACAAATTGACATTAACTCATGGTCCTGGAAATATGCTAATTTAGGTCAACCTGTATGTAACCATGCAAGCCTTTGCATTTTCAGACTCAATAACCAGATGGATGTCAAATAGTCATGTGTCATTTGCCCACTAATTGTGTTTTTGCCTTTTGCTTTATGTTGACAGATGTTGCGACGCAGACGGAGCCAGAGACCCTCCTCCCCACCCCAGCTCCAGGGACGGCCAGCAGCATGGGCCCCCGCCACAGCTGCGATGGTGAGTACATCCCACTTCATATGCCTAAAGACTTGTGAAACCTATGTCTTCTAGTCACATCAGCAGCCAATTCAAATTTACCTATGTGTTAATTTCACACACATCTCTATTCAATGTGTTGGCACAATAATCCAACATGCCTGTTTGCATGCTTGATTGTTGGCTCACATCCTTCATTAGGCCCCATAGAGACTATTTTTGCGTTAGACACAACCAAATGGGCCCGATTAGGTCTGGACCTGTAACATTATAGGGTAAACTCGTGGACTCGTTCGGACTTAGGCCCTGATGTTTGGCTGTTACTAAACACAAAAATGGACACACAGGGAATTAGACCTTCTTTGCTTCCCAAGAGTTAAACTGGAACAACAACCAGGATTTTGACTTTCCTGGGTGTTGTTCCACTACGGTGGGGCACCCCTGATCGGCACCGCTGTGTGACAACCCCCTGAACTCACTTTGACTCCAAAAAATGTACAAGCCATTGCAAATTGCCTCCTCCTCCGCCTCCCCCGCGCCCCTTTTTACGGGGGCGTGCCTGCGCCGGCAATTCACAGACGGCTGGCGCAGGCACGCACACGTCTAGAGGGGCACCAGGGAGGGCCCAGCGGCACTGCCACACAGAAACTGAGGTAGGTATTTTGGGGTTTGGGGGGGGTTTCACACCCAGGGACATCCCGATCTTGGATGTCCCGCGGGGAGGGAGGTGATGGGGCAGGGAATCTGATAGATTCCCGGGCCGATCACCCGTGGGTGTTGGTACACTTTAAGCTAAAATGTATGCTTGGGATGTGTTGTTCACATTCCTGCCAGTCAATAGTACTCATATAATGTTAACCAATAAGCACACAGTGGTCAACAATGTTAATGTGAGTGTCACCTAATTGGACACACTGACATTACCTTGCTACATCTGTGTCTGTTGAGGTCACTGCCAAATTATTAATAAATTGTTGTTTCTACATTTCTACAGCTTGTGAAAACCAGCATCGCAGACTGTGGCGGGAGATCCGGCTCCTGAAGCTGATGCTGCTGGCCAGGAAGAGGCGCCGACGGCGTCGTTAGGGTGGGGGGAAGGCTGGTATCTTGATGGCCGTTGTTGGCCAAGGTTGGCCGTGTTGGCCATTGTTTGTATTAAAAAATTTTTGATTCACATCATTACAGTGTGTTGCATTGCAAAGCATAGTTTAGCTGTCTCCCAAAACATTTGTGGGTCAATGTAGCCATACCTTTTGAGCCATTTCAGGTGTTAACCATAGTAAGCTATGGGCTCCAATGTGTGGGCTAAATTGACCAATACATTGACATATGTAGATCCAGATACTCATCCCTGACTGTGTTATTAGCGAGGTCTTAGGAAACACACAATTTAGAGGTGGGTGAAGCAAATATATTTACATAACCAAAAAGATACAAAATTAATATTCTTGGCTGGGTGGCCGGGGAGGTTGGGAGTCATTGCTAGGGGCGGTGTTGGGGGACAACAGTGCAGTAAAAAATATAGACTGCTGTTGTATGAGCTGTTGTAGCAACAACAAAGTTTGGTCCTGCCGCTGTATAGCTTCTTCCTGGCGCTGTACAGATTGCTCAATTACATTTGCCAGCCGACCAAGTTCCTGGTTCTGTAGTTGGTTTTGGCGTAACTGGTCCACCTGGCGCTGCAGGGCCTCATTTTGTTGCTGACACATCAGCACCTGATTTTCCAACGCCGCAATGCGCTCATTAGTTCCATCACGCGGCTGTTGGCGACTGTAGTCCTCCAGCATCCGGACCCCTAGCTCGTAGAAATCGGCACTGGTTGGTGCCACACCTCCTCTTGCTGTGGTTTGCGGCTAAACAAATAGTAAACCACATTTTAGTCAAACAGAACCAATGCAGTTATGCCCCTCAAAATAATTCCCATAAACAGTCACTATACAACTTACCCTTGTCTGAGCCTCGGAAGCTTGGCCACATGGGACTTGGGAAGAGGTCCCAGCTTGGGGTTCTGGTTCCGCCTCCTGCCAAAACAACAATGAAAGGAAATGTGACATGTTGCTTCTTCCACTACCCACGAAGATGCCAATGTGGTTCTAGGTCGTCTACATCAGCGATGTTACCTGCGTGTCCTCCGGCACAGGTAGGCTCGAGGTTTCGCTGCCAGAGAGTGGCAATTCAACATCTGAGATGTCCGGCAAGTTGCCATATGCTAAACAGGAAAATCAGGTTAGTAGGTCTGTGGGCCAAACTCAAATGTAACCTGGTTAGGCTATCGAGGCCATACCTCTAAAAAGTTCCAAAATACACACTAGACCAAAGGTCTCTGTTAAACTCAGATTGTTAACATGTATGTTACAGGACTAAGACGCACTAATTTCTGCTAATCACATCAGAAACATTGCTTAAATTACACATACCCGCAATCTCCCAGATGTCTGGAGTGGGGTCCTCACTCGAGCTTGGACCTTGAAAATACATGTGGACACACAAGTTGCCAGAAGCAAGTGCATCAAAAGTAGAGCCAAAATACAGACTAGAGCAAGGCCAAACCACTTACCCTCATCTCTGGCAGCCGGAACTTGAGGGGCCCTTTCTGGACAGCCACTTCCGATATTCGGGTCAACTAAAAAAAAAAGGAATGTCTCTAAATAATCAGCAAACTACTACAGGGAATGTTTGGCTAAACAGATGACCGCCAAAATACATTGCTATCACTCAAATAACTAATAGACTGACCCTGGGGAGGCAACCAGCACTCCCAAGAGGCATCTTCAAGTTTACCAAGCAAACATGTAGCTTAGTAGACTAACCAAATTGAACCAGTGTAACATAAACAGCATAAAGGATACATTATGTATTGCTCTACACACCAACAGGGTCCTGTTGACCGGCAACATCGGAAGTGGGGTCCAAAGATGAACCAGTCACTTGGCCTACCAAGAAAAAAGAGGAATGAGACACATGCACTTGAGTAAAAGTGGATCAAGCAAGGTGAACACATGCACTTACCGACATCCAAAGAGTAGGTGGGATCCGGAGGAGATGCTGGGGCCAAGGGCATGGGAGCTAGGCCAAAATAAACCCAACATTGAGCCATAGTTAATGTGCGTGGCAAAATACAACATGCATTAAGGTGTGTGAGCAGCTCTTTCACTAATATTCACTAATCAAGCCCAGTGTGGCTCCCACATTGATATGCCGATATATGGCTACACATCTCTGGCGTCCTACATATCTACACATGTTAGGGCCTTGTTAGTTAGTTGCTGTGAGTGTTACAGTGGGCGTGCAATTAGGGCGCAGGCACATATTATTAATACTCAACAGGGCAAACCTTGATTGTTTGAGCTGCTCCCACACCCATTTGTTAACAAAACAACCAGCAACCAAATTATGGGTAAATACCTTCAATGGCAGACTGGGGTAGCCTTGAGGTTGCTGGAAGGGCAGGAGCTTGGGTGTCCGGAGGCACATCCCGGACAGCAGCATGTGCACCTATGCATAAAGCAACAGACATAAAAGTTACAAATGTTTGAGCTGTAATGTAATACTTCACAGGTCCTACTGTTAGTTGTTCTGAATGTAAAAATGCAAATCACATACATTTACATTAGGTTATTATAAAAGCCAGAAAATATGTACCTTCAGGCCAACCGGTGGTGTCATCCCCAGGATCCACACCCTGCAGCCGAGCCAGTGGGATTTTGGCCTTCAGCATCTCCTCATACGGCCTGTAGGTACTCTTTGGAGCCTGGATGAACCCACTGTCCACATCAAGATCGTGATTCATCTTTTTCATAAGGGCCCCTCGCAAAGTGTAGAAGCGTTTCCTGCAGGATGGGCCACTACGTGGGTGTTGAGCTGTGCTACTAAGCTCCACACCAATGGCATCCCACAGTTTGCTTCTTTCTTGTTTGCCTATGGACTTGCTTTGGGAGCCAAAGAGTAGCTCCCATTTAGCAAGTGTAAGGCGCACAAGATGATTATTCTCCGCCAAATTAAATTCAGGCTCCCTCTTGGCACCTGGGCGCTTAGCCTGGGGTGCTGCCCCACCTTCAGGCTGTGCCCTTTTCCGTAAGGGAGGTCTGCGCACAGCACCCACCAAACTCCTACTCGGGCCTGCTGTGGCCGGCAGATGTCCTGAATTTGGCTCCATCCTGTAGCTGCACACACACACAAATACACACCCAACAAGCACGCATGCAGACTACAGAATGGCATCGCAATCTGTTAGGCTTGGTCAGGTTTTATGTGCTCTAACAGCCAATCCAAAAGCAGCCCACTTAATTGATTCACACATACAGCCCAGTTCCTTCTAGGCACACCTCCACTGCACTGACAGAAGCATGTGTGTTAGCCAATTAACTCATTACAGACCTCATTAAACAAACAACACACACCCAAATCCAACAATGGACTGATGTATCTCAAACCCTTGTGACATGTGGTTAGCCTAACGGCTATTTAAAAAAACATCAGCTTCCCTTTCATTGGTCCACCCCTGATTTTTGGCCCATGTCCGTTAATGCACGCAAGTTACGGCTCAAGTACGCTAGTAGCGCTACTAGCGTGCGCGTGCGCACTCTGTTTTACGCACACCTGGGTCGGCTAATTGGCGCCCGGAAATAGCAGAGCGACGCAAAAGGCGGCAAAGCGGACCTGTCACTTTAGAAAATGAAGTATAAAAGGAAGGAATGTTCTAGCTTCTGCTATTCTTACACTGTGGCAAAGGCTGTGGTGTGGTGCTGTGCTCGCTTCCCTTAGCTCATTTGAGCCTCTGTCTGGTTTCTGTCCTCACTCTCTGTGGCTTGTTGGGTGATTTCTGACATCAGTGCTGTTTCTTTAGGAGCTTGGTTTTGGTGGCATCTGCAAATATTGTGTAGCATACAGCAAGTGAGGCTTGATTTTGGGGCCTTTTGTGGGCTGTGCAGCAACTCCCCTCTTGGTTGTGCCTAACTTAGAAAGCTGGTTTTCAGCAGGCTGGTGGTTTGGACCACTATAGTTCTGGTTTTGTGGTGAGCTGCATTGTAGCGGGTGTGTGTGGAGTGTGATTGTTTGTGTGTGTGTTGTGTGTTAGTGGTTTTTTTTGTTTATTTTTGTTTTTGTATATATCTTTAGTGTGTGTGATGGATAAGAGGGTGATGTATGGTGTCTGGGTGGATGGATGTATGTGTATGCTGAAAGAGCAGGAGGAAAGGGAGCGGGGTGTTGTGAGGCTTAGGGCACCCCGCTCCTTTGCAATCCGCCTTTCAGTATGGGACTTAAGTGACGAGCAGATCAGGAGCCGCTTCCGTCTGAATCGTGCTGCACTACAGTCCCTATATGATCAGATTAAGACCAAAATCGAGCCATCCACCAAACGCACTCATTCTATTCCAGGCATAGTACGCCTGTGTGCCACTCTTAATATTTTGGCACGAGGGACCTTCCAGGCAACCTCAGCCCTCCTCAGCGGGATAAGCCAGGCTACTATGAGCCGCATACTAATCCAGGTAGTTCTGGCAATTTGTGATTTAATCCCAATTTACATCAGGTTTCCTGAGGATGAGGAAGAGGTTGCCAAAATAAAACATGCTTTCTATCTGATGGGAGGGATCCCGAATGTGCTAGGGTGCGTTGATGGTACACATATCCCTTTCCGCCCTCCCCGTGCACAGGAGCTGTCCTACAGAAACCGGAAACAATTCCATTCAATGAATGTGATGGTGGTCTGTGACCCAGACATGAGGCTGCGGGCGGTGAGATCGGGGTTCCCCGGCTCATGCCACGATTCTTACGTCTTGCAGCGGACAGTCCTGTGCCGGAAGTTTAATAACAACGAAATGCCAGCTGGCTGGCTACTGGGTAATAAATTAACCATGTCAATGTATTTTGCTAATATGTGGCCTAGTAAGCCAAATTTAACCAAACTACCACCAAAAAACATGTACTAGTACTAATTGCTGTCTCTCTCCTTGTGTTTTTTCTACAGCGGACAAGGGATATGGGCAGAGAACGTGGGTCATGACTCCGGTCAGGAACCCACGGACCTCTGCCCATGAACGCTACAATGCAGCGCATCGCAAGACCAGAAGCATTGTGGAAAGAACCATCGGCCTGCTGAAAGCACGCTTTCTCTGTTTGGCACGGCCAGGAGGAGAGATGCTCTACAGCCCACAGAAGGTTTCCAAGATCATCCTTGCCTGCTGTGTGCTACACAACATTTGCATTTGTCACCGAATCCAAGCCCCCGAGGAGACAGCACTGGTGCCAGAAATCCCCAACCTGCCCGCAGAAAGAAGTGAGGACACCCAGACTGGCGATGAGCTAAGGGAAAGGATGATCACTTCTTTTTTTGCGGTAAGCTAACT
This sequence comes from Gastrophryne carolinensis, assembly GCA_027917425.1. Classification (NCBI taxonomy): domain Eukaryota; kingdom Metazoa; phylum Chordata; class Amphibia; order Anura; family Microhylidae; genus Gastrophryne; species Gastrophryne carolinensis. Next base: position 651,324,211 of record CM051234.1, on the reverse strand, counting down.
ACCCTTCACTCTAATGCAAGTACTGCACTACTGGGTAAATGTATTTGACCTCCCATCAAAATGAGCAAAAAAACACACTAAGGGGGGTGTAAGATGACCCCAACCACTCTAAGGGGGGTGTAAGATGACCCAAACCATTCTAAGGGGGGGTGTAAGATGACCCCAACCACTCTAAGGGGGGTGTAAGATGACCAAAACCACTCTAAGGGGGGGTGTAAGATGACCCAAACCACTCTAAGGGGGGGTGTAAGATGACCCAAACCACTCTAAAGGGGGTGTAAGATGACCCAAACCATTCTAAGGGGGGGTGTAAGATGACCCCAACCACTCTAAGGGGGGTGTAAGATGACCAAAACCACTCTAAGGGGGGGTGTAAGATGACCCAAACCACTCTAAAGGGGGTGTAAGATGACCCAAACCATTCTAAGGGGGGGTGTAAGATGACCCCAACCACTCTAAGGGGGGTGTAAGATGACCAAAACCACTCTAAGGGGGGTGTAAGATGACCAAAACCACTCTAAGGGGGGGTGTAAGATGACCCAAACCACTCTAAGGGGGGGTGTAAGATGACCCCAACCACTCTAAGGGGGGTGTAAGATGACCAAAACCACTCTAAGGGGGGTGTAAGATGACCAAAACCACTCTAAGGGGGGGTGTAAGATGACCAAAACCACTCTAAGGGGGGTGTAAGATGACCAAAACCACTCTAAGGGGGGTGTAAGATGACCCAAACCACTCTAAAGGGGGTGTAAGATGACCCAAACCATTCTAAGGGGGGGTGTAAGATGACCCCAACCACTCTAAGGGGGGTGTAAGATGACCAAAACCACTCTAAGGGGGGTGTAAGATGACCAAAACCACTCTAAGGGGGGTGTAAGATGACCCCAACCACTCTAAGGGGGGGTGTAAGATGACCCAAACCATTCTAAGGGGGGGTGTAAGATGAGCCAAACCACTCTAAGGGGGGGTGTAAGATGAGCCAAACCACTCTAAGGGGGGTGTAAGATGACCCCAACCACTCTAAGGGGGGGTGTAAGATGACCAAAACCACTCTAAGGGGGGTGTAAGATGACCAAAACCACTCTAAGGGGGGTGTAAGATGACCCCAACCACTCTAAGGGGGGGTGTAAGATGACCCAAACCATTCTAAGGGGGGGTGTAAGATGACCCAAACCACTCTAAGGGGGGGTGTAAGATGAGCCAAACCACTCTAAGGGGGGTGTAAGATGACCCCAACCACTCTAAGGGGGGGTGTAAGATGACCCAAACCACTCTAAGGGGGGTGTAAGATGACCAAAACCACTCTAAGGGGGGTGTAAGATGACCAAAACCACTCTAAGGGGGGGTGTAAGATGACCCAAACCATTCTAAGGGGGGTGTAAGATGACCAAAACCACTCTAAGGGGGGTGTAAGACGCCAATGTTGGTTATCAAGTAATGCATTTTTGTATTTGCTACAACTATACTACTTTAAAGATCTATACTAACTGCACTTTTCTTATTTTTTCAGGCACAAACACGGGCACCGTGATCTATATTTCGGACTTTCCCTACTTTATTTTACTTTACTTTGCTTTTTCCTTTCTGTTTTAATTTTACTTTACCATTTCTCTTGTGTTAATTTGTAATTTTAGGTAGATTTGAATAAAAAATCTACTATATATAGATACATGTGGCTATGTGTTTAATTCTGGTGAACGTTTCCTTGGCATTCGACTTCCTATTGTAATTATATTTTTCTGGCTGATTTATGTTTTTATTTCCCTTTTCCATTTTCATATTATTTCTCATTTCTGTTTTTCTTTTCTTTTTCTATTTTCCTTTCTCATTTCTTATTTTCTTTTTAATATTTTGCTTTCTCATTTCTGTTTTTCTTTTTTCTATTTTCCTTTCTCATTTCTGTTTTTATTTTCTTTTTCTATTTTCCTTTCTCATTTCTGTTTTTATTTTCTTTTTCTATTTGCCTTTCTCATTTCTGTTTTTCTTTTCTTTTTCTATTTTCCTTTCTCATTTCTTATTTTCTTTTTAATATTTTGCTTTCTCATTTCTGTTTTTCTTTTTTCTATTTTCCTTTCTCATTTCTGTTTTTATTTTCTTTTTCTATTTGCCTTTCTCATTTCTGTTTGTATTTTCTTTTTCTATTTGCCTTTCTCATTTCTTATTTTCTTTTTAATATTTTGCTTTCTCATTTCTGTTTTTCTTTTTTCTATTTTCCTTTCTCATTTCTGTTTTTATTTTCTTTTTCTATTTGCCTTTCTCATTTCTGTTTTTCTTTTTTCTATTTTCCTTTCTCATTTCTGTTTTTATTTTCTTTTTCTATTTTCCTTTCTCATTTCTGTTTTTATTTTCTTTTTCTATTTGCCTTTCTCATTTCTGTTTTTCTTTTTAATATTTTGCTTTCTCATTTCTGTTTTTCTTTTTTCTATTTTCCTTTCTCATTTCTGTTTTTATTTTCTTTTTCTATTTTCCTTTCTCATTTCTGTTTTTATTTTCTTTTTTGATTTTCCATTTTTCTCTGTTCTGTTTTTCTTTTCATTTTCTTTCTCATTGGTGGTTTAATTGTATTTCCTTTTTATTTAACAAATAAAAAAAAAAAAAAAATTGTGGCTATGTGTTTAATTATGTTTTATTTTGCATTTATATTCGAATATCTGGTTGAATTTAATTTCCTTTTCAACACAAAATAAAAACTCTTTAAATTTTTAACAAATGTGGCAATGTGTTTTATTCAGAAGGTACTGGATGGCCAGGACACAGCAAAGCTAACAGGCGCTGTGTAGAATAGCGTGGTCACACTGACTGACAGCGCCTACAAAGCTGAGGGCCAACATCATATTCAGCAATGTAGGCGTTGTTCGCAACAACGCCAGGTAGCGACTGAGGAGGCCTGCTATAGCGAATCGCTACCGCCCGCGGCTGACGCTAGCGGCGCTCATAGCGCCATACTTCAGTCGCTCATCTGTAGCGCTACCTGGCGCTATTGATGAATCGGCCTCCCCGTTAGTAACTGAAATTGTCATAATTGATTAATTAAACTAGGTTATTTCAGAGGGTTCATAGGGTTCCTCAACCTTGTCAAATAAGGGTGTAAACCAGAGAGGGGTACTAGACAGGAACTCACCACTAATTCCAGAGTGGGATTCACTGTCAAGCCCCTACCCCCCCCCCCCCCCCCCCCCAGATTACTAAATATATACTCAGTCCAACAGCATAAAGAAAATATTGAGAACACTATGGGCTATTATAGTCATGAATAGTATCACACCCTGAGTATTCTGTGCCGGCACAAAATTAATCTTAATAAAGTGCAACCAAAGTGCAATAGTGCTAAATATACCATATATAAAGATACTCTAAAGTAACTTGATATCTATACATTGAAAATAAGACACAATCCCTAAAAACATATGATATGTGTATATAAAAGCATAACCAAAAACTTATATTGCACAGAAATCCCAACACAATGTGCTGCAATACAACATGAATCAAGTGAACAGTGAATAAAGACAAAAAATAAATGCATAAAGTGCATGTGCCAGCAGCAATTCAAAGATATACCATATATACCACAAACATCACAGGGCAACCCATAGGTCCAGAGCAACAGGGGTCAAAACGCAGTTAAACACCCACGCACGCGGCTCCCATGCCGCTTTACAGGGTGAATGTGAACATTGCCAAGGGTGCTAGAGACAGGGTGTGGCTGGGTGTGGATGCGTTCCATCCCTGAAATTAGATTTCAGGGCTGGTCGCTGACTTTCCCCCTGGCCATCCCAAATTAGGATGCCCCACTGTATAAAACCCCCAGAACGCTGCTTTTCACTCACCTCTTCCTCGTTCCAGTGGCACATGTGACATAGTTGCGGCAGATGGCTCTCATTGGATGAGAACCCGCACATGGGCCATTGGAACAAGGAAGAGGTTAGTAAATGGCGGCGTTCTGAGTGGATTCATGCAGTGGGGCATCCCGATTGAGGATGACCTGGGGGAATGGAACAAAACCCTGGAAAGTTGAAACCCAGCCATTTACCCACAGATCTTAGCTGTACGAGCCCACGGCACATGTGCGGCCAGCAGCGGCATCACTTGCATATTCTTTCGGCTGTGCGCTGCCACACACAGCTGAAGGATGCAAGTGATGCCACCCGCTGCCGATGTGTGTGGCTGGGATCCCAAAACCCACGGAGATTGGCTCGGGAATCTATAAGATTCCAGGGCTGCTTGATTCCCTCCCCCGGGGCATCCAGAATCGGGGAGAACATCCAATATGAAGCAGATTCCGTGCCGCGCACCGACACAACTGCGGTCGTGAATCCGCAACAACACTTTAAGAATTGCCATAAGGCAAAGAACAATCTCTACATTAAGCAGCACCAAAATATTTAAGGAGCACCTACACACAAAGAATACATATATGGCAAGAACACACATATGGCAAATTTAACCATAAGGGCTAGCACCCAAAATAAAAAAGCATCTTTTGAAAATAAGGAAACCAAAATCATCTTAAGGACAACAAATAGGGGGAATCCCTCCGCCTCTTCCTTGGTCATTTAAACCTGTCTGTACAAACATTTTCAGGGCACCGAGGAAACCTTAACAGGCGAAACACGTTTGCCCCTCCTTTCAAATGCTGCACCAGTAAGAGATAATAGCACCATCAACATTTATGGAAATATTTGCAGAAACAAGGAAAACGAGACAGTTTATGCGTTCACATTGTTTTTAATGAATGTAATCATTGCATGTATACGCCATATTTGCACATATAACTACATAATGCTTGATGATATGGATCTTATGTCCATGTGTTTTTTTTAGAAACAAGAATAAAAGTGACTATTTAAACCAGATAAGAGGTGTGGTGGGATCGCTGGGTCCAGTGTATATAGCCGGGAGGGGTCTAATCCCGGTACTTTTCTTTTCACCGTATTAGTAGGACCAGCCAGTCCATACCCCCCCCCCTTTCCCATGACAATAGGGGACAAGGGGTAGGGTCTCTCAAAAAAATAGGGCAGAAAACCCCAAGTGGGGCAATCTGCCTTACAATTTTTTGACTGTATTTTGGACCTTTAGTAATTGTAATGCATTTCAATCTTAGGACTTCCTAGCTGAGAGAGGAGAGGTCTTCTTGGTGGGCATGCAATGGTGCCAAAGGACACAATGGAGATGGCCTGACAACTATGGATATCATGAGTAGGTTCGACCTAATGACAAATGAATGTTTTCCTGATGTTTTTGTTGCCGACAATAATCCTCCGCCAAACGCAGAGGAGCTCCTGTGTAGGTGCGGCCCTTAATTCTAATCTATGAGATCCCTTTACAATGTAACACAGCAGGGAGCTGGATTACTTTTTACAACGTAAGTGCATTCATCCTGTTTGTTACAACCCTGTACTGTAGAGGGCGCAGCCTCCTTTGAGCCCAGTGTGCAGCCCTAAACTGAATTATTTTACACATCGAGCTCCGCACCTATCTGTACCATGTGCGAGCAGTGGCCACATCCCCACTATCCCCCTACCAGGCATTTGTGAGTGGCCAGCGCGGACACGCTCCTCCCTGTTAGAGTGAATTAGGGGATTCGGTCGATGACACGCTCAGGCCCGCTTAGACGAAGGGAGCAGGTCCGAGTTTGCTGATTGGACGAGAGGCAGCGCAGGTTCTGTAGGACTGGAAAAGGGTAAGTCAAATCAGGTGACCTGGGGGGTTCACACAGTGGGGCACCCCCGATCGGGGTACCCCCAGTGGCAAGGACTGAAGCCCACGATAGTCAAAATGAGCGTGCTGGAATCCACTCGAGCCCCTTCATCTAGGAGCCCGTCTAATGTGAGCGGATACAAGCTTGCTGATGGCCGCATCCCCCATTACCCTTTAACAGGGAGCATGCCCGTGTGAGATATCCTTTTTCCCTGGTAAAAAATGGACCGCTGTGGCTCAAAAGTGCACATAGACGCCGGACACGGTCCATGACGGCGAGGTCTGCTACAAAGCTTGCAACACATTCGAGCCATACAAGGAGCCCAGGAAGTGCCCTAATACTTTTGAGCCACAGCGATCCATTTTTTACCAGGGAAAAAAGGATATCTCACATATTTGATGGAGGACCCTAGACAAACCCTAAGGTCGACCTGCACTCCCTCTTAAAGGGGCAGCCGTGATAAAAGCTTTTGTGAATCTCAGACACAGGGTAGTGAGAAAGTCAAGTAGGCGAAACATGTGTACCCAGTCAAGTGTCACCCAACAAGACATGGGGTATGCAAGAGAAATGAAGGGATATTCCATCGCACATTTTCATAGTGTGTAAAGATGTTCTGAAAAAAGTATTTTTTGAAGCTAAGTCTGTGTATAACAAAGATATCTTTTAATTATGTCTAATAAACCAGAGATGTTTTAATACAATAATTATGCTTGTGATGTGTAAGTAAAGTAAATGCAAGTAAATGGGATGCAAAAATAGGGATGTCCTGCCTAAGAACTCCGAATCTGTTTTCTGTTTAATATTCAACCCTATACTTGAACCAATCGCCCAGTTTTTAGATAGGGGTTGTGGTCATGGAACAGGCAGCCTATATTTGGCTGCCAGCAAACAGGGTATATTACCACTTCCGTCTAAATCAGATGTCTGATATGACAAAAACCTGCCATTGTAACAGCAGCATTCCGCCGCTACTTTGTCTTTTCTTTTTAATGCTTTACATTTGGGTGGCATCTCCTTGTGCCCCGTGCCACAAGCCCAGACCCAGATGGCAAATCCAGGTTTGGCCGGGACACGAGATGATAGCCGCCGGTGACATCATCAGGTGGTGGCAACGCGAGCGCTGCCTCTTTGGCTCCACCTAGCACGCTGGGCACTCTCTTTCACTATATAAGAACAACTTACCACTGCACAGATACCGCATCTCTTGATAAAGGCAGATAGCCGAAACGTGAAGTGTTTTTTTTTTTGCTGTTATCCACTTGGTTCCCAGCCTGTAAGCTTTATATCTCTATATGCTTATTGAACAACTTGTTTCTCCTGCTTGCGTTACAATGTGATGTACTTGGTAGTGTGTCCAAAAGACTCATTCTGGGCTTCATTCTGCTGTCACTGTGGACATTTGATCTTGTTTGCCTTATCCTTTGTACTTCCCCTTGGGCACGGCAATATAGATGCTGGAACCTGATAAATTGCACCACCTAGCGGTCACTTATTGTATATGTACTATTTGTTGTGTTTATTATCTTGTATGCAATTAACTCTCCACAGAGAGGCCTCCACAGAGCCCCCAATGCTCAAGTAAAAGTCTGCACTGCTCTGAATTAATTAAACATATGATCTTTTATTAGTACATATACAAAACAACTTAATAAAATCCTTTAAAAACATGTAAACACACCACATGACACTAGAGGGCGCTGGTGGCTGAAAAGATGATATCAATGATCACATTTCCCTATGTGTCCCTATGTTCAACCAACTGAGTCCTATCTATTCCAAAAAAGTGCAAAGTGCAACTGAATAAAGATACAAATAGAAATTGCTAGATAATCAAAGTGCATATGTGCAAATTTTACAGCATGATAATAGTGAATAGCAGCATAATGTAATTCATAAGAAGGACACAGCGGAGTAGCAAATACCACACACAAAGAAGATCTTACATGTGAACAGGCCAGCAGCACCCCCTCCTCCGTCCTACGCGTTACGTGACATCACCGTCACTTCCTCAGGGCCAGTTAATGTCCAGGATGTGCTTCACGGTATTAAATCACTTTACTTAATGCATAGTTGGTATCATGGGTGTTCATTTTTCCTATTATTTCCTTATCTCTTTATTGTAATAGGGGGTGTGCAGTTATTTTATAGCCACTATACCAAATTTATATTTGAAATATACAGGTTTCAGGGCAGGGACAAATGTACAAAGCCTATTGTATTATGTGCGGGGGTGGAGGGGCACCATTATTCCTGTTTTCCCCAGAGTCAGGGCCACTGTTGGTGATGCAGGCCATAAGACATGCCCCTTATTCCCCATATTGGGCTCCATAATGAGCAGTGATTTGCTACTAAGGAAGAGCCGCAGTATGGTGCACGGTATACGTTATGCAGGGGCGCACTGCCCATAGGGAGACTCAGGACAATGCCCGGTGGGCCACTCTGCTTTGGGACCACTTGGCCAATTCAATCCCTGTCTCCTTCTCAGCTCCCTGTACCCAGTTCCACTGTACCCACAAGCCAGGCAACCCCATCTCCCAATGATATAGCCCCAACATCATGGCTGGGGGTCTCAGCGGGGACGTCTCGGGCCGGCCAGGGGCTGGTAAAATCCAGGCCTGATTTTTGGCCCCAGTCCACTACTGCTGGTATGGGACAGGATCAGTCCCATAGGATGGGTGAGGAGGGGGCAGACATGTTTTACATCCGACACTGAGAGCTATGTTGCATAGAAGCTGCCCTGAATATATATTATGGACCTGATTTATCAAGTTGGCCAGAATGCGCTGCATTGGTGCAAATTAGAGTAGTGCAAAATATAATTTATAATTCTTTCTGCATGTTGCTGCAACGTTGATGTTTTAGTAAATGTGTTTCTTGCAATGCCGAAACGTGCGCCAGTGTAAATTGAAAATGCAAAATACTAATTTTCTCTGGTGTGTCGTAATCTGGCTGATAAAAGATTAATGATATGGTTGAATATATATAAGAAAATGAATAAATGAGACTGTAGGTTCAAGAATGGAAAGCAGGGGTTCTATAGTTCCCTAATGCACCCACTCTACATGGATACAAACATTGGCAGGAAAAATGAACACCCGATATGACAGCTATGCATTCCACAAAGTGATTTAATACTGTGAAGCTTATCAAACTGACAAATAAAGCAAATGAGATAATCAGTGGAGATATACGCATAAATCACCGCTAGGTGGCGCAATTTGACTGGTTCCAGCATCTGTATTGCAGTGCCCATGTGGAGACATCAGGAGTATAGATAGGTAAGTAAATGGATATCACGGGCATGAAGATTCAAAAGAGTCCATAAGTTCCTTCCATGGGCATGATCACAAATCCAACACCTTATGGCAAATGCAAAATAGCAAAAGTAGAACAGTTCTTCAGATGAAATAAGAATACAAAGCTTACAGGCTGGGACGCAGTGGATAATACCAAAAAAGCACTCCACGTTTCGGCGGATGAGCCTTTATCAAGAGAAGCGGTATCGGGAAATAGTGAGATGTCCTTATATAGTGAGTTTGTGTACCATCTAGCGTGTCACATGGCGCCAAAACCGGCACTCACGTTAGCGCCGGTTGATGATGTGATCTGCGGCTGTCATCCTGTGTCCCGGCCAGGGTGGCAGATTTGCCCTCCCAGCCCGTGTATGGCGCACGGGGCACATATTGATGGCACTGAGTAAGAAAGGGGAGCAAAAAATGAGTGAGAGCGCGTTGCTACGTGGAAAATGTCCATGCAGGGGGGCTCCAGAAAGATGGCGTCCAGTGGAAGTGAATGAGGTGATCGTACGATCTCCGCCAAAATGGCACCCGACGGGCTCCAAAAAGATGGCGGAAGGCCGTATTGCAGCATGACAGTGGCGACGTCCGAGGGCCCGCCTAAAAGATGGCGGCTGAAAGATTATTGTACCCAACCGACAAGATGGTGGCTCCCCATGTGGGGACGTTTCCAGGGCGCAGCTCCGTTTTGTTGCTTAACAATAAGATCAGGATTATGCCTAACAAACAAAATGGCGGCTCTCCATCTTTGTTCTAAGCCAGCGTGCATACTTTTATATGGAGGGACCAACAAACACAAAGGGATCTTACATTCACAATGGACCAGCAGCACCCCTCCCCCGTCCTACGCATTACGCAATGCAACGTCACTTCCTCAGGGCTTATTCATGTCCAGGGTCTTACGCTGAACACTTTAGGATATGGAATAGTTATTGTACATTTTTTTTTATATATCTTGCACTTGCACTTTCCTTGGGACAAATTAATCTCAGCCATTTATATATAGGGACATACACTTGAGACATGAGTACTGTGTTGCACCACCAGCGCTCTCCGGTGTAATGTTCATGTATCATATGTTGGGGGCTCTGTGGGTTTTGTGTTTACTAATTGCTCAAGTTTGCACACTCTTTTTTTATATAAGTCAGTGCGGCCATTTCTTTATAATATAACTCGAGTTCCCCTTTATCCTCGACAAGGATCAAGCCTCTCCATGGTGGTCTCTATGTGCTGAACCCTGAGCTCACTGTTGAGCTGCAAAACGGACCTTTCCCCCGGAATTGTCGCCCTATGGAGAGCCACCATTTTGTTGGTTAGGCATAACCCTGATCTTATTGTTAAGCAACAAAACGGAGCTGCGCCCCGGAAACGTCCCCACATGGGTAGCCTCCATCTTGTCGGTCTTTCAGCACCAATCTTTTAGGTGGGCCCTCGGACGTCATCACTGTCATGCTGCAATCCGGCCTTCCGCCATCTTTTTGGAGCCCTTTGAGCGCCATTTTGGCGTAGGTCGTAAAATCACCTCATTCACTTCCACTGGACGCCATCTTTCTGGAGCTCGCCTGCATAGCGATGCGTGGCCGCTCCCACTCATCATTTTTTGCTCCCCTTTCTTACTTAGCGGCATTGCTATGTGCCCCATGAGCTGGGAGGAAAAATCTGCCACCCTGCTCGAAGTATGGTCGGTACAACGTGCAACTGCCGCAGATGACCTCATCACTCAGTGCCAATGCCAGCGCCGGGTTTGGCGCCATCTAGCACGCTGGATGGTACACATGGAACTCACTATATAAGGACATCTCACTATTTCCCGATACCGCTTCTCTTGATAAAGGCTCATCCGCCGAAACGTCGAGTGCTTTTTTTTGGTGTTATCCGCTGCATCCCAGCCTGTAAGCTTTGTATTCTTGTTCCATCTGAAGAACTGTTCTACTTTTGCTATTTCGCATTTGCCATAAGATGTTGGATTTTTGATAATGCCCATGGAAGGAACTAACGAAATCTTTTGAATCGTCATGCCCGTGATATCCATTTATTTGCCTATCTATACTCCTGATGTCTCCACATGAGAACTGCAATATAGATGCTGGAACCAGTCAAATCGCGCCACCTAGCGGTCATGTATGAGTATATCTTCACTGATTACCTCATTTGCTTTATTTGTATGTCAGTTTGATAAGATTCACAGTATCAAATCACTCTGTGGAATGCATAGCTGTTACATTGGGTGTTCGTTTCTCCTACCAATGTTTGTATCCATGATAGTGCTTGATAACTGCTATATATATATATATATATATATATATCCTACATAATATATATATCATAACTGGATCATTTGTATCATGTGATATTTTATTTCAGTAACTCACGAATGCTCACCAATCATTTGCAGGGATGCATTCTCCTGGAGAATTAGTCATAATGGACTGATGTCTTATTACGATTCACCATGGTGGAGACACAAGTGGATCTGTGAAAGGACCTTAGTACTGACCTCGTGGAAAGCTGCCTCCAGCAGAGTGGAACTCGCCTTGTGGAAGACAACCTTCTCCTGCCAAGCAAAAACATACGATGACTGAAGCAAGGCCTCTATGGGAGGTCCCAGAGGATGTCCATCCCCCGAGCTCATTGATGTTATGTTTATCTACAATAAGAGAAGTTCTTTCGTACCCAGGGAACTCTATCATGACTGTCCGGATGGATAGTAGATAGTAAGCGATCAAAAAGGATTCCACATGGGTTGGGAGTTTTTTTTTTAACTTTTTATATAGGGAAGCTGATTTGTCTCTCTTTTTTTTTTGTGTGAACTAGATGAGCATCTCTGCATTAGCTAGTTTCTAGTTCTCCGCTAGGGCAGGCCTGTTAGATTCATGTAGAAAACACAGCGCCTGTATTGGTGCTGTGAAAAAGGGATTCTAAATGTTAAGCGCCTGTTGCAATCCCCGTTTTTATTTTTTTTATTTTTTTTTGGTGATGGTGATGTCCATCCCCCGAGCTCACCGGTGTTATGTTCCTTCTACAATATTTTGCTGTTTCTGGGGTTTAGGCTCCCCCCAGTGTGTTTTTAAGCCTATGACCAAGACCTCACTATTATTGATTTCAAGTATTTATAATTGATTTGCATTTATTAGATTTTCATTACACAATAAAATATTTTACATACATTTAAAAGTTAGCAATTTCTTGTTAACATCAACAGATCCATTACATTTGTGGACTTCATCAACATTGTATTTCTAACATGCCTATGTTTCTCATTGGTAGTGGCCATTTAATGCACCACAATCGTTTGTTCTATGGTTTTCACCAAATTGATCCACATTCCCTCCCCTGGGCAGACATGTTTCGCCGATTGTCCTTGGCTTCCTCAGTGCCCCTTGTTCAATGGGGAATATAGTTCAGCTGCATGTCAGGGGATTACTTAGAAGGGAAAATTCATCAGTTCACTCTCTGGTGCGTTATACATTTGTCATGACAATTTCCTTGAGGATCTGGTTCAGAAAAGCCTTATTAAACCTGGTTTAGCCTCTCTGTGTTCCTCCCCTGGCCGTGACAGCTCCTGTTATTCAATTTTCCGGTTCTCCACCGCTTTCTTTAAGCGCGATGTCCAGCCGCGCTGCGGCTGTGGCGCCCAGCCCGCCGTGCCCCCACTTGGATTACTTGTCCAGCTCAGGCTCTCTACATACGTCTTCACTGCTCGTCCGTCTAGGGGTGGGTCCTTCTACAATAAGAAAAGTTCTTACATGCCCAGGGAACTCTATCATGACTGTCTGGATGGATAGTAGATAGTAAGCGATCAAAAAGGATTCCACATGGGCTGGGTTGACGTTGAGTTTTTTAAAAACTTTTTATATAGGGAGGCTGATTTGTCTGTTTTTTTTGTGTGCACTAGATGAGCATCTCTTGCGAGACCCTGCGTTAGCTAGTTTCTAGCTCTCCGCTAGGGCAGGCCTGTTAGATTCATGTAGAAAAACACAGCGCCCGTGTTGGTGTTGTGAAAAAGGGATTCTAAGTGTTAAGCGCCTGTTGCAATCCCCGGCTTTTTTTTTGGTGATGGTGATGTCCATCCCTCGAGCTCACTGGTGTTATGTTTATCTACAATAAGAAAAGTTCTTACTGTAAGAATCTTACCTGCCTCCCGTCCTCGGTCCCGCGGTGCGTCATCCGGCGGGTCGCAGCTTCCGGTCTTGCGGCGGCCCCGTCAGTCTGCTGCTCCTGGGCGCCGCTGTCAGGCTCTGGGTGCGGCGGCGGCGGGGCGCTGCGGTCCCGCTGGGGCAGGCGGCCCCACAACCTCTTCGGCCGGCGCGGCTGTGCCTTCCCTGGGCGGGAGCGCGCCCGGTCAATCACGTGTGCGCGCGCGTGCGCGACCACGATTAGCTTATGCCCCCCAGCGGCGCTGCTCCCAGCGCATCCGCCGGGGGCAAGTTTAACTTGTCCAATTCCATGGTTCCAGATGGGAGACGGGCCCAGGGACTGGATTGCCTGTCTGGCCTGGGCGGTCCAGTCCCTGGAACCGCTCCTATTGGGTATTGTTCAAAGTTGCACCAATCAGCACACTTCCCTCTCTATCACTAGGTCCCCCTTCCCATTGGTCAGTTTTCCCTTTATTACTGTGCTGCCCCATTTTCCAGTGCCCGTTATAGCCTCCGGTTAATAGGGTGCGCTTACTAGTCTGCTTTGATAGTTTCAACTCGGCTTCGTCTCTGACCATCCTTGCTTGCTGCCCGCCCTGACCTTTTGGCCTGTCCTGACTTCGCTTTTACCTGATCCCTCTGATACCGCGCTCTGTGACCACCCGGCTTGACCTCGGCTTGTTTTGACTATTCTTCGCTTGACCCCTTGGATACCGCGCTCTGTGACCACCCGGCTTCCGGCTTGACCTCGGCTTGTTTTTGGACCTCTCTGTGGGATTCTCCACCTGTAATCCCATTCACATTCCGGCATCCATATTCGGGATACCCCGCCGTTCATCCGTCTCCACCTTAAGCCAGTAATCTTTGCGCCAACTAAGTCCTGGGGGTAACCGAGTCTGGAGAGGCACATTCCGCATCTCCTGCGAGCGGGGACTTGTCTAAAGGCAGAAGAGGCGGTGGAGATTGGGGATTACCTGGCTTAAGAGAGAAGGGTGTCCGGCGCCTTACACTTACATGCCCAGGGAACTCTATCATGACTGTCTGGATGGAGAGTAGACAGTAAGAGATCAAAAAGGATTTCACATGGGCCGGGATGACCTTTAATTTTTTTTTTTTCTAGGGAGGTCGATTTGTCCCTTTTTTTGTGTGCCCTACATGAGCGTCTCTTTTGCGAGACTCTGCGTTCTAGCGCAGGCCAGGTAAATACATGTAGAAAATACACAGTGCCCGTATGGGTGCTGAGAAAAGGGGATTCTAGCTGTTTAGCTCCTGTTGCAATCTCCATTTTTTTTTTTTGGTTATGTCTATCCCCGAGCTCAGTGATGTTATGTTTCTTCTACAATAAGGGAACTTCTTACATACCCAGGGAACTCTATCATGACTGTCTGGATGGATAGTAGATAGTAAGCGATCAAAAAGGATTCCATATGGGCCGGGATGAAGTTGAATTTTTTTAAAGCTTTTTTTATAGGGAGCCTAATTTGTTTCTTTTTTTTTTGCTGGCGCTAGATGAGCATCTTTTGCGAGACTCTGCGTTTGCTAGCTCCCAGCTGTCTGTCGGGCCTTTTTAATTCATGTAGAAAAAACACAGTGCCCGTACGGGTGCTGTGAAAAAGGGATTCAGCATGTTTAGCGGCTGTTGCAATCCCCCCCTTTTTTTTTTTTTTTGGTAATGTCCATCCCCCAAGCTCACTGATGTTATGTTTCTTCTACAATAAGAGAAGGTCTTGCACACCCAGGGAACTCTATTATGAATATCTGTATTGATAGTAGATAGTAAGCGATCAAAAAGGATTCCACATGGGCCGGGATGACTTTAATTTTTTTTTTTTTACTTTTTTTATAGGGGGGCTGATTTGTCTGTTTTTTTTTTATTTTTGCTGGCGCTAGAGGAGCGTCTCTTGCGCAGGCCTGTTAAAAGTTGATGCGTCAGCGACCCCTAGTGCCTGCTGGGACCGTAAGAGAACAATCTTATTCATGTAAAAAAAACACAGCGCCCGTACAGGTGCTGTGAAAAGGATGTATTCAGTGCCTGTTGCAGTCTCCCCCTTTTTTGTTGGGGTGATGGCAGCGCATTATAGAAAAAAATATGCGAATTGCATTGGGGAGACTTGAAAGACATGAAGCAGGTTTTGCAAGACCCAAATCACAAGTATGCAAAAAATGCATATAAAAATAATTCAAAACAGCCCAGGGATCCCGTAGCACAAAAATAAAAAAATACCCCAAACAATTATCTCAGCCATCGAAATGTATGGGATAAGGCCACACAGTGCAGGGTGACCACCTAGTGTTATCTGGCACTGTAGGGAACTCAGTGTCGACACTCATCCCATCGCCGGGGAACGCCGGCACAGTAACCACAATAAAATGCAATTTACAATTCTCAAAAGATTGTGCTAAAGACATTTTCGCTTGTTGTGCATTAAAAGATTCCCAAACCATAAGAACCTTTTGGAATGTTGTTCCTTTTCTACTGTAGTTTTCGACATTTTTAATGACACATTGCAACTTTTGGAGAAGGGGTGGGTCTGGGGACACACATGTTTAAAGTGTGCGTTTGTTGGGTACTGCAGATAATATAATGTAATAATAATTATATATATATATATATATGAATAAAAGAATAATAGAATAAATGAATAAATAAATAATAGAATAAATAAATAATAGAATAAATAAATAAATAATTTAATATAAATAATGGAATAAATAAATAAATGTCAACCAATATTATAAATGAGACTCTGTGTTCTAACGCAGGCCAGTTAAATACATGTAGAAAAACACAGTGCCCGTATGGGTGCTGTGAAAAAGGGATTCTAGGTGTTTAGCGCCTGTTGCAATCCCCCTTTTTTTTTTTGGTGTTGGTGATGTCTATCCTCCAAGCTCAGTGATGTTTTGTTTCTTCTACAATAAGAGAAGTTTTTTCATACTCAGGGAACTAAACCATGTCTGGATGGATAGTAGATAGACAGAGATCAAAAAGGATTCCACATGGGCTGGGGTATATATATATATATAAATGAATAAATGAATAATAGAATACATGAATAATAGAATAAATGAATAAATAAATAATAGAATAAATGAATAATAGAATAAATGAATAAATAAATAATAGAATACATGAATAATAGAATAAATGAATAAATAAATAATAGAATAAATGAATAATAGAATAAATGAATAAATAATAGAATAAATAAATAATAGAATAAATAAACAATATAAATACCGTAATAGAATAAATAAATACATGTCAACCAAAGTAGTCACTTTAATTGAATAGTAAATATATATATATATATATATATATATATTACATTTGATAAATGCCAACCAAAGTAGTAACATTTGGGTTTGTGGTGTTGGATCCAGGTTTAAAATCAAACCGGACCAAATCCCCATTTTACAAAACATGGGTGTTGGTTGGCTGGGGGGGGGGGGCACCCCGATTGGCGCCCATCCTTCATCGAGCACTGTAAAGCCCACAAATATTACCCTCGGGGAGACGCAGCCCCACGATTGGCCGGAGGCTGTCACATCTCCCGTGCCCAGGCTCCCGCTTTGCCAGCAGCCGGCCATGTGATAGTCGCTGGCCAATCACGGGGCTGCATTTCACCAAGGGAGTGAGTTATAAGGTATTACTTGTGGGCTTTACAGCACTCGATCTGGGGCCACCCCAGAAATCGGGGTGTCCATCCGCAGGGGACCAACACCCACATTTTGTAAAATGGGTGTTGGTCCGGTTTAAGAGGCATGAAGTAGTGTATAAGGAGCTAGAATCTCTATCAGAATCGATATCTGGTTTAACACCATGATCCAGAATTTCTGTATTTCCTCATATTCCACCAAAAACTATGGAGAAGCCCTTTTTGGCACCGCCAAAATATTTAGTTTTTATTTTTATTATTATTAATGTTTATTTATATAGCACCATCATCTTCCGTAGCACTTTACAAGGTGTGATTACAGACAAGGTAAAACCTATAGTACAGGGAAAAATACAGAACTAGATGCTACGAGGTTTAAACCAAGAGGCCGATTCATTAACAGCGGCAGGTAGCGACCGTTGAGCGACTGTAGCGGCATTTTCAGAGCGCCCGCTAGTAGTCGCTGTGCTTGGCCGTTGTTCGGTAGTTGATAGCGACTCGGTCGGTTTGCCGTAATGTTGAATATTGGGTGAGGAGTCGCTATTTGACAGGTTCCGCGCTGTATGGGAGCGCATGATAGCGACTGGCCCTAGCGACCGGCTCCCAGCATATTCATTAAAAAATCACGCTCAAAAAATTCTCGCGCAGTGAAATGCTTGTTTAAACCCCAGAGCGCTGGAGGCGATGGGTTAAAAGTAGTTTTTTAACCCCAAAACAACCATATTTTTGGAAAAAAAAAAAAAAGTTTTTAAAATAATTTTGTAATATGAATACATTAATATCAGACCTGTAATATCAATTCTGTACATTTTTTCCCTTAAAAAAATTATCTAAAATGGCCGAAGTGGTCACAGAATTTTTCACATTTAAAAAAAAAGAAAAAAAAAATTAATAACAATTAATTATTAATATTTAAAGATTGTTCCATTGAAATGCATTGGAGAGCGCCAGGTAGCGAGAGGTCATACCTGTCGCTGTTCAAGGTCGGACGCTGGCGCTGTGGGCTGAGGCTGGAATAATGATGAATGAGTCGCTATATGGCGCTATCTCAGTCGCTAAGCAGGATTGGCTTGATAAATGTGTGATTGTGGTGGGGAGCCGGCGTTCTCGTGGCGGGGCCCGTCATTACCGGCCGCTCACCAGTCGCTACCTGGCGCTATTCCTTCATAAATAAGGGCCTAAGTGTTGTGGGCACAGGAGACAATAGGAAATATGAATCGTCATGAAGTCATTCGAAAGGATTGTGCTGGAATATCTAAAAACAACCACCGGCAGCCTTATGGATCCCATGCAATTTGCCTACAAGGCAAACAGATCCTCAGACGATGCGGTGAACATGGCCCTCCACTATACGTACGAGCATTTGGATAAACCAGATACCTACGTCAGAGTTCTCTTTGTTTACTAACAAAGGGTGCACCGCCCAAATCTTCCTACAAAATGTATACAACTGTGTGCTCACCCATAAAAAATGCAATCCACAATAATTTGGAGTGGGCGTGCAAAGAACACACCAATCTCCCAAAGGAAGCACCACTACAATCTACAGTATATATTAATGATTTTAATAGTACAAAAAAATAAAGAATTAAAATACATACACCACAAGACAAATTTAAAAACAACCAGTATGGCCAAATGTATCTATATCAATGTATATGGCCCCTAAGGGCCGCTTAAATAACTGCCCTATGGGTGAATAATATTGATTATCCTAGAATAGTCATAACCCATCCTTTTTGTGCCGGCACAAAAAATCCTAACCACATGTAAATATATGTGCAAATTCATGAAACCAATACTACAAAAATAATAATATATATGGCAAAAATATGTGCAAAAACAGTGAATATACAATAAAAAAAATATCAATATATAAAGTGCAAATACATGAAAAACACAAACCTAAAACACTACCTAATATTGCACAGGGAAACCCATACCAATAAGACTTTAAAGTGCAGACAATAACAATATATGATATAAATGCAAGTGCCAGCAGAGAGAAAATAAATGGTTAAATCTCACGTCATAAGATAACACCCAGGGCAACAGTCAGGCCAACCTCAGTGAAAAATGTCTGCGCACGCAGCCCCCATGCTGCTTCAAGGACAAGGGTAATGTGTGTGGAGACAGCTCTCCCTTAAATAGAGAACACCCACTAATTTGTCCCGCCCTCCAAATACATCCAAGCACAGTAATTGGCCAAATCATGCCCTCAATCTCTACTCTGAAATAACCACCCCGCCCCCGCACGCCCCATGCCTTAATTGATGTCAATACATGACACCTGACACCGCAGGTGTGAGCACTATCCTCCCCATCATGCTGGAGAATACACAGCACACACTGAGGATGGCTGTCATCCCCATCCCAATCCCCACAATGAAAAGCACGCAGCTGCACACGCTACAAGGGGAGAGAAACAAAGCCACATCTCCCCGCAGGGGGGGGGGAAGAGAGAGGGAAGCGGAACGCAGATCAGCTACAGTGGATCACTCCCCACCTAAAGAGGCTTAGTGTTTCAAAACATAAAAAATATATAAAATTGTACTCTTACTACTAAGCATATTTATGTAATCAATCTATAAATCCATGAAAGTATCTACTGCATAAACATGGCCATACAGTGGTTGCACTAACAGAGTGGGTCAGGGGAATTAACAACTGACTATCCACTATTACTGTCCCAATTATAATCTACAGTGTCAATACATATTTTACCATGCTGGGTGCATGTATAAATATAATTATTAATGATCTCAGTATATGCACTTAAGAAAACACAAACATTGTATACTGTCAGCAGCCACCGCTCTTGACATCTATGGTACTTTGTTTGTCTCTACTGTCATAGAGACAACGAATCACTGAGTATATAGCTGTAAGCAAAGTTGTTGTCATTGCCGAGCTTGCGCTGCACAAATCCACATACATCATCACGGTTTGTTATATCGCAGGAGTTGTTTCCAGTGGGTCCATGGGTTGCTCTGCTGATATTCTTACCATCAACCGGGACATTATACAATCAACGTGCTAGCCTTATATAACCACAGTGCACAGTGCACCAAAATACCTGTGTGCAAAAGTATATATATTATTATAAATATACTTATAATATGTGTGTGTACATGTGTGAACAAATCAACTTGTTCATGTGAAATATATAAAAAAAAAAAAAAAAAAAAAAAAAGTTTTTTTTTTTTTTTTTTTTTTTTATATATTTCACATGAACAAGTTCTCTTTGTTGATTTCAGTTCGGCATTCAACACCATAAGTCCGAACCTGCTGGTAGAAAAGATGTCTAAGCTCAACATTCCTCAGAACATCTGTGCATGGACAGGGAGCTTTTTAACAGAGCGATCCCAAGTAGTTAGACTTGGTCCAGTACGGTCCAGTGTCAGGCACACCAACACCGGTGCCCCTCAAGGCTGCGTTCTGTCCCCTCTCCTGTTCTCGATTTACACCAATGACTGCACCTCCTTGGACAACTCTGTGAAGATTGTGAAGTTTGCCGATGACACAACCATCATAGGTTTGATCAAGAATGGCAAAGAGGAAATCTACCGAAGATCAGTGTAGGAACTTGTCAGTTGGTGCACTATACACAACCTGGTCATAAACCCTTCCAAAACCCAAGAGATGGTAGTGGACTTCAGAAAGAACCCGGCACCCCTGTCACCCCTGACCATCAAGGGGGTGGAAATCAAGAGAGAAAGGGAGACGAAATATTTAGGTGTGACAATCTCCGACAACCTCTGCTGGGAAAGGAACACCACGGCTCTACTGAAGAAAGCACATCAGAGACTTTTCTTCCTGAGGCAACTTAAGAAGGCAGGCCTGTCGAAAAAGTTGCTTGTGCTCTTCTTCAATGCCGTCATTGGTTCTGTTCTGTGCTTTTCTTTCTCTGTCTGGTTCGAAGGAGCTACAAGCAGGGACAAGGGTAGACTCCAAAGAACAATAAAGACGGCAGAAAGAATAATCGGAGCCCCCTTACCATCCCTACAGGAACTGCACAATCAGAGAATCAAGACGCGAGCTGGAAAGATACTCCGGGATCCGTCCCACCCTGGACACACCCTATTCCACTACTTACCATCCGGGCGACGTCTTGCGGTCCCAGCCTGCAGGACTTCTAGGTCCAGGAAGGGTTTCTTTCCTTTGGCCGTCCGCATCCTTAACAATATCCAGGCATCATAGGCTCAGGATCAAGCGGGAATCGATGGGTCCTCATTAGGGATGAGCGAATCGATCCGGACGAACCCGGATTCGATCCGAATTTCAGGAAAAATTCGATTCGGATCGAATCCGAATTTCCCCGCGATTCGATCACTCGAAGTTTTCCTTTAACATCCATTCATTTACATTTACAGGCATTCTAAGATGGCGGACGGGACATGTCTGGACATCTATCCCGCGCCAGTGCAAGCTGGGGCAGTCACATGCAGCCTATCAGCAGCCAGCAAGCCCGGTGACGTCACACAGCGGTATTTAACGGCGGCCATCTTGCTTTTCCTCATTTCTCTATTGCATTCGTGACAGACAGAACGCTGTGTAGCTGAGGCAGTTAGACAGGCAGGGACAGACAGGGACAGGCTGGAGACAGGCAGGAGACAGACAGGAGACAGACAGAAAGCCAGGGAAAGGTAGGAAAAACGGAGGCTGTCACAGGGAGATTTTTTTTTTTTTTCATCCAGCCTGAGTGTTACTAGCTGGGTGACAGGCTTTGTTAGCGTTTTCAGGCTGCTTATAGTAACTAACTGTGCATATATACTGAACTGATCTTAAGTCTGCTGTGAGGCATCCCATTCTGTGACTAAAGCAGCCTCTGTTTAAGACCATATAAGCATTTGCTCTTATCATATTTGAAATTAGCCTGATAAAGACACTTTTGCTGGGCAAAGCACTACTGGACCCTGCCAGGTCGATTCCTGTTGGGGCATCCCATTCTGTGACTACAGCAGCCTCTGTTTAAGACCATATAAGCATTTGCTCTTATCATATTTGAAATTAGCCTGATAAAGACACTTTTGCTGGGCAAAGCACTACTGGACCCTGCCAGGTCCATTCCTGCCCAGGGCATCCCATTCTGTGACTACAGCAGCCTCTGTTTAAGACCATATAAGCATTTGCTCTTATCATATTTGAAATTAGCCTGATAAAGACACTTTTGCTGGGCAAAGCACTACTGGACCCTGCCAGGTCCATTCCTGCCCAGGGCATCCCATTCTGTGACTACAGCAGCCTCTGTTTAAGACCATATAAGCATTTGCTCTTATCATATTTGAAATTAGCCTGATAAAGACACTTTTGCTGGGCAAAGCACTACTGGACCCTGCCAGGTCCATTCCTGCCCAGGGCATCCCATTCTGTGACTAAAGCAGCCTCTGTTTAAGACCATATAAGCATTTGCTCTTATCATATTTGAAATTAGCCTGATAAAGACACTTTTGCTGGGCAAAGCACTACTGGACCCTGCCAGGTCCATTCCTGCCCAGGGCATCCCATTCTGTGACTAAAGCAGCCTCTGTTTAAGACCATATAAGCATCTGCTCTTATCATATTTGAAATTAGGCCTGATAAAGACACTTTTGCTGGGCAAAGCACTACTGGACCCTGCCAGGTCGATTCCTGTTGGGGCATCCCATTCTGTGACTACAGCAGCCTCTGTTTAAGACCATATAAGCATTTGCTCTTATCATATTTGAAATTAGCCTGATAAAGACACTTTTGCTGGGCAAAGCACTACTGGACCCTGCCAGGTCCATTCCTGCCCAGGGCATCCCATTCTGTGACTAAAGCAGCCTCTGTTTAAGACCATATAAGCATTTGCTCTTATCATATTTGAAATTAGCCTGATAAAGACACTTTTGCTGGGCAAAGCACTACTGGACCCTGCCAGGTCGATTCCTGTTGGGGCATCCCATTCTGTGACTACAGCAGCCTCTGTTTAAGACCATATAAGCATTTGCTCTTATCATATTTGAAATTAGCCTGATAAAGACACTTTTGCTGGGCAAAGCACTACTGGATACTGCCAGGTCCATTCCTGCCCAGGGCATCCCATTCTGTGACTAAAGCAGCCTCTGTTTAAGACCATATAAGCATTTGCTCTTATCATATTTGAAATTAGCCTGATAAAGACACTTTTGCTGGGCAAAGCAGTACTGGACCCTGCCAGGTCCATTCCTGCCCAGGGCATCCCATTCTGTGACTAAAGCAGCCTCTGTTTAAGACCATATAAAGCATTTGCTCTTATCATATTTGAAATTAGCCTGATAAAGACACTTTTGCTGGGCAAAGCACTACTGGACCCTGCCAGGTCCATTTCTGCCCAGGGCATCCCATTCTGTGACTACAGCAGCCTCTGTTTAAGACCATATAAGCATTTGCTCTTATCATATTTGAAATTAGCCTGATAAAGACACTTTTGCTGGGCAAAGCAGTACTGGACCCTGCCAGGTCCATTCCTGCCCAGGGCATCCCATTCTGTGACTAAAGCAGCCTCTGTTTAAGACCATATAAGCATTTGCTCTTATCATATTTGAAATTAGCCTGATAAAGACACTTTTGCTGGGCAAAGCACTACTGGACCCTGCCAGGTCCATTCCTGCCCAGGGCATCCCATTCTGTGACTACAGCAGCCTCTGTTTAAGACCATATAAGCATTTGCTCTTATCATATTTGAAATTAGCCTGATAAAGACACTTTTGCTGGGCAAAGCACTACTGGACCCTGCCAGGTCCATTCCTGCCCAGGGCATCCCATTCTGTGACTAAAGCAGCCTCTGTTTAAGACCATATAAGCATTTGCTCTTATCATATTTGAAATTAGCCTGATAAAGACACTTTTGCTGGGCAAAGCACTACTGGACCCTGCCAGGTCCATTCCTGCCCAGGGCATCCCATTCTGTGACTAAAGCAACCTCTGTTTAAGACCATATAAGCATTTGCTCTTATCATATTTGAAATTAGCCTGATAAAGACACTTTTGCTGGGCAAAGCACTACTGGACCCTGCCAGGTCGATTCCTGTTGGGGCATCCCATTCTGTGACTACAGCAGCCTCTGTTTAAGACCATATAAGCATTTGCTCTTATCATATTTGAAATTAGCCTGATAAAGACACTTTTGCTGGGCAAAGCACTACTGGACCCTGCCAGGTCCATTCCTGCCCAGGGCATCCCATTCTGTGACTAAAGCAACCTCTGTTTAAGACCATATAAGCATTTGCTCTTATCATATTTGAAATTAGGCCTGATAAAGACACTTTTGCTGGGCAAAGCACTACTGGACCCAGCCAGGTCGATTCCTGTTGGGGCATCCCATTCTGTGACTACAGCAGCCTCTGTTTAAGACCATATAAGCATTTGCTCTTATCATATTTGAAATTAGCCTGATAAAGACACTTTTGCTGGGCAAAGCACTACTGGACCCTGCCAGGTCGATTCCTGTTGGGGCATCCCATTCTGTGACTACAGCAGCCTCTGTTTAAGACCATATAAGCATTTGCTCTTATCATATTTGAAATTAGCCTGATAAAGACACTTTTGCTGGGCAAAGCACTACTGGACCCTGCCAGGTCCATTCCTGCCCAGGGCATCCCATTCTGTGACTACAGCAGCCTCTGTTTAAGACCATATAAGCATTTGCTCTTATCATATTTGAAATTAGCCTGATAAAGACACTTTTGCTGGGCAAAGCACTACTGGACCCTGCCAGGTCCATTCCTGCCCAGGGCATCCCATTCTGTGACTAAAGCAGCCTCTGTTTAAGACCATATAAGCATTTGCTCTTATCATATTTGAAATTAGCCTGATAAAGACACTTTTGCTGGGCAAAGCACTACTGGACCCTGCCAGGTCCATTCCTGCCCAGGGCATCCCATTCTGTGACTACAGCAGCCTCTGTTTAAGACCATATAAGCATTTGCTCTTATCATATTTGAAATTAGCCTGATAAAGACACTTTTGCTGGGCAAAGCACTACTGGACCCTGCCAGGTCCATTCCTGCCCAGGGCATCCCATTCTGTGACTAAAGCAGCCTCTGTTTAAGACCATATAAGCATTTGCTCTTATCATATTTGAAATTAGCCTGATAAAGACACTTTTGCTGGGCAAAGCACTACTGGACCCTGCCAGGTCCATTCCTGCCCAGGGCATCCCATTCTGTGACTACAGCAGCCTCTGTTTAAGACCATATAAGCATCTGCTCTTATCATATTTGAAATTAGGCCTGATAAAGACACTTTTGCTGGGCAAAGCACTACTGGACCCTGCCAGGTCGATTCCTGTTGGGGCATCCCATTCTGTGACTACAGCAGCCTCTGTTTAAGACCATATAAGCATTTGCTCTTATCATATTTGAAATTAGCCTGATAAAGACACTTTTGCTGGGCAAAGCACTACTGGACCCTGCCAGGTCCATTCCTGCCCAGGGCATCCCATTCTGTGACTAAAGCAGCCTCTGTTTAAGACCATATAAGCATTTGCTCTTATCATATTTGAAATTAGCCTGATAAAGACACTTTTGCTGGGCAAAGCACTACTGGACCCTGCCAGGTCCATTCCTGCCCAGGGCATCCCATTCTGTGACTACAGCAGCCTCTGTTTAAGACCATATAAGCATTTGCTCTTATCATATTTGAAATTAGCCTGATAAAGACACTTTTGCTGGGCAAAGCACTACTGGACCCTGCCAGGTCCATTCCTGCCCAGGGCATCCCATTCTGTGACTACAGCAGCCTCTGTTTAAGACCATATAAGCATTTGCTCTTATCATATTTGAAATTAGCCTGATAAAGACACTTTTGCTGGGCAAAGCACTACTGGACCCTGCCAGGTCCATTCCTGCCCAGGGCATCCCATTCTGTGACTAAAGCAGCCTCTGTTTAAGACCATATAAGCATCTGCTCTTATCATATTTGAAATTAGGCCTGATAAAGACACTTTTGCTGGGCAAAGCACTACTGGACCCTGCCAGGTCGATTCCTGTTGGGGCATCCCATTCTGTGACTACAGCAGCCTCTGTTTAAGACCATATAAGCATTTGCTCTTATCATATTTGAAATTAGCCTGATAAAGACACTTTTGCTGGGCAAAGCACTACTGGACCCTGCCAGGTCCATTCCTGCCCAGGGCATCCCATTCTGTGACTAAAGCAGCCTCTGTTTAAGACCATATAAGCATTTGCTCTTATCATATTTGAAATTAGGCCTGATAAAGACACTTTTGCTGGGCAAAGCACTACTGGACCCTGCCAGGTGCACTCCTATTTGGGGCATCCCATTCTGTGACTACAGCAGCCTCTGTTTAAGACCATATAAGCATTTGCTCTTATCATAGTAACATAGTAACATAGTATGTAAGGCTGAATAAAGACTTTAGTCCATCCAGTTCAGCCTGTTTAACTCCTTCCAGTGGTCTAGTAACCATAGCCGGAAATGTTATTACATGCCAGGAAGGCATCAAGGCCACTTTTGAACATTTTTAATGTATCCCTCATTACTACCTCCTCTGGCAGCGAGTTCCATAGTCTCACTGCTCTTACAGAGAAGAATCCCCTCCTATGTCGGTGGAGAAAGCACCTTTCCTCTAACTTTAGTGGATGCCCCCGGGTTATGGTTACACTCCGGGGTATAAATAGATCGTGGGACAGATCCTTGTATTGACCCCGAATATATTTATACATAGTTATTAGATCACCCCTCAATCGTCTTTTTTCTAGACTAAATAAGCCTAACTTGGACAATCTTTCCGGGTACTCTAGCCCCCGCACTCCTTTTATTAACTTTGTTGCCCTTCTTTGAACGCGCTCCAGTTCTGATATGTCTTTCTTAAGCACAGGTGCCCAGAACTGTACACAGTATTCCATATGGGGTCTCACCAGTGACTTGTACAGGGGTCACATGATGCTCTGGTCATGAGCACCCATGCCCCTCCTGATGCACCCCATGATCCTGTTTGCCTTGGCAGCAGCTGCCTGGCATTGATTACTACAGTTGAGCTTATTGTCAACCAAAACCCCTAGGTCCTTTTCCATTGTTGTTTTACCAAGTGTTTCTTTATTTAGTGTGTAATCATGACACATATTTCTCCTTCCCATGTGCATAACCTTACATTTATCTGTGTTAAACTTCATTTGCCATTTAACTGCCCATGCTTCCAATTTATCTAAATCTGTTTGTAGTTGCCTGTTGTCCTCCTTTGTTTTAATTACTTTACTCAGCTTAGTATCATCTGCAAAGATTGAGACTTTACTGTTTAATCCATACCCAATGTCATTTATATATATATTGAAGAGAATTGGTCCCAGAACTGACCCTTGTGGTACTCCACTAGTAACAGTGACCCAATCTGAGTGTGTACCATTGATAACCACCCTCTGCTTCCGATCACTAAGCCAATTTCCCACCCATCTGCACACGTTTTCCCCCAGTCCAAGCATTCTCATCTTTTGTACCAGCCTTTTATGTGGCACAGTATCAAATGCTTTAGAAAAGTCAAGATATATGATATCCAATGACTCCCCCTGATCCAATCTTGAACTTACCTCCTCATAAAAGCCGATCAGGTTTGTCTGGCAGGAGCGATTCCTCATAAATCCATGCTGATATGGAGTAATAAGGTCATTTTCCCCAAGGTGCTCCAGGATAGTATCCCTTAAGAAACCTTCAAACAGCTTGCCCACCACAGATGTTAAGCTTACCGGTCTGTAGTTCCCAGGTTCCCCCCTAGATCCCTTTTTGAATATTGGCACCACATTTGCCAAGCGCCAATCCATCGGAACAAACCCTGTAGTTATGGAATCCACAAATATTAGAAATAACGGCTTGTCTATTACTGTACATAACTCCCTTAAAACACGAGGATGTATGTCATCTGGTCCCGGCGATTTATCGATTTTCATCTGCTTGAGACGGTGCCGGACTTCTTCCTTGGTTAGACCAGTGACATTTAATGGAGGGTTTCGGTTATTCCCCTGCATTTCACTCGGCATGTCAAATTCTTTTGTGAACATAGAAGCAAAGAAGTTGTTAAGCAAATTAGCTTTCTCCTCATTTCCCTCTATAGGGGTCCCCTCCTTGCTTTTCAGGGGGCCCACACCCTCAGGTTTGTACCTTTTACGGTTTATGTAGCTAAAGAATAATTTGGGGTTAGTTTTACTCTCTTTCGCGACCAGTCTTTCTGTCTCCAGCTTAGCTGCTCTTATCTGTTGTTTACATTGTTTATTTTCTTCTTTATAGTTTTTTAACGCTTCCGCTGTCCCTTCCTGCTTGAAACGTTTAAATGCCTTTTTTTTGTTGTTTATTGCCCCCTTAACCTTTTTATTTAGCCACATCGGTTTACATGTGTGTCTAATAGTTTTATTCCTGTAAGGTATATATCTGTCACACTGAAAATTAAGTATTCCTTTGAAAGTATCCCATTTAGCGTCCATGCTTTTGTTCTTAAGGACATTTTCCCAGTCAATGCAGTGTAGGGCATCTCTAAGTTGGTCAAACTTTGCCTTTTTGAAGTCCCGCGTTTTTGTGACTCCTTGATAAGGCACCCTAGTGACTGCTAATTGGAAATTAATGATATTATGATCACTGCTTCCAAGGTGTCCCCCAACCTGTACCTTTATTACTTTGTCTGGTACATTGGTTAGTATTAGGTCCAATATGGCTTTCCCCCTTGTTGGAGCTTGTACTTGTTGGGAAAGGTAGCCATCTTTTGTTTTAGATAAAAAACTATTACTTTTCTGCGAAACACATGTTTCAGCATCCCAGTCTATATCTGGGTAGTTAAAGTCCCCCATAATCACTACCTCATTTATTTTAGCGGCTATATCTATTTGCCTTAGCATCATATTTTCTATGGATTCGGATATATCTGGAGGTTTATAGCAAACCCCCATCAGTATTTTATTTTTGTTTCTCCCTCCATGTATTTCTACCCATACCGACTCCACATGGTCATTCCCCTCACATATATCCTCCCGCAGAGCAGGCTGTAGAGAGGATTTTACAATTAAGCAGACTCCACCCCCTTTGCGTTTGTTACGGTCTCTCCTAAACACACAGTATCCCTGTAAATTTACTGCCCAGTCATAGCTTTCATCCAGCCAGGTCTCTGTTACCGCCACTATATCATATTGTTCTTCTGTTATTATCAGTTCTAGTTCATCCATTTTATTAGTCAAGCTTCTAGCATTTGTAAGCATGCATTTCAAATGCTTATGACAATTTTGATAATTTTGTATATTGCACTTATTCCTGCTAGATGTGCTAACCCCTCCCCCCTCTCCACCCCCCAGTTTCATGACTACACCCCTTTGTAATAGCTTTTACCCTCCCCCCCAATGCTCAGTTTAAACACTCCTCTAACCTTTTAGCCATCCTCTCCCCCAGAACAGATGCACCCTCCCCATTGAGGTGCAACCCATCCCTGCCAAAGAACCTGTAGCCCACTATGAAGTCGGCCCAGTTCTCTAAGAACCCAAACCCCTCCTTTTTACTCCAATTTTTGAGCCACCTGTTTACATCTCTAATCTCCCGCTGCCTCTCTGGTGTGGCTCTTGGTACTGGTAGTATTTCTGAGAATACTACAGTTGAGGTCCTTGCCTTAAGCTTACGGCCTAAGTCCCTGAAATCATTTTTTAGGACCTTCCACCTACTTCTTCCTATGTCATTAGTGCCAATATGCACCATGACCGCTGGGTTCACGCCAGCCCCTCCCAACAATCTGTCAGCCCGCTCCGCTACATGCCGTACTCTTGCCCCAGGAAGGCAACACACTGTTCGGCAATCCCGGTCTTTGTGACAGATTGCCCTGTCTGTTCCCCTAATAATAGAGTCACCCACTACCAGCACCTGTCTTGCCTGCCCTGTTCTCCCATTTCCCCTCCCTTCCTTACTGGAGCCGACAGATGTGTCTTGCTGCAGCTCTGCCATCCCTGAGCTAACATCCTCCTCATCTGCCAACCGGGCAAACTTGTTTGGAGGTGCCTGTTCAGGGCTAGCCTCCCTATAACTTTTACCCCTACCCCCCCTTCTAACTGTTATCCAGCTAGCTGCCTCATTTTCCTGCTTTTCCTCTCCCCCCATACTACCACCCTCCCCTGACCCTGAGCCATGTAGTGCCAGATCAGTGAGATCCAGACTCTTTTGCATGATAACAATTTCTCTCAGTGTTGCCAATCGCTTATTTAGATCGTGAATCACGGCTTCCAAATCAGAGATTCGCAGGCATCCCAGGCATATATATTCACCATCGACCGATTGATCAAGAAGTGCATACATAGCACAAGATGTACACTGAACAGCATTGTTAGGCATGGAACCCATTGTATGAATTTGTGGGAACACCAAGTGTAGAATTTACAACACTTAAAATAACAATATGAAATCAAGGCAGATACTTACAGCTTCCGAACTTCTGCTTGTAACTTCTTCTTTTAACTCCTGCTTTAACTCACCACTTCCAAGCAGCCACTTACAGAGACAGCAACAAGAGCGAGCGACAAGAGCTGCCTGGTGCCTTATAACACACCTGCTTCAATTAGGCCTCAATTAGGCCTCAGCAGGAATCCAGGAAAGAGAAAAAAAAAAAAAACTTTTTTTTTTTTTCCTTTGGTTTAAATTTGTGCCAGCATTAACACACTGATTCACAAAAATAAAACAAACACAGTTTACTGTATTTTACTTACCCAATGAGCTCAGTTTCCCAAAACTTACCACAGGAGATCCTGCTTTAACTCACCACTTCCAAGCAGCCACTTACAGAGTCAGCAACAAGAGCGAGCTACAAGAGCTGCCTGGTGCCTTAAAACACACCTGCTTCAATTAGGCCTCAATTAGGCCTCAGCAGGAATCCAGGAAAGAGAAAAAAAAAAACTTTTTTTTTTTTTCCTTTGGTTTAAATTTGTGCCAGCATTAACACACTGATTCACAAAAATAAAACAAACACAGTTTACTGTATTTTACTTACCCAATGAGCTCAGTTTCCCAAAACTTACCACAGGAGATCCTGCTTTAACTCACCACTTCCAAGCAGCCACTTACAGAGTCAGCAATCATATTTGAAATTAGCCTGATAAAGACACTTTTGCTGGGCAAAGCACTACTGGACCCTGCCAGGTCCATTCCTGCCCAGGGCATCCCATTCTGTGACTAAAGCAGCCTCTGTTTAAGACCATATAAGCATTTGCTCTTATCATATTTGAAATTAGCCTGATAAAGACACTTTTGCTGGGCAAAGCAGTACTGGACCCTGCCAGGTCCATTCCTGCCCAGGGCATCCCATTCTGTGACTAAAGCAGCCTCTGTTTAAGACCATATAAGCATTTGCTCTTATCATATTTGAAATTAGCCTGATAAAGACACTTTTGCTGGGCAAAGCACTACTGGACCCTGCCAGGTCGATTCCTGTTGGGGCATCCCATTCTGTGACTACAGCAGCCTCTGTTTAAGACCATATAAGCATTTGCTCTTATCATATTTGAAATTAGCCTGATAAAGACACTTTTGCTGGGCAAAGCACTACTGGACCCTGCCAGGTCCATTCCTGCCCAGGGCATCCCATTCTGTGACTAAAGCAGCCTCTGTTTAAGACCATATAAGCATTTGCTCTTATCATATTTGAAATTAGCCTGATAAAGACACTTTTGCTGGGCAAAGCACTACTGGACCCTGCCAGGTCCATTCCTGCCCAGGGCATCCCATTCTGTGACTAAAGCAGCCTCTGTTTAAGACCATATAAGCATTTGCTCTTATTATATTTATATTATAAGACACTTTTGCTGGGCATAGGCTTACTGCTGCCTGCCAGGTGCACTTCTGTTGAGGCATCCCATTCTGTAACATAGCATACCCCTCTTTATTTACACTAAGCAGCTCTCTTATTTACACTAAGCAGGCCTGTTGGAGGCTGAGTGTTACTGCTCACTTTTGGTGTGCATTATATTCTGTTTCATATAGACCCACCGCTGCCCGGGGTTTTTTTAAATATCACCTACTACCACGCCAGTTAGACTATGTCGGGCAGACAAGTGCCTGGAAGTGAAAAGAGGAGTGGCAGAGGCCAAGATTCCGCAGGCAGAGCTCGCATCAGACTGGGGGCCAGTAGCAGCAGGAGTCACGCTGAGAGACCTAATCTGCCAGTATCTGCTAGCGGTCGGGTCTCCACCAGTAATGCATCTGCCGTGGTAGATTGGTTGACGCGCTCATCAACAACATCATCACAACTTACGTCTGAGACCCCCAGTCTAGGGTCGGTAGGTTCCTCTGACACAACCCTGAATTGGCATGCCCCGAGAGCAGTCCCTGTCCTCCCATTGCCTCTGGCCTACGCCGTTCCCTCCCCCAGCGACGTATCCTATGCTTTGGGTTCAGCTCCACTCTTTAGTGAGGAGGACCATCAGATAGAGGACAGTCAGCAGCTACTGCCCAGCCAAGAAATGGAGGTGGCTTCTTTAGCTAGGCAGACAAATAGTGATGTGGACAGTGTCGTGGGTGCTGCGAGCGTTCCAGCTCCTGCGCCAGACACTGTTGACGAATCCACGAACATCAGTGACGTACAGCCACAACTCGGTGATGATGATGATGATGATGACGATGAAGCCGATCGCACTTGGGAGCCGGGTGATGAAGGGGCTTCATCGTCATCATCAGGAGAAGAGGGGCGCAGGTTGCCCCGGAGTCAGCAGCTGAGGCAGCAAGGTGGTAGCAGTCAGCATGGGGGCACAATTCCAAAGGCTGGAGCCGGCCGGGGCCGGGGCCGGGGTAGAGCACCTGCTGTGCGGCAGTCTACCTTATCGGGAGGTAGTGGAGCAGGGGTTCCTGGAGTTGGCAACAGCAGCAGTGAATCAGTGAGGCCAGGGGGTGGGAAAAGTAGCTACTCGGCAGTGTGGCAGTTTTTCCTGAGGCATCCGCAGGAGGGTAACATGGCCACATGCAAGATATGTAGGCAAAAGGTGAAGCGTGGCCAGGGTCCAAATGTTGGCACCACGGCCCTGCGTCAACATATGATGCGTCACCATAAAACGACCTGGGAGAACCGAGGCTCCCAAGGGGTGGTCCAGTCTGCTTCCTCACCAAGTGAGCTCCCAATTTCTGCCAGCCAAGGCTCCAGCACCTCAGCCGAAGGCAGCTGTGCGTCATACCCATCCTCTGTCACTCCTGCTCCTCCTCCTCCTCCTCCAAGTCATGCATCCCGCCAGCAATCCATCAGCGAAGCCATGTCCAAGAGACAGCAGTATGCGCCCACTCATCCTACGGCGCAGAAGCTGAATGTGCTCCTGTCCAAGTTGCTGGTGCTGCAGTCGCTCCCTTTTCAGGTGGTGGAATCTGCACCTTTCAGAGAACTGATGGCTTGTGCCGAGCCGAGGTGGAGAGTCCCAAGCCGTCATTTCTTTGCCAAGAAGGCAGTACCAGCGCTGCACACTTTTGTTGAACAGAAGGTGGGCCAGTCCTTGAGCCTGTCGGTGTGTAGCAAAATACATGGCAGCGCCGACATCTGGAGCTGTAACTACGGTCAGGGGCAGTACATGTCGTTTACGGCCCACTGGGTGAATGTGGTCCCTTTGCAGCAGCAACTTGGACAGGTCACGCCGCTTCGGCCTCCGCGCTCTCTGCCCATTGGGCCTGTGACACCGTGCGACTCGGCCTCCTCATCCTCCGCCATCTCCTCACCCTCCACTGTAGGCTCAAGTCTCAGTGCCCCTCCAGTCTACCATGTGTGCAGGGCACGGAGGTGTCACGCAGTGCTTCACATGGTTTGTCTTGGCGAACGGAGTCACACAGGGGAGGAACTGCTTAAATGTATTCATCAGGAAATCCAAACATGGCTTACTCCGAGAAAACTTAAAATGGGAATCATGGTTACCGACAATGGGAAGAACATTTTGTCTGCGCTGCGCCAAGGAAGCCTGACCCATGCCCCCTGCATGGCTCACGTCTTCAATCTGGTTGTCAAGCGGTTTCTGAAGTGTTCCCCCCATCTGCAAGACATCCTAACAACTTCAAGGAAACTTTGCATGCACTTCAGCCACTCCTACACCGCCAAACACACCCTTCTTGAGCTACAGCGTCAGAATGGTATCCCCCAACATAGTCTGATTTGCGATGTTTCCACCCGTTGGAATTCCACCCTTCACATGTTGGACCGATTATATGAACAGAGAAAAGCCATCACGGATTTCCTGATGATCCAAGCAGATAGGGGGACTCCCCTGTGTAACTTCAATGTCAACCAGTGGCAGCTCATACGTGACACCTGCCGTTTGCTCAGGCCCTTTGAGGATGCCACTTTATTTGTCAGTCGGCAGGATTACGGGATGAACGACGTGATTCCACTGCTTCATGTACTACAGCACATGTTGGAAACCATGGCTGGTCAGGGCACTGGAGACATGGCGTTTACATCTTACGGCCACATGAACCCCGCTGGAGCTGAACTGGAGGAGGAGGAAGAGGAGGAGGAGGAGTTGCCCAGCGAAACACAGTTTAGGCTTGGCGAAATGGCTGGTTTATCTAGTCAGCGGACAGGAGAGGAGGAGCAGGAGCAGCCAGAGGAGCTAGAGGTTTTTGAGGAAGGCGAGACAGAGGACCCGGGCACACCGTGGCAGTATGCAGTGGAGATGGAGACAGGTAGTCCATCCGAGTCACTTGCGCAAATGGCACGAAGCATGCTCACGTGCTTGCGTAGTGACCCCAGAATTGTTTCCATCTGTCGGCGGGATGACTTCTGGCTGTCCACCTTATTGGACCCTCGCTTCCGGCACAAAATGGGGGCATTTTTTAAACCCACCGAGAGGGAGGACAAACTCAACTACTACAAAGACATTCTACGTAGGCAGTTGGCCGATGCCTATCTGCGCCATGGTCCATACTCTCGCAGGTCTGACTCGAGGGGACCTCTGCGCTCACCTTCCACTGCCATGGCCGCTGGGGGGGTTGGCAGCAGCAGCAGCAGAAGCTCCATCAGCAGCAGCAGCCTCAGTCTTCAGTCGCTAATGAGTAGCTTTCTACACCCGCATAGTGAGGCTACTCATGAGCAGCAGGAAGACCTGGAGCAGGACCTGAACCAGCAGGTCATGTCATACTTTGACATGACCATGCCAACACACCTTGAGGATCCGCTGGACTTCTGGGCAGCCAAACTTGATTTGTGGCCGCAACTAGCAGAGTTTGCCCTGGAAAAGCTGTCCTGCCCGGCAAGTAGCGTGCCATCTGAGCGGGTGTTTAGTGCGGCGGGGGCCATAGTTACGGCGAGGAGAACTCGTCTGTCAACTAAAAATGTGGAGAGACTCACCTTTGTCAAAATGAATCAGGGATGGATCAGCCAGGATTTCCACCCACCAATGCCTGATGCATGCGACTAGATTCAGCATGGTGCCACGTTTTACACTTTCCAAATGGTGCAAAACATATTTATGTCTTTAGGCCATTTTTTGGGCTCCTGCTGCTGCTACTGTCAACTCCTGCCAACTCCAGGGTGTGATTCATCCAATTTTTGGGCTCCTGAAGCCAACTCCAGTGTATATTTGGGCTCCTGCTGCTGCTGCTGTCAACTCCTGCCAACTCCAGGGTGTGATTCATCCAATTTTTGGGCTCCTGAAGCCAACTCCAGTGTATATTTGGGCTCCTGCTGCTGCTACTGTCAACTCCTGCCAACTCCAGGGTGTGATTCATCCAATTTTTGGGCTCCTGAGGCCAACTCCAGTGTATATTTGGGCTCCTGCTGCTGCTGCTGCCAACTTCTGCCAACTCCAGGGTGTGATTCATCCAATTTTTGGGCTCCTGAAGCCAACTCCAGTGTATACTTGGGCTCCTGCTGCTGCTGCTGTCAACTCCTGCCAACTCCAGGGTGTGATTCATCCAATTTTTGGGCTCCTGAAGCCAACTCCAGTGTATATTTGGGCTCCTGCTGCTGCTGCTGCTGTCAACTCCTGCCAACTCCAGGGTGTGATTCATCCAATTTTTGGGCTCCTGAGGCCAACTCCAGTGTATATTTGGGCTCCTGCTGCTGCTGCTGCCAACTTCTGCCAACTCCAGGGTGTGATTCATCCAATTTGTGGGCTCCTGAAGCCAACTCCAGTGTATATTTGGGCTCCTGCTGCTGCTGCTGTCAACTCCTGCCAACTCCAGGGTGTGATTCATCCAATTTTTGGGCTCCTGAAGCCAACTCCAGTGTATATTTGGGCTCCTGCTGCTGCTGCTGTCAACTCTTGCCAACTCCAGGGTGTGATTCATCCAATTTTTGGGCTCCTGAAGCCAACTCCAGTGTATATTTGGGCTCCTGCTGCTGCTGCTGTCAACTCCTGCCAACTCCAGGGTGTGATTCATCCAATTTTTGGGCTCCTGAAGCCAACTCCAGTGTATATTTGGGCTCCTGCTGCTGCTGCTGTCAACTCCTGCCAACTCCAGGGTGTGATTCATCCAATTTTTGGGCTCCTGAAGCCAACTCCAGTGTATATTTGGGCTCCTGCTGCTGCTGCTGTCAACTCCTGCCAACTCCAGGGTGTGATTCATCCAATTTTTGGGCTCCTGAAGCCAACTCCAGTGTATATTTGGGCTCCTGCTGCTGCTGCTGTCAACTCCTGCCAACTCCAGGGTGTGATTCATCCAATTTTTGGGCTCCTGAAGCCAACTCCAGTGTATATTTGGGCTCCTGCTGCTGCTGCTGTCAACTCCTGCCAACTCCAGGGTGTGATTCATCCAATTTTTGGGCTCCTGAAGCCAACTCCAGTGTATATTTGGGCTCCTGCTGCTGCTACTGTCAACTCCTGCCAACTCCAGGGTGTGATTCATCCAATTTTTGGGCTCCTGAGGCCAACTCCAGTGTATATTTGGGCTCCTGCTGCTGCTGCTGCCAACTTCTGCCAACTCCAGGGTGTGATTCATCCAATTTTTGGGCTCCTGAAGCCAACTCCAGTGTATATTTTGGCTCCTGCTGCTGCTGCTGTCAACTCCTGCCAACTCCAGGGTGTAATTCATCCAATTTTTGGGCTCCTGAAGCCAACTCCAGTGTATATTTGGGCTCCTGCTGCTGCTGCTGTCAACTCC
Organism: Gastrophryne carolinensis; assembly: GCA_027917425.1. NCBI lineage: Eukaryota > Metazoa > Chordata > Amphibia > Anura > Microhylidae > Gastrophryne > Gastrophryne carolinensis. The sequence continues at coordinate 651,287,376 of CM051234.1, read as the reverse complement.
TGCCAACTCCAGGGTGTGATTCATCCAATTTTTGGGCTCCTGAAGCCAACTCCAGTGTATATTTGGGCTCCTGCTGCTGCTGCTGTCAACTCCTGCCAACTCCAGGGTGTGATTCATCCAATTTTTGGGCTCCTGAGGCCAACTCCAGTGTATATTTGGGCTCCTGCTGCTGCTGCTGCCAACTTCTGCCAACTCCAGGGTGTGATTCATCCAATTTTTGGGCTCCTGAGGCCAACTCCAGTGTATATTTGGGCTCCTGCTGCTGCTGCCAACTTCTGCCAACTCCAGGGTGTGATTCATCCAATTTTTGGGCTCCTGAGGCCAACTCCAGTGTATATTTGGGCTCCTGCTGCTGCTGCTGCCAACTTCTGCCAACTCCAGGGTGTGATTCATCCAATTTTTGGGCTCCTGAAGCCAACTCCAGTGTATATTTGGGCTCCTGCTGCTGCTACTGTCAACTCCTGCCAACTCCAGGGTGTGATTCATCCAATTTTTGGGCTCCTGAAGCCAACTCCAGTGTATATTTGGGCTCCTGCTGCTGCTGCTGCTGCCAACTTCTGCCAACTCCAGGGTGTGATTCATCCAATTTTTGGGCTCCTGAGGCCAACTCCAGTGTATATTTGGGCTCCTTCTGCCCCTCATAGTGATGCCACTTCAACTCTCTGCAATTGTGCCGCTCTGCGATTCTATTAGCGATGCCTCTGATCTGCATGTGATATTTCTTCAAAGTATTATTTAACTAACCCAGCACGCATCCTGTGCGTGTTACAGCAAGGCTGAATGGTTTACAACCCTATTGAGGCTCTAGGAGGCTCAGAAATAGCCGTTTTTAATAGCGATTCGTCGCGAATTTATTCGGGTCGAAACGATTTTTGTCGGAAAATTCGGCGAATCAGTCGAATCGAATTTTTCAAAAGTTCGCTCATCTCTAGTCCTCATACTCTGACTTTTATAAGAGATTATCTGCTTCCGCATCTCTGTCTTCCATGTTCCCCTTCCTTTGTAACTTTAACTGCAGTTATCTGTACTGTTTTCTTTTTGCACTGTGTATATGCCGAAAAGAATTCCTTGTTCATCTCACGATGTACTTGGCGAACAATAAATTGAATTGAATTGAATTGATTGAATTGAAATAGTCATTATTATTATAATATATTATATTATTACTGTTTATTTATAAATCGCCATCATAATCCATTTCCCTGTACAAGGTAGAAATACAGGGGTAAGACAAGTTAATACTTATAATACAACAATGGGGACAAAGCGTATGAAACACTCAATATTATAAATGAGATGTAACAGAGAAGTAACTAAACACAATGGAGTCGATTCAGAGCCAGGTGAGAAAACTCACTTCCTTTTTATAGGAGAAAAAACTTGCTATTCACTTTCATTGTCTCCCTTGGGGCTGATTCAACACCGGCAGGCTAATTCATTACAGGTGCCAGGTAACGGCAGATGAGTGTCTGTACAGCGGCGCTAAGAGCGACCGCTTGTGGTAACTCGGATCGGCCGTGAGTCGCTATTACAGAGCTCCTCAGTCGCTGGCCGGCATTGATGAATTTGATGTGTGAGTCGCTATTACACCAGTACAGAGCTATATAGGAGCGAACGGTAGCGACTGGTCAGCGTGAGCAACTCTAACCATATTCATAAAAAAACAGCCTCACACAGCGCCGGCGCTCAAAATTGTGTCGCTGTAGCATAGAGCGCCAGGCGCTGTGTGATTAAAGTCTGTTTTTGAACACATATCCACCAGTAACAAAGCAAAAACACATGGAATGAGATTGTTATAACACTGTGATGTTAACACTTTAATACCAGACCTGGAATGACAATTCTGCATAAAAATATAAAAAATCCAAAAAGTTTTCAAAAATGACTTTTAATAGGCCAGGAGAGGTCACACAATGATTTGAAAAAAATAAATAAATACAATAAAACCCTGTTTAAAGAAAAGAAAAGTAATGTCCATAGAAATGTATGGGAGAGCGACAGGTAGCGACAGGAAATACCAGGCTCTGGAAGCTAGAGCGCCAGCGGTATGTGCTGAGCCGTCTGTGATGATGAGTCGGTCACTACGTGTCGCTGTTAGAGTCGCTCACCAGAATCGCTTTGATAAATGTGATATTGTGTACAGCGCCCGGTGTTCACTGTTCGCTACCTGACGCTAAGTGGCGCTACCTGCCGCTATCCCTTGATGAATAACCCCCAGGTGAAAATTTTCATTTTTTGTTAAATCAGCCCCAAGGTAGACAATGAAAGTGAATGACAGTTTTCTCTCCTAAAAATGTAGTGAGAATTCTGCCCTGGCTCTGAAGTGACCCCATAGATACAGAATTACATTAGGAGAGAGAGCCCTGCCCTTGCGAGTTTACATTCCAAAGAGCGGCGGGTTGAGACAATAGGCCGGGTCACAAAGGGTTTGTACTCAGCAGGTGCCCAGTGTTCTGTGGGATAAGACTGTGGGTAGGTTAAGTCAGATAATAGGTCCTTCTAAATAGATGGGTTTTAAGGGCACTTTTGAAGGCTTTAAAGTGGACCAACACCCAGGGGGATCTATAAGATTCCCGGGCCGATCAGATGCCTCCCCGCGGGGCATCCGAAATCGGGATGTCCCGCGGGGTGAAACCCCCCAGGAAGCCCAGAAACCTTACCTTAACCCCGTTCCAACGGCACATGCGCGGGCCGCGGGCGCGTCTCGCGCTTCCCTCTAGCAGGGCGGCCGTTTGTGAATGGCCGGCGCGGGCGTGCTCCCTGTTAGAGGGAAGCGCGAGACGTGGCCTCCAGCGCTCAGAGCCGCTGTGGTTGGACGCCGCTTGTATGTGCATACCACAGTGGCTCTGAGCGCTCTGATTGGACGAGCGTCCGCGTAGGAGCGTGGGGAGGTGAGTGTTTCCGGGCGTTATGGCGGGTTTCACACAGCGGGGCACCCCCGATCGGGGTGCCCCACCGAGGTGGGCCAAAACCCAGGATAGTCAAAATCCTGGGTGTTGTTCCACTTTAAGGGAAGGGGAGTGACAAACTATATGAGAAAGGCCATTCCAAAGGAGCGAAGAGGCACATGTAAAGTCCTTGACTCTGAAGTGGAAGGACGTGATTAAGGTGGAGGACAGGAGGACGTCATGAGCAGAGCAGAGACTGCGCCTGAGTTGGTATTTTTGGACTGGTGATGAAATGTTTGTTGAGAGACAAACTGGGGTCCGGCTGGGAGCAATGCGATGAGCGTGTCGCAATGTTTCCTGAACCCACCCCCCATTAGGTAGGAAATGGGTGTGGTTCCACTTTAAAACGAAGCTGCGCTCGGGCTGATTCACGGGCGTCTAAATTTGAAGTGCATCTTTTAGGGTGGAAATTTTCACCCGAGCGTGCGCTAATGCACCTGTAATTTTCCGCAAGAGCAAATTGGCAACTGATTTAAAGGGTGTTTAGATGGCAGAAAACCTGGAGCAAATGTATCAATTTCATGAGTAATTTTCATCCAGCAAAAAAAACGGAGAAAACTCCCGACTTCACTAACAGGCTTATTTCATTCCTAAAACACATGGGGGCAGCGTCCGGCATGTTTTTTAGCAATGAAAGTGTCAGCCGCAAGTTTTTACAGCGAGGAGCAGCAGAGGAAGAGCGAGAGGAAAAGTAGATGAGGCGGGGAGCAGAGTTGAGGATAGATTGCAGGGATGCTGGTTTGCTAGACCACTGAGGAGGTTGTTGCAGTAGTCTAGGTGGGAGGTGATCAGGGCGTGCACTAGAAATCAGTGCATTCCCTAAGTTATCATTTAGTTTGAAGTTCAAGGTTAGCGATACATTTGGAAATTTGAAAAGTTTCTCCCGTCAAAGCCCCGGGCTTTTCTTATTCCTAAATAAGTAAGCCAATTCTCTGATTAGCTAGCACAATAATAAACTGACGACTTCACTAACAGGCTTATTTCATTCCCAAAACACACGGCGGCAGCGTCCGGCATGTTTTTTAGCAATGAAAGTGTCAGCCGCAAGTTTTTACAGAGAGGAGCAGCAGAGGAAGAGCGAGAGGAAAAGTAGATGAGGCGGGGAGCAGAGTTGAGGATAGATTGCAGGGATGCTGGTTTGCTAGACCACTGAGGAGGTTGTTGCAGTAGTCTAGGTGGGAGGTGATCAGGGCGTGCACTAGAAATCAGTGCATTCCCCAAGTTATCATTTAGTTTGAAGTTCAAGGTTAGCGATACATTTGGAAATTTGAAAAGACGTTTCGCCCGTCAACCCCCCTGGCTTTTCTTATTCCTAAATAAGTAAGTCCTCCGGTTAGCTAGCACAATGCCCTCAAGAACTATAAAAATCCAACTGCCTGAGGTTCAGCCAGGGCCGATGCAATGAGCATGTCACAATGCGGTCCGACTAAACCCACCACCCAATAGGCAGGAAATGGGTGTGGTTCCACTTTAATACAACCGGTAGAGCAAATACCATGGCATGTTTACTAAAGGTAATGGCAATTACCACAACTCGATTCAAGGTTGTGCACCTGCGCATTTATTTGCGCACATTTTTTTGGGACGTCAAGTCGCACTCGGGCTTCCTCCTGATTCATGGTTGTCTAAATTTAAATTTGCGAATTTTTTAAGGCGGAAATTGGTTGCGCTAATGCGGAAACCTGCGCCTGTAATTTTTCGCAAGCGCAAATTGGCGACTGATTTATAGGGTGTTTAAAGGGTAGAACAGCAGGCGCAAATGTGTCAATTTCACAAGTGATTTTCATCCAGCAAAAAACTGGAATTAACTGACAACTTCACTAACAGGCTTATTTCATTCCTAAAACACACGGCAAAGAGGGACTTTAGCAGAGCAAATGTCTAAACTTTATTCTATCGACGGACCGGAGGTCCGCTTTAAGGTCATGTTAGTAACTCCCAACGAATCAGAACTGTACTAACACATTTAGTTCTTACAGCTGTAGGTCGGTTGGTGATATTCACTATTGTGACTGGAACAAGTGGAGCGTGATTCCCCTGCTCTGAAAAGAAGAGTCACTCAGATGTTTTCTTCCTCTTCTGATATAACCATGTGTGAGATGAACGGCGATGGCGCGACCGGCACCGTCACATACGCTCAACTGAAATTTGGAGACCTCCGACGAAATGAGACCACACGTGGCGGTCAGATTATTTCCTTTAATTACTACTAATATTCTTTGAAAACTTTTATCCTGTGTTTTGTGCGTTGGTTTCTGTGTTTTGTTAAATCGGTAAAACAGCACAGAAATAACGTTTTTCTTTTTGTTAAATCCTCGAACGTTAAAGTGTTAAGTCCTTCATGTTAGGTTGGTTCCTGTTGTTCCTGTGTTTTGTGTGTTGGAGCCCTCAGACAAAATGAGACCACACATGATGGTCAGGTTATTTCCTTTAATAATTATTAATATTCTTTGAAAACTTTTAGCCTGTGTTTTGTTAAATCGGTAAAACAGCACAGAAATAACGTTTTTCTTTTTGTTAAATCCTCGAACGTTAAAGTGTTAAGTCCTTCGTGTGTTGGTTCCTGTTGTTCCTGTGTTTTGTGTGTTGGAGACCTCAGACAAAATGAGACCACACATGACGGTCAGGTTATTTCCTTTAATTATTATTAATATTATTTGAAAACTTTTATCCTGTGTTTTGTATCCCCAGCAAGCACTGCTTACCTTCCTCAAGGCCTTAAATGCCTCTATAACTTTGGCCATCAGTTAAAATGCTTTTCCAGCTAAATAATGAAAAGCACAGAGAGGCAACATACCTTTGGTCCATGGTGTTTCAGCTCCCTCGGGCCCGGGGTGAAAACGGAAACATGAAACAATTCCCCGCCCCCACCTGTCTGCCCCTCTAAATTCGTCGTTCAATCACATGGGTGCAGAGACACCCATTCAGCTAATGGGGGGTCCATCCCCTATGTGTAGCCCACCCCTCTCTCTCAGCTCCATTCATGCTGCTTCCTTGAAAACATATCTGGCACCTGCCCTGCATGCCGGGTGTGGGGCAGCGGTGCTGTGGGACACAGATGGAGCAAGGTGGGGGTTATCAGGCAACCCCGATGGGGCAGAGTGATAGCCTGCAGTGCGGCCCGCAAATGGACCAGCTGATTCATGGGAGTGGGTCCGGAAATCCATCCAGGTGGAGGTAAGTCGGTGTAGTAGGTGATGGGATCGGCAGCAGAAGCCGGCAAGTGACATCTTCACACACTGCACACAGAGTTCTGGTAAGCTGCACGTGTGTGTGTGTGTGTATAATTGGTGTATGTGTTTGTTAGCTGTATGTATATAATTGGTGTATGTGTTTGTTAGCTGTATGTGTGTATAATTGGTGTATGTGTTTGTTAGCTGTATGTGTGTATAATTGGTGTATTTGTTTGTTAGCTGTATGTGTGTATAATTGGTGTATGTGTTTGTTAGCTGTATGTGTGTATTATTGGTGTATGTGTTTGTTAGCTGTATGTATATAATTGGTGTATGTGTTTGTTAGCTGTATGTGTGTATAATTGGTGTATGTGTTTGTTAGCTGTGTATGTGTGTATAATTGGTGTATGTGTTTGTTAGCTGTATGTGTGTATAATTGGTGTATGTGTTTGTTAGCCGTATGTGTGTATAATTGGTGTATGTGTTTGTTAGCTGTGTATGTGTGTATAATTGGTGTATGTGTTTGTTAGCCGTATGTGTGTATAATTGGTGTATGTGTTTGTTAGCTGTATGTGTGTATAATTGGTGTATGTGTTTGTTAGCTGTATGTGTGTATAATTGGTGTATGTGTGTGTTAGCTGTATGTATATAATTGGTGTATGTGTTTGTTAGCTGTGTATGTGTGTATAATTGGTGTATTTGTTTGTTAGCTGTATGTGTGTATAATTGGTGTATGTGTTTGTTAGCTGTGTATGTGTGTATAATTGGTGTATGTGTTTGTTAGCTGTATGTGTGTATAATTGGTGTATGTGTTTGTTAGCTGTATGTATATAATTGGTGTATGTGTTTGTTAGCTGTATGTGTGTTTAATTGGTGTATATGTTTGTTAGCTGTATGTGTGTATAATTGGTGTATGTGTTTGTTAGCCGTATGTGTGTATAATTGGTGTATGTGTTTGTTAGCTGTATGTGTGTATAATTGGTGTATGTGTTTGTTAGCTGTATGTATATAATTGGTGTATGTGTTTGTTAGCTGTATGTGTGTATAATTGGTGTATGTGTTTGTTAGCCGTATGTGTGTATAATTGGTGTATGTGTTTGTTAGCTGTATGTATATAATTGGTGTATGTGTTTGTTAGCTGTATGTGTGTTTAATTGGTGTATATGTTTGTTAGCTGTATGTGTGTATAATTGGTGTATGTGTTTGTTAGCCGTATGTGTGTATAATTGGTGTATGTGTTTGTTAGCTGTATGTGTGTATAATTGGTGTATGTGTTTGTTAGCTGTATGTATATAATTGGTGTATGTGTTTGTTAGCTGTATGTGTGTATAATTGGTGTATGTGTTTGTTAGCTGTATGTGTGTATAATTGGTGTATGTGTTTGTTAGCTGTATGTGTGTATAATTGGTGTATGTGTTTGTTAGCTGTATGTGTGTATAATTGGTGTATGTGTTTGTTAGCTGTGTGTGTGTGTATAATTGGTGTATGTGTTTGTCAGCTGTGTGTGTATGTATATAATTGGTGTATGTGTTTGTTAGCTGTATGTGTGTATAATTGGTGTATGTGTTTGTTAGCTGTATGTGTGTATAATTGGTGTATGTGTTTGTTAGCTGTATGTGTGTATAATTGGTGTATGTGTTTGTTAGCTGTATGTGTGTATAATTGGTGTATGTGTTTGTCAGCTGTGTGTGTGTGTATAATTGGTGTATGTGTTTGTCAGCTGTGTGTGTGTATAATTGGTGTATGTGTTTGTTAGCTGTATGTGTGTATAATTGGTGTATGTGTGTGATAGGTGTGTGTATGTATAATTGGTGTATGTGTTTGTTAGCTGTGTGTGTGTGTATAATTGGTGTATGTGTTTGTTAGCTGTATGTGTGTATAATTGGTGTATGTGTTTGTTAGCTGTGTGTGTGTATAATTGGTGTATGTGTTTGTTAGCTGTATGTGTGTATAATTGGTGTATGTGTTTGTTAGCTGTGTGTGTGTATAATTGGTGTATGTGTTTGTTAGTTGTATGTGTGTATAATTGGTGTATGTGTTTGTTAGCTGTATGTATATAATTGGTGTATGTGTTTATTAGCTGTATGTGTGTATAATTGGTGTATGTGTTTGTTAGCTGTATGTGTGTATAATTGGTGTATGTGTTTGTTAGCTGTATGTGTGTATAATTGGTGTATGTGTTTGTTAGCTGTATGTGTGTATAATTGGTGTATGTGTTTGTTAGCTGTATGTATATAATTGGTGTATGTGTTTGTTAGCTGTATGTGTGTATAATTGGTGTATGTGTTTGTTAGCTGTGTATGTGTGTATAATTGGTGTATGTGTTTGTTAGCTGTATGTGTGTATAATTGGTGTATGTGTGTGTTAGCTGTATGTATATAATTGGTGTATGTGTTTGTTAGCTGTATGTGTGTATAATTGGTGTATGTGTTTGTTAGCTGTATGTGTGTATAATTGGTGTATGTGTTTGTTAGCTGTATGTGTGTATAATTGGTGTATGTGTTTGTTAGCTGTATGTGTGTATAATTGGTGTATGTGTTTGTTAGCTGTATGTATATAATTGGTGTATGTGTTTGTTAGCTGTATGTGTGTATAATTGGTGTATGTGTTTGTTAGCCGTATGTGTGTATAATTGGTGTATGTGTTTGTTAGCTGTATGTATATAATTGGTGTATGTGTTTGTTAGCTGTATGTGTGTATAATTGGTGTATGTGTTTGTTAGCTGTATGTGTGTATAATTGGTGTATGTGTTTGTTAGCTGTATGTGTGTATAATTGGTGTATGTGTTTGTTAGCTGTATGTGTGTATAATTGGTGTATGTGTTTGTTAGCTGTATGTGTGTATAATTGGTGTATGTGTTTGTTAGCTGTGTATGTGTGTATAATTGGTGTATGTGTTTGTTAGCTGTATGTGTGTATAATTGGTGTATGTGTTTGTTAGCTGTATGTGTGTATAATTGGTGTATGTGTGTGTTAGCTGTATGTATATAATTGGTGTATGTGTTTGTTAGCTGTATGTGTGTATAATTGGTGTATGTGTTTGTTAGCTGTATGTGTGTATAATTGGTGTATGTGTTTGTTAGCTGTGTATGTGTGTATAATTGGTGTATGTGTTTATTAGCTGTATGTGTGTATAATTGGTGTATGTGTTTGTTAGCTGTATGTGTGTATAATTGGTGTATGTGTTTGTTAGCTGTATGTATATAATTGGTGTATGTGTTTGTTAGCTGTATGTGTGTATAATTGGTGTATGTGTTTGTTAGCTGTATGTGTGTATAATTGGTGTATTTGTTTGTTAGCTGTATGTGTGTATAATTGGTGTATGTGTTTGTTAGCTGTGTATGTGTGTATAATTGGTGTATGTGTTTGTTAGCTGTATGTGTGTATAATTGGTGTATGTGTTTGTTAGCTGTATGTATATAATTGGTGTATGTGTTTGTTAGCTGTATGTGTGTATAATTGGTGTATGTGTTTGTTAGCCGTATGTGTGTATAATTGGTGTATGTGTTTGTTAGCCGTATGTGTGTATAATTGGTGTATGTGTTTGTTAGCTGTATGTATATAATTGGTGTATGTGTTTGTTAGCTGTATGTGTGTATAATTGGTGTATGTGTTTGTTAGCCGTATGTGTGTATAATTGGTGTATGTGTTTGTTAGCTGTATGTGTGTATAATTGGTGTATGTGTTTGTTAGCTGTATGTATATAATTGGTGTATGTGTTTGTTAGCTGTATGTGTGTATAATTGGTGTATGTGTTTGTTAGCCGTATGTGTGTATAATTGGTGTATGTGTTTGTTAGCTGTATGTGTGTATAATTGGTGTATGTGTTTATTAGCTGTATGTGTGTATTATTGGTGTATGTGTTTGTTAGCTGTGTGTATGTATAATTGGTGTATGTGTTTGTTAGCTGTATGTGTGTATAATTGGTGTATGTGTTTATTAGCTGTATGTGTGTATAATTGGTGTATGTGTTTGTTAGCTGTATGTATATAATTGGTGTATGTGTTTGTTAGCTGTATGTGTGTATAATTGGTGTATGTGTTTGTTAGCTGTATGTGTGTATAATTGGTGTATGTGTTTGTTAGCTGTGTGTGTGTGTATAATTGGTGTATGTGTTTGTCAGCTGTGTGTGTATGTATATAATTGGTGTATGTGTTTGTTAGCTGTATGTGTGTATAATTGGTGTATGTGTTTGTTAGCTGTATGTGTGTATAATTGGTGTATGTGTTTGTTAGCTGTATGTGTGTATAATTGGTGTATGTGTTTGTTAGCTGTATGTGTGTATAATTGGTGTATGTGTTTGTCAGCTGTGTATGTGTGTATAATTGGTGTATGTGTTTGTTAGCTGTATGTGTGTATAATTGGTGTATGTGTGTGATAGGTGTATGTGTATATAATTGGTGTATGTGTTTGTTAGCTGTGTGTGTGTGTATAATTGGTGTATGTGTTTGTTAGCTGTATGTGTGTATAATTGGTGTATGTGTTTGTTAGCTGTATGTGTGTATAATTGGTGTATGTGTTTGTTAGCTGTATGTGTGTATAATTGGTGTATGTGTTTGTTAGCTGTATGTGTGTATAATTGGTGTATGTGTTTGTTAGCTGTATGTGTGTATAATTGGTGTATGTGTTTGTTAGCTGTATGTGTGTATAATTGGTGTATGTGTTTGTTAGCTGTATGTGTGTATAATTGGTGTATGTGTTTGTCAGCTGTGTATGTGTGTATAATTGGTGTATGTGTTTGTTAGCTGTATGTGTGTATAATTGGTGTATGTGTTTGTTAGCTGTGTGTGTGTATAATTGGTGTATGTGTTTGTTAGTTGTATGTGTGTATAATTGGTGTATGTGTTTGTTAGCTGTATGTATATAATTGGTGTATGTGTTTATTAGCTGTATGTGTGTATAATTGGTGTATGTGTTTGTTAGCTGTATGTATATAATTGGTGTATGTGTTTATTAGCTGTATGTGTGTATAATTGGTGTATGTGTTTGTTAGTTGTATGTGTGTATAATTGGTGTATGTGTGTGTGATAGGTGTATGTGTGTATAATTGGTGTATGTGTTTGTTAGCTGTATGTATATAATTGGTGTATGTGTTTGTTAGCTGTATGTGTGTATAATTGGTGTATGTGTTTGTTAGCCGTATGTGTGTATAATTGGTGTGTTTGTTAGCTGTGTATGTGTGTATAATTGGTGTATGTGTTTGTTATGGTAAGCCGGTGTAGCAGGGGACGGGATCGGCAGCAGCAGCCGGCTAGTGACATCTTCACACACTGCGCACAGCGTTCTGGTAAGCTGCACGTGTGTGTGCTTGTGTGTGTGTCATGTTTTTCTAGTGAGTAACAAAAATGTATCTTGATTTAGCTGTATACAGGAACCACAAAAGAGGAATCTGTTAACTGTGAATGTTGCATCAAATCCAAAGCTACAAAAGCAACACTATTGTCAGTCAGAATAGAGCTTCAAGACCACTTGACCTAGTTCACAGATTTCTACTATCCTGGTAACACACGCGCATGTGTGTGATTGGTGTATGTGTTTGTTAGCTGTAAGTGTTTGTGTCCCTGTGTGTGTGTTAGCTGTACATTTGTGTGTTAGCTGTACAAGTGTGTGTGAGTGTGTGTGTGTATAATTGGTGTATGTGTTTGTTAGCTGTACATGTGTGTGTTAGCTGTACATGTGTGTGTGAGAGGCATGTGAGATGTACTAAATAGACTGCATGAGCGATCCGGTTTAATAAACCAGAGGAGAAGCCAGTAAATGGAAAAAGGCTGCAAATGAAGAGATAAAATCCATGCATGACACTAAAATATGGACACTTACCAAACTGCCACCTGGAGGGAAAGCCATAGGCTGTAATTGGACTTTTAAAGTGAAGCACAATGCAGACAGCACAGTGGAGAGATACAAAGCAAGACTCTTAGCCAAGGGATTTTCTTAAAAATATGGAGAGGACTATGATGAGACTTTAGTTACACATGCTACAATAGGAGCAGGAGCCGCCACAAGAAAAATGCAAGTGAAACAGTTGTTCTACATGGCGAGTTAACAGAAGACATTTACATGGAACCAAGGCGAGACCTAGTATGCAAACTTCAGAGGAGTATATAGGGTCTAAAGCAGGGGTTCCCAACTAATAGCTGAAGTGCCTATGACTAAGTCAGGAGACGAAACGCGTTGGACAGAGCCTATTACAGAACACGTGACCCCCGAAAGCAGCCGACACTTGCCGAATCCGGAGGCCTAGGATTTGGACGTATAGGAGCCTGCTGCTCAGCCACACAGTCAGCCGAGGTAATGCGTGGTACAAAGGGGGCAGGCAAAAGGCAATGTAAAATTTCAAGCAGAGGTCAGGGCTGGCAGCACAGGATCAGAGTCGGGGACAGGCAAAGGTCGGTACACGGGTGAGCAATACTGAAAACAACAGACTTTCTGCACACAAAGGAAGACAAAATCCGGCACTGATGGAAAAGGAAGTGCCCCTTAAATAGGGGAAGTGGATGCAGGATTGGATGACCAGGCACCAATCAGTGGTGTACAGGCCCTTTAAATTTCAGGAATCCGGCGCGCGCGCCCTCTAGTGGACGGGGGCGTGCGCGCACCGAACCATGCAAGGAAGCAGCGGGCCTGCCGGCAGGAGCGGGTAAGGGGAGGGGCTGCAGTCACTCGCCCTAATAGTACCCCCCCTTGGGTCTCCCCCTCTTCTTGGGACCAAGATCTTTCCTCTGGACCACAGCCTTCCCAATCAACCAAAAAATATCTTTTGCCTCTGGAGACTTTAGAGGCCAGGATCTCTTTCACCGTGAAAACGTCCGCGGTACCAGAAATTGGAGCGGGCTGGAAGATGAAGCTTATAGCAAACCGGATTGATCTGATGCTTGATCTTATAAGGGCCCAGGTAGCGGGGACACAATTTGTAGCTGGGAATACGGAAGCGGATGTATTTCACCAAAAGCCACACCTTATCTCCAGGAGAGTAAACAGGAGGAGTTCTTCTCTTTTTATCAGCACTAATTTTCATACGAGCGGGAGCTTGAAAAAGAGCACGTTGAGTCTCTTGCCAGATGGTGGAAAAATCCAGTGTGAGTTCTTCCACGGCGGGTACTTCAGAAGACGTGGACAAAGGCAGTGTGGAAGAGGATGATGACCGTACACCACAAAGAACGGGGATTTTCTTGTAGATTCAGAATCCTTAAAGTTATATGAGAACTCCGCCCAGGGCAGAAGGTCGATCCAATCATCTTGACGCGAGGAAACAAAATGGCGAAGATAATGGCTGAGTACTTGGTTTACTCTTTCCATTTGGCCATTTGACTGGGGATGATAAGCAGAGAAAAAGTCCAATTTAATCTTCATTTGCTTACAAAGATCCCTCCAGAATCCACAGAAACAAATTGCACTCCTCTGTCAGACACGATGTGTGCAGGCAGCCCATGAAGTCGAAAGATATGCATAAGGAAGTGTTTCACCAGCTGAGGAGCCAAAGGGAGACCAGGCAAAGGTGTAAAATGCACCATATTAGAGAACCTATATACTACCACTCAAATAACTGTGTTGCCATGTAAAGGAGGGAGGTCAGAAATGAAGTCCATAGCAATGTGTGACCATGGAGTGTCTGGAATAGGTAGGGGAAGAAGTAAGCCTGCAGGTCTTTGGCGAGGAGTCTTGTCATGTGCACAGATGGTACAAGCCAGAATAAATTCCGTCACGTCCTTCTCTAAGGAGGGCCACCAATATTATCTGGAAATGAGAGAACAAGATTTTCTGATACCTGCATGGCCAGCTACATGAGAAGAATGTCCCCATTTTAATATTCTGCAACACTGGCGAGGAGGCACGAAGGTCTTTCAAGGTAGTGCCTGTACCAGGGTTGGTAGTGGACTAGACATTCAGGAGGGATAATATGCTGTGGAGTGGATTCCGACCCGAAGACGTCCGAGGAACGAGAAAGGGCGTCCGCCCTGATGTTCTTGATGGCTGAACGGAAGTGGATTTGAAAGTAGAAACGGGCGAAAAATAACGACCATCGGGCTTGTCGAGGGTTTAACCGCTGGGCAGTTTCTAAGTAAGACAGATTCTTGTGGTCAGTAAAGATGGTAACAAGGTAGGCAGAACCTTCCAAGAGATGTCTCCACTCCTCCAATGCCAACTTGATGGCGAGTAATTCCCGATCTCCAGTGGAGTAATTCCTCTCTGCCGGAGAAAACGTTTTTGAAAAGAAACCACAGGTGAGAGTCTTGCCAGTAGCAGATTTTTGATTAAGCATGGCTCCAGCTCTAATGGAGGAGGCATCTACCTCAAGGGCAAAGGGTCTAGCTGGATCTGGTCTTGAAAGCACCGAAGCAGAGGAGAAGGCATTTTTAAGAGTATTAAAGGCCTCTTCAGCCTAAGGAGGCCACGACTTAGCATTAGCATTCTTCTTAGTGAGAGCCACAATAGGCGCAACTATAGCTGAAAAGTGGGGAATAAACTGCCGATAATAATTAGCGAAGCCCAAAAAGCGTTGGATAGCCCGTAGGCCAGAAGGACGAGGCCAGTCCAACACTGCCTTTAACTTGCTGGGATCCATCTGGAGACTTGACCAGAAACTATGTACCCAAGAAATGGTAGAGAGGTCTGATCAAATATGCACTTCTCCAACTTATAAACGATATAGGCGGAGCGTATAAACGATGTAGGCGGAGGCGAGACAGGACTTGCTGGATGTGGCGGTGATGTTCTTCAGGATTAGAAGAGAAGATAAGCATATCATCCAGATACACTACCATGCAGGAGTAAAACAAGTCCCGGAATATGTCGTTGCATTGCAAAGTCCAAAGGGCATCAATAGGTATTCAAAGTGGCCATCGCGGGTGTTAAAGGCGGTCTTCCACTCATCGCCCTCACGTATACGTTTCAGATTATAGGCCCCTCTCAGGTCGAGTTTAGTGAAGATCCTGGCACCACAAAGTCGATCAAATAATTCAGAAATCAAAGGTAAAGGGTAACGATTTTTGATGGTAATCTTGTTGAGGCCACGGTAGTCAATGCAAGGGCGAAGAGAGCCATCTTTCTTGGCCACGAAGAAAAAGCCTGCGCCTGCAGGAGAGGAAGATCTCCGTATGAAGCCTCTTTGGAGATTCTCCTGTATATACTCTGACATAGCCTGAGTCTCAGGAGCCGAGAGAGGATAGATTCTGCCAGGAGGTGGAGTAGTACCCGGCAAGAGGTCGATAGGACAATCATAAGATCAATGAGGCGGAAGTACCTCCGCTTGCTTTTTGCAGAATACATCTGAGAAGACCTGATAAATCGCAGGCAGGCCGGGAAGTGGAGCAGAGGCAGGAACAGGTCTGGCCGGAACGGACTTCAAACACCTCTTGTAGCAGCCTGCACCCCAACTCTTTATATCACCTGTATTCCAGTCAAGAGTGGGGTCGTGACGTTGAAGCCAGGGTAGGCCGAGGAGAATCTGAGAGGTACAATGAGGGAGCATGAAAAACTCAATGTTGTCTTGGTGAAAAAGTCCAATCTTTAAAAGGAGGGGTACTGTGCGATGACGCACGGTGCAATCAAGCCTTCACCATTAACCGAAACGATGAATAGAGGCTTTGCGAGGCGGTTCACAGAGATGTTATATTTATTAATCAAGGAGGCCTCGACAAAGTTTCCTGCAGAGCCAGAATCCACAAAGGCAGTCATGTTCAAGGAGATGATAGCTGCAACGGTGAGTTGCACAGGAACCGTAAGCCGTGGAGAGGTGGCACACACACCTAGGGACGCCTCTCCCACATCCACTAGGTACGCCCGTTTCCCTGTCACGGCAGGCAAATAGGACAGTCTTTCAGGAAGTGCTCAGAGCCAGCACAATACAAACAAAGATTCTCATTCCTCCTGCGAGTTAAACGGGATCGGTCCACCTGCATGGCCTCCTCACTGGAGGACCCATGTGCGGTCATAGGATGTTGAAACACAGGAGCCAAATGGGATGTCCTCCTAGGGCGCTGAGTGTCTCTTTCCAGACTGAGTTCCTCACGTCTTTCGGAAAAAAGCACATCGATGCGTGTGGCCAAATGGATGAGATCAGTCAAAGATGAAGGCAAATCACGTGCGGCTAGAGCATCTTTTATATTGCTAGACAGTCCCTTCTTGAAGGAGGCACAGAAGGCCTCATTATTCCAAGACAGTTCAGATCCGCTGTGACCATTTTGTTCTTAATAGTACAAGTACCACTGGTAGGTGGTATTTGATCAGGCTGCAGATTGACCTGTACCCCAACCTGATCTGCTGCCATCTGTCCTCTACAGCGAGGTCTGATGTGCACCATAAATAAGAAAAATCTGCCCTTTTTGTGATTCAACCACTTTAAATGGCTAATTAAAGGTGGTACTTAATATAATCCAAAAATAGAAAATGGTGTTTGATTAAAAAAGGTTGGGAGACCCTGATATGAATTACTCAGTGATATGATTGATTATTTAATAATGCTTTAAATTACTCAATTGTACTCTAGATGACTAAGTGATACGATAGGTTCTTTGTTAATACTCTAGATTACTCAGAGATATGATAGATTACTCAGGAATAGTCTTAATTAATAACACTCTAAATTACTCAGTGATACTCTGGGAGTACTAGTACCACTGATAGTCCTGGAGATACTCGAGTTGCAGACCGGTCTGTATCCCATACTGCTCCAAAAAGGTATTGAAAACTATTTATATGCATTGTTGAGCATCTCATAAAAGTTATATGGCTGTTTTGTGTTTTTAACCTTGTAGGCAACCCATACATACCACCTAGGTGGTACTTGAGATATTTAGCAAATGGAAAGTGGTACTTGATAAAAATGTGTTGGGAACCCCTTGTCTAAAGCAGCTGCCGGATCTTGGAATATGAAAATAAATGAAGTGCTTACACATGAGGACTTTCAGAGGAGAAAAGCAGACCCCTGCTTATACACAAAGCACTTGGCAGGCAGATAGATTTATGCGCTCATTTATGTGGATGATATCCTGATTTGCCTTGAGCAAGAAGGGGATGAAACAGAAAACAGTTTAGCACAGCGCCAAATGTAGCCCGACACAATGGTGTAACAATTACCTTTCCCTGAAATATCACTTTAAGTCTTATACTTAGCCTTTCAGAACACATTTTGTTTGATGGATTTTGCCAATTGGCTCTTCCACAACCACAACTTGTTTCTTTTTAGAAGACTTATTGGGCTTCTTGCATTTGCAGCTTTTAGACGCTGAAAGATATTCATTTTAAGCACCCAGTGACTTTGTTGTATTTCAGACGGCACCCTGGAGCATCACAATGAGGACTGTGACCTTATGTATGAAAATGTGGATGATGTTTATAAAGCCATAGAGCAGAGAGAAAAGACACATCCTCCCCCACCCACCCCAGAGAGCAAACTGATGGCTGGTAAGGTGCAACTTGTATTGTTGTATTGTTCATGCAAGAGGTTTTTTTTCCTGGTATTGCTTAAAAGGTGATTCCTCTTGGTTAGGAAATGCCTCAAATTTTGATAAATCTGCAAAAGATGACACCTTGCCTCCCCCTGGATCACAGTGGGACTCAGGTCCCTCATCCTATGCCAGCTGCCAGCCTGGAGTAATGACAGTTACCTCAAAGCTGACCAATTTGCAGTGGACATGCAGCAAGGCCAAAAAAGGGAAACGTGGGTACATGTGGAAATGGGGTGCTGACAGGCTTGACACATAAGCAGGATAGACATTCACTGCACAGGACACAAGTCTCTTGAAGAAGGTTACTCACTTGGCTTAGTTGCCACGGGGTACCACCAGCAGACACAGATATAATCCAAACAGATACATCCAGATATAACCCACTACAGGTACTTCTTATCCAAGACTGAGGCTATATCATTAGGGGGAGGACATGGGCTGGGGGTTGCTTAGCTCCAAGACTGAGGCTATATCATTAGGGGGAGGACATGGGCTGGGGGTTGCTTGGCTCCAAGGCTGAGGCTATATCATTAAGGTGAGGACATGGGCTGGGGGTTGCTTGGCTCCAAGGCTGAGGCTATATCATTAAGGTGAGGACATGGGCTGGGGGTTGATTGGCTCCAAGACTGAGGCTATATCATTAGGGTGAGGACATGGGCTGGGGGTTGCTTGGCTCCAAGACTGAGGCTATATCATGGCGGCATGGAGGAGACGGAGACGGTGGGGTCATGAGTAGTGCAGTGGGGCAGGTGAGGCACATTGCTGAATAGGTAAGCTGGTGCCGGGCATACATTCAATAGAGGTGGTGCAGGTAGCTTGCGACGGGCCTGGGGGCATGTGCCTGTACTGCCCCTATGGTATGTACACCCCTGCCCCCAAGGCATACAAGCACTGCTAGCGATGGTCACACACAGCCACGCATACAGGGCACAATATATAGCACACATGCAATATCCCTCCTGAGTTAAAGCGGGGTATTTGGGTCCACCTCTCTAAAAGTACAGACAGCCCTGCACTCGAAAACTACCTTCACTACTTTGTATGGCTGCCCCCCTGGGAACTAAACCAGGGAATTTGACTTTACCGGGTCTTGTTCCATGTAGGGTAGGGTAGGAAAAGTTTGCTGATGATACAAAGGTTAGTAATAGGGTGGACACTCCTGGAGGGGTCCCCAACATGGAAAATGATTTAGCTTTACTGGATAAATGGTCAAAACTGTGGAAACTAGAGTTTAATGTCTCTAAATGTAAAATCATGCACTTGAGTAGAATCCTCTGAGTACCGTATGGGCAGCGCTGTGTTATCCAGGACCTCGGAGGAGAGAGATTTAGGGACACTGATTACTGATAACTGCAAGATGATTGGACAGTGTAGCCAGGCAGTGGGAAAAGCAAGCAGGATGCTCGGCTGCATAGCTCGAGGCATCACCAGTAGGAAGAGGGAGGTTGTGATGCCGCTGTATAGAGCCCTGGTGAGGCCACAGCTAGAATACTGTGTGCAGTTCTGGAGACCTCTCCTGCAAAAAGACATTATTCAAATAGAACGTGTCCAAAGGCGGGCAACGAAAATGGTGGAAGGACTTAAACTTAAAACTTATCAGGAGAGACTTAAAGAACTTAATCTGTACAGTCTGGAGGAAAGAAGGGAGAGAGGGGACATGATGGAGAACTTTATATATGTGACAGGAGGGAATAAGGTTCAGGAGGGAAGTGTTTTTAAGAAGAAACTTAATGATAAAACAAGGAGGCACAACCTGAAGCTAGTCGGGGGGAAGATCAGAAGCAATGTTAGAAAATATTATTTTACAGAAAGAGTAGTAGATGCTTGGAACAAACTTCCACCAGAGGTAGCTGAAAAATCAACAGTTACTGAATTTAAACATCCTGGGATAAGCACACATCTATCCTAAGATAAAGAGAACATACAGTATACACATAAGATACAGAGAACATACAGTATATACATAATATACAGAGAACATACAGTATACACATAAAATAAAGAGAACATACAGTATACACATAAGATACAGAGAACATACAGTATACACACAAGATAAAGAGAACATACAGTATACACATAAGATACCGAGAACATACAGTATACACATAAGATACAGAGAACATACAGTATACACATAAGATACAGAGAACATACAGTATACACATAAGATACAGAGAACATACAGTATATACATAAGATACAGAGAACATACAGTATACACATAAGATACAGAGAACATACAGTATATACATAAGATACAGAGATCATACAGTATACACATAAGATACAGAGAACATACAGTATATACATAAGATACAGAGAACATACAGTATACACATAAGATACAGAGAACATACAGTATACACATAAGATACAGAGAACATACAGTATATACATAAGATACAGAGAACATACAGTATACACATAAGATACAGAGAACATACAGTATACACATAAGATACAGAGAACATACAGTATATACATAAGAGCAGACTAGATGGACCGTATGGTCTCCTTCTGCCGTCAATCCTCTACGTTTCTATGTTTCTATTTGCCTCTTCAAAATGTTTCAATTGTTGTAACTGTTACAATGTATCTGCCATACATTCTTCCATGAGGGGGCGTGGCTTCATCTATCCCTCAATAAGAGGGCGTGGCTTCATCCATCCCTCAATGAGGATGTGTGGCTTTATTTAACAATTGTCCCTCTTTCCCACCCTGAATAGTTGGGAGGCAGGGGCGGGCTGATACCGGGCAAGATCCCGGCAGGCCGGCAGCAGAGAAGGCCGTAAACTGTTTACTCAATATTTCACCTGTTGGGAGATAACAGCAAATCTTCAGTTGTCCAGGGCCGAGCGGTTGTTTTTTAGGTGCTGGTATTTTCTTTTTCTTTTGCCCTCCCTGCTTTACTGGGCTATTACAGCTGCTCAAAAAAGCAACCAGGCGGCGTAATAGCAGGAGGCAGAGAGCACTCTGAGGAAGAACGCCTAGCAGCCAATCGCCCATCTCGCTGCCCGAGGAGGGGGCGGGACCAGGCGATGTTGGAGGTGAGCAGTGCTGGATGGCGGCTTTGTTTTCCCCTCCTGTCCCCTCCTCTGCGCAGCACAACACTGCCAGCTGGAATCCAGACATCACCAGCAAGACCAGGTACCCGGACACAGCCCCATTTATCTGCCCCCCCCCCGCCTGACACATGGCCCAATTCACCTATAACCCCCAGTCTAACCAAATGCCCCCATTTATCTCTGTGTGTGAGCTGTACTGAGGGATGCCCCCACTGTGTGTGTGAGCTGTCCTGAGGGATGCCCCCACTGTGTGTGAGCTGTACTGAGGGATGCCCCCACTGTGTGTGTGTGCTGTCCTGAGGGATGCCCCACTGTGTGTGAGCTGTACTGAGGGATGCCCCCACTGTGTGTGTGTGCTGTCCTGAGGGATGCCCCACTGTGTGTGAGCTGTCCTGAGGGATGCCCCCACTGTGTGTGAGCTGTCCTGAGGGATGCCCCCACTGTGTGTGAGCTGTACTGAGGGATGCCCCCCACTGTGTGTGAGCTGTCCTGAGGGATGCCCCACTGTGTGTGAGCTGTACTGAGAGATCCCCCACTGTGTGTGCTGTCCTGAAGGATTCCCCCACTGTGTGTGAGCTGTCCTGAGGGATGCCCCCACTGTGTGTGTGAGCTGTCCTGAAGGATGCCCCCACTGTGTGTGATCTGTACTGCGGGATGCCCCCAATGTGTATGAGCTGTCCTGAGGGATGCCCCCAATGTGGGTGAGCTGTACTGAGGGATGCCACCACTGTGTGTGAGCTGTACTGAGGGATGCCCCCAATGTGTGTGAGCTGTACTGAGGGATGCCCCCACTGTGTATGTGAGCTGTCCTGAGGGATGCCCCCACTGTGAATGTGAACTGTCCTGAGGGATGCCCCCACTGTGTGTGTGAGCTGTCCTGAGGGATGCCCCCACTGTGTGTGAGCTGTACTGAGGGATGCCCCCACTGTGTGTGATCTGTACTGAGGGATGCCCCCACTGTGTGTGAGCTGTAAAGAGGGATGCCCCCACTGTGTGGGAGCTGCATTGAGGGATGCCCCCACTGTGTGTGAGCTGTACTGAGGGATGCCCCCACTGTGTGTGAGCTGTCCTGAGGGATGCCCCCACTGTGTGTGTGAGCTGTCCTGAGGGATGCCCCCACTGTGTCTGAGCTGTCCTGAGGGATGCCCCCACTGTGTCTGAGCTGTCCTGAAGGATGCCCCCACTGTGTGTGATCTGTACCGAGGGATGCCCCCAATGTTTGTGAGCTGTACTGAGGGATGCCCCCACTGTGTATGTGAGCTGTCCTGAGGGATGCCCCCACTGTGTGTGAGCTGTACTGAGGGATGCCCCCACTGTGTGTGAGCTGTCCTGAAGGATGCCCCCACTGTGTGTGATCTGTACTGAGGGATGCCCCCAATGTGTATGTGAGCTGTCCTGAGGGATGCCCCCACTGTGTATGTGAGCTGTCCTGAGGGATGCCCCCACTGTGTGTGAGCTGTACTGAGGGATGCCCCCACTGTGTGTGATCTGTACTGAGGGATGCCCCCACTGTGTGTGAGCTGTACTGAGGGATGCCCCCACTGTGTGTGAGCTGTACTGAGGGATGCCCCCACTGTGTGTGATCTGTACTGAGGGATGCCCCCACTGTGTGTGATCTGTACTGAGGGATGCCCCCACTGTGTGTGATCTGTACTGAGGGATGCCCCCACTGTGTGTGAGCTGTATTGAGGGATGCCCCCACTGTGTGTGAGCTGTACTGAGGGATGCCCCCAATGTTTGTGAGCTGTCCTGAGGGATGCCCCCAATGTGTATGTGAGCTGTCCTGAGGGATGCCCCCACTGTGTATGTGAGCTGTCCTGAGGGATGCCCCCACTGTGTGTGAGCTGTACTGAGGGATGCCCCCACTGTGTGTGAGCTGTACTGAGGGATGCCCCCACTGTGTGTGAGCTGTCCTGAAGGATGCCCCCACTGTGTGGGAGCTGTATTGAGGGATGCCCCCACTGTGTGTGAGCTGTAATGAGGGATGCCCCCACTGTGTGGGAGCTGCATTGAGGGATGCCCCCACTGTGTGAATCTCTGTAAGAGAATTCAGGGCCATCAGGCTTGGGTTTTGGTCCACTTTACAACTCCCACATGTTGTATCTTTTGTATTATTGCAGTTTGAATCAGCACCCAGTGAAACATATTCACTTTAGGTGACCATAAAATAGGAATCTGCTATGTCTACCTGGTGCTGAATCTTCCACAAGGTGTACAATAAAAGTCAATGGGCTTTCTCACCAAAAAAATAATTTTTTTTTCTACTTTCACTTTACTTTTTTACTTGGTGACGATTTACCTCTTTTATGTCCTATTCCTGTGTCTCAGGGCTGCGGAGACGCTCTCTCATCTGGTGCCTGGTCCTCCTGCTTCTGTGCCTGGCTCTCTGTGTCACTGTCATCAGCCTGGCTGTAAAATGTAAGTAATCCATTTATTTCTCTACTTTACAAGAAGGCTACAAATTTAGGGGTCCTGATTTTTTATGAGCACAAAGTAATTTAAACTACTATATTTTTTGCTGCATAGACCTCTAGAGCTTCACCCAACACTACACCTCAGTCATGTCCTGGCCTGGCCATTGAACCTGCAACCTTCTGGTCTTAAGATTGTTTACTTACTACTAGGCCAAGACTACCCCTGGTCCCTTGGATGACCAGCAAAATGGCTTAAAGTAAATAACACAACAAATGCCAGTTGCCTTGATTTATTCATACAGATACCCTGACCTGGATAACCGAGGACCTTTACAGACACACTGGGTAGCTACATATAGACTACTAAAGCCTATCATCTCACGACAGTTTTTGGTCCGGTTAACCCATCCAGCAAATGAGACAAGGACAAGCGTTGAGTGTACAGATGCCTGGAGTGGTGGGCTGCCCTAATTACAGCACCCAGGAAGCAGTTGTGGTGTTGGGTACCTTGCTCAACAGCACTTCAGCAGTGTGGGGTGAAATGGAACTGCAAAGTTTGGGTTGGTACCAAACTTTGCGATTTCGGGTTCCCAAACACTGGCTTCAGCCACAAGTCCATGTTTGAGTTCAGTGTTCGGTCCGAACCCAGAAAACCTGGTGAGTAGCCCATCAACCAGCTAAACCTAAAGTAAATGAATAAAGGGGGGTGGGAGTAGCTCAATCACTATTATTTATACAAAATTATTATTATTATTCAGGGCCTGGGAACTAATTTACCGCCCAGTTTAACCCTCTCATCAACTAAATATCAAGCAACAAACATGTCTAGCTGTGTGGAAAGACAGAGATTTGGTCGCATATATCTGCAGATACATGTGGAAGCCACAACGCCCCGACAAGCCACTCTGTGTTTGGTGCGGTCCCTACTCTTAATTCTTAGTCCCCAACATTGGGACATGCAAAGTATGCAGCAGCAGCAGCAGCAGCAGGAAGCTGCTGTACAGCTTACCTGAGCCCCAAAATCTTTTCTTTTATTTGAATTCATATTATTAAAAATGGATTACCATCCAAAAATATAAATAAACATAAAATACTCTTGACACTGATTATACCACATAATTAAATACAGGCATGATATTTGTAGTCCATTCATATGGGCTACTATCGGTAGATATGCTAAAAATCATATTTATTGACTGTGGAGAATATTATTATATATCTACAATCGAGGTACAATTGTCATTTGGAATATTTACTGTGTACTTTGCAAATCATTGAAATTATGTATGTAAATTGAAAATATTGGTATTTGTTCCTATTCAGAATATTGGAGGGCGCTAAGGAAGCCGCATTGGCTAAAAGATTACGCCCGATATTAAATATATAGGAGAGCAAATATCTACCGATAGTAGCCCATATGGATGGACTACAAATATCATTTTATATGCATTTATGTATTTATATTTTTGAATGGGAATTAATTTTAAATCTTGTGCATCCAAATAAAAGAATGAATTAACTTAAATTGTTCACAAATTGTGCAAGGTCAGTTTCATGGGTGGTAAAGGGGAGGGGGGGATATGCCTATTCCCACCAGAATATTTCTTGGATTTATGCAGCCCAGTAACTGTACCAGCCGAATTTAAGGGGGTAGGGTCACACTTTGAGAAGGTAAAAAATAAAATAAAGACCAACACCACAACAAATTTGTTCCAGTTATCATCTTATTCTGTGAACTTCCTGCTAGCTTCCCCTTCTTATATTCTCCTGACTGTGTCACATTCCCCAGATGCACAGGCATTAAGTGATCTCCGCCTTGAGGAGAACAGTCAGCGTACTCTAAGCAGCAAGTTGAACCAGTGTCTCCGGGGCAAAGAGGACCTCCAAGCTAAGCTGTCAGACAGCAGGACTGAGCTGGAGAAAAACCAGATGGAGCTGAATCAGATGACCAGGGAGATTGTGGCTCTGAACAACTCCCTCATTTACAGCCAACAAGATGTTCGAAACTGTACAACCCGTAGAAAAATGTCCGAGGAGAAGCTGAAGGACAACCAATCGCAAGTGGACCAGTGTACATCCACTTTACAAGATGTGAGAAAAGAGCTACGAGTAACAGAATCTAAATTCAACCAATTAGAGAGAGGTAATATATAGATTTATAAAGGGCTTAAAGTGGACCAAAACCCAGCGTGATCGGCAAGAGAATCTAAAAACTTCACAGGCCGATCAATTCCCTCCCCCCAGGGTATCCAAAAGCCCCCCAGGTCGCCCCATTGAGTTACCTTGCTCCAACAGCACATGTGCAAGCCACGCGCGCATACCCGCTATACCTCTAGTGGTTTGTGAATGGCTGGCGCTGGCCTTACACAAAATATTTGACGCTGTGATGTCATTGACTGCGAACTCGCTGATTGGACGAGCAGCCACACATGCGCTGCAGGATCAGGAAGAGGTGAGTTGCGCTCAGCGATCTGGGGGGGTGTCAGAAAGAGGGGCACCCCAATCGGGATAGGGCCAAGGATAGTTAAAATCCTGGGTTTTGGTCAACTTTAAAGGGGTTTCACTCAACAGATGCCTCCCTGTCCTCCCAAGAGGTGTTGTGTGTGGCTCTTATGCGTGAGGACACATTCAGTGCCATCTGACACTAGAAGTGTCCTCACTCATGGGAGCTGGCGGCCATTTTTCTGTAGCCCCGTCTGGGGCCAAATTCAAACACCACTGCCGCACCACCGCCGCTGAGAGAAAGAGGACAGTTATTCGATGTCCGGCTGAACTTTCCGGACGCAAACTTTTGAGGGGTTCGCCAATCCCAAGTGTTCCTCAAAGTCATTGTAATGCTAATTCTAAGAGTATATGTGCAGCCCTTAAATCATACCTCCAAACTGTCCCTGATTTGGAGGGACTGTCCCACATTTGAGTCCATGACCCCCTGTCCCTCGTTGTTCTCATTTGTCCCTCTTTGAGGTGTAGGATGCAGATCTGCATCAATAAATGATCAATGATCAATTGCCTATTTAAGATGTTTATATTGTTTTAACTGTTACAACCTATCCATCTCCTATCAATCTCCTATCCATCAATCAATGAGGAGGAGTGGCTTAATTTAACAATTTCCCCTCTTTCCCACCCTGAAAAGGTGGAAGGTCTGATTAAATGTTTAGGACCAGAAAAATTCACAAATATATGAACTGTAATTGTTTCGTTTATAAGTTCTTATAGTAGTAAGTTGAAGGACATGCCAAAAATACACATTACAATGGTTATTTATACCTTGCTTGCTATGAGTACACTACAAAGGTTTCCAGGCTCTGCAACGACAAAGAAAGCATCAAAAACAACTAAAAAAACAAAGCACTCATTAAACAGTCAAGAATTTTCTGGTTAAAGTTGTCTAGAGAGAATCAGCAGGCTTCCTTTAAACTCCAATGCTTTTGCCATGTGGGCTACAAGATGGCTGCCAGTTCTCATTCAGTCTATTAGTCTGTATCATTTGCTGTCCCAATAAAGGCTTAATTATCCTCTCAGCTGCTTCGTTTGATGAAAACCAGCTCAGGTAATCTCTCACTGGTCAATCTCAAATCAATAGGTAATATGGCTGTAGCTTAATTAGCTTGTCGGTACATGCATGAAACTCAGCTCCGGCCAAAACCTGTTCTTTTCTTAGGTCACTTGACCTTCAGGGAATATTGATTTCAGCCTTCTTGGCTTTGTGCAATTGTCAAGGACGGCTATCCATCAGACGGCCCCCCTTCTCCTGTGCCCATTTACCTGGGGTCCTGGGTGTCGTTCAAATCAGCCTAGAAGATAAGAAATGCACGAGACAGAAGGACACAGTTATTGGAATGCGTTCGTTCATGGAGAGCGCTCCTGGCGCCCCTCCCTTTGACGCACTTTATTTATAGTAAAATTGAAAACTTATGTACATCATATACAGGGGGCATATCATATTAGAAAAAAACTATATCTGGCTCAGTAATTGGTCTGTTCTACCTAACGAGCACACTCTTTGGAATGTTAGGCAGGACACTCAAAGGCGTTGTCCAGCTTCCCAAAGCCATCTTAATCACCGTAATGCATTAGTAGCAGCATATTCTATTATCTTCATAATCCTAAGCATTAATGTCAAGCAAAAAAAGAAATAGAGCAGAGTTAAGAGGCTGCCTGAGGGTTTATTTCACCTTTATTAGCCACTAAGAGTACAATGCAGAGAGAAAGATAAGATAGAGTGGAACAAATGGAGAGAGGGAATGTTCACTATCATATGTTTAATGACCTCCATCCATCACACAATCATTTTGGCCTAAATACACAACTTAGGTTGGCTTTTTGTGCCATAAACATTTAATTTATGAGATTTTTATGATTTCTTGGGAACTAAAGTTATCATAGTTTTTCGTATTCTGCCTTTTTTCTTTTTTATTGTGAAAATAATTAGGGAAAAAACTATATCTGGCTCAGTAATTGGTCTGTTCTACCTAACGAGCACATTCTTTGGAATGTTAGTTACGCCTGGAGGCAGGACACTCAAAGGCGGCGTCCGGCTTCCCAACGCCATCTTTATCACAGTAATGAATTAGTAGCAGCATATTCTATTATCTTCATAATCCTAATCAAGTGGCTGCCTGAGGGTTTATTTCACCTTTATTAGTGTACAATGCAGAGAGAAGGATAAAATAGAGTGGAACAAATGGAGGGAGGGAATGTTCACCATCATATGTTAAATTTATCATTTACGACCTCCATCCATCACACAATCATTTTGGCCTAAATACACAACTTAGGTTGGCTGTTGGTGCCATAAAGATTTGATTGTATGGGATTTTTATGATTTCTTGGGAACGAGCAGGTGGGGGGGGGGGGGGTAAACCAGCGAGTACAGTGCCGGCTCCAGCTATATGTGGGCCCTTGGGCGGCATGGTCTCAGTAAGCCCTTTGTGGTGAAGAGTCGTGTCACATCACCGAGGGACGTCACAAATCTGGATGCCCCCTAAGGATCAGGCTATTTGGACCAAAACTCTAGTTTTGGCCAACTTTGAAGCGCAACAAACCCCTTTAAACCTAAACAAATCTAGATCCTCCTGATTTTGGATGCCCCCTGTGTGTGCCCCCCCCCCCCCCCTTTGTTCATTACTTTCCTGGAACTGGTTGCGTCGCCAGTTTGAGTTACCAGCCAAACCAGGGGGGTTCTTTCACAAACAGGGACATCCCAAATTGAGATGCTGCTCTCTGAGGGGTGCCCTATGGTTTGGAAATGCCCCCTCAGAACATACCCCAATTCTGAGGAGCATTCAAGTTGGAATATATCATGACTCCTGCTTTGGGCTTACTATCCTGAATGCTTGGCATGACAGTGCTGGTGGAATTTGACCTTAATTTACTGGTGTCTAATCTGAATTTGGGCTTGCACATCCAACCTAAAGAGTTTCTGTTAGTAACGTGACTAACTACCATTTTGTGCCATACACCATGAATGAGGAAGTGGTGACTTGCCTATAGTTCCCCTTTAAAAAGAATCTTGTATGTTTCCCCCCTCTACATACAGATTGCCCACATTAATAATCATCCTACCCGCATCTACTGCATTTTCTGATACTTTAAACATCCAAGATGGCGGCCCATGGAATTTCAGGCTGCCTGCAAACAGGA
The DNA here is from genome assembly GCA_027917425.1 of Gastrophryne carolinensis. Lineage (NCBI taxonomy): Eukaryota > Metazoa > Chordata > Amphibia > Anura > Microhylidae > Gastrophryne > Gastrophryne carolinensis. The sequence goes on along the minus strand of CM051234.1, from coordinate 651,258,678 downwards.
AGTGTCTTCTGACTGTGATGCTCTGCATTCTGGGATTGCTGTCCTCTTCCTGACCCAAGCTCTGCTCTGTCTGTGCAAAACTCAGCTATAACCCCTCCCCCCTATACTTTTGACCCCTCTCCTCTCCTCAGTATGCGATGCTACTGAGGCAAGATGGCAGGGCCCGTATCCTAGAGTCCTGAACAGAGTTGCAGGCAGTGGGGGAAAGATTGAAAAGTAAGTGACCAAAAACATGAAATAAATTAATTTTAGATGCTGGGGAAGAGTTATTCAAGGGTTTGGGCTTTTCCTTAAATGATGGTGAAGGTCCACTTTAATCTTACCAATACCTATTGTTTTCCAGATTTGTGCGGCAAGGACTGGGTTCTCTATGGGAAGAAGTGTCTCTGGTTCTCCAGAGATAAACAAACATGGCCAAACAGTAAGAAAAAATGTGAAGGTAAAAATTCAAACATGATTGTGGTGCCATGGAATGACAAAGCACTCAAGGTAATTTTCTCCATCAGGGAAATAAGTTTTATCTGAATCCCCGGCTTTATCTCAGCATATTATGTTGTAATATACAGTATTATCTATTATGTACAAATATATATATATATAGAATCATGCGGCGCATATAAAACAGGTTTAAAATGTATTTTAAACAAAACAGAAATCTTTAGTTCCACTTCAATGTGCCAGACTCATCCCCAACAAGCCCCAGTCCAATCGGGATGCCCCGCTGTGTGAAACTCCCCACAGACCTCACCTTCTGCCCGTTTCAACGGTGCATGCGCGGGTCGCGACCGCCTCTCGCGCTTCCCTCAAGCAGGGCGCGCACCCGAACCAGCCGTTTGTGAATGTCCGGCGCGGGTGCGCTCCCTGTTGGAAGGAAGCGCGAGAGGTGGCCTCCAGCGCGCTCAGAGCCGCTGTGGTTGTCCGTCGCTTGTCTGTACATACCACAGCGGCTCTGAGCTCTCTGATTGGACGAGTGCTCGCGTAGGAGCTGGTTGAGCTGGTTTGGGCGTTCTGGGAGGTTTCACCGATCGGGGTGCCCCGCAGAAGTGGACCAAAACCCAGGATAGTGAAAATCCTGGGTGTTGGTCCACTTTAAAGTTACTCCAAACTCCACATTCATTTTCAATGGAGATCAAATAGCATCCAGCTCCCAGTAGGTCAAGGTAGTGGTCAGTAGTGGTTAGTAGCACGGATGGCAACAAAAAAGAAAAGCACAAACAAATCTAGTGCAACATTGTCGTTAAAAACCTTGATTTTAATCATACAAAATATGCACTTACGGATTTTTCAATATTCTAGAGTGTAGAGCATTACAAGATCATTGAACAATCCCCTTGCTTCCCTCCCCCAATATGGCGGTTAGTGGAGACAATGGAATCGAGTGCCGCACCAAATGATAGTATTGAAGATAAAAGTATCCATAAAATATCCAGTTCCTGTTTAAAATCCTGAAGCGTTTCGCTGTAATACAGCTTTACCAAAGGCTCGCTTTGGTTGGTATAATAGACGTGTCTGTGCTTTGCATGCACTTATTCAGAGGCTTCATGCTAGCAGCAGATTGTAACAGCCAGGCTGCGGCTGATTGTGCAATTGTGACATGAGCTAAACCTGCTGTAACATTTTAGAACAGCCATGGGCCTTCTATTAAAATGTAAAAGCTTGATCCTACATTGCATGCGCGGGCTGCATCCCCCCTCACCTCACCATCTGATTTTGTGTTCGCACGGCAGGCCTTTCTGAATGGCTGGCATTAGTACCTGGGGAAACTGCCAGAGGCTAGTGCTCCACTCAGTTTTACTATTTCGCCATTGTGTAAGAGCAGCTAGTAAAAGCTACATGTAGCGCGATCGGCTGATTGCCTGGCGGCCTACGCACACAAGTCACTCTGAATTTAAAAAGTCGAATCACTAGTAAAACATCTTCAAGAAAATAACACAACAGATATACAATATTAGTGTTGCTTTGGACCCTAGTCTGTTGGGGCTAAGCACCCTTTATGTGTGCTCATACCACATATGAGACCCAGTTCTCTTTTTTTTATAAATGTTTTACACCACTTGAACACATTCCTTCAATGTTGGGGCTGTTTGGTGTTTCCAATACCTAGGTATGATTGCTCATAAGTAGTGGTGGGCGAACCCGAACCACAAAGCTCAGGTTCCCAAACCCAATCACAGACTTCAGCCAGAAGTCCGTGTTCGAGTTCGCCATTCAGCCCAAAACGCGGAAGAGCTGGTAAATGGGCTGCTTTGTTACCGGGATCCGGCCCCTGGTTGGCGGTTGGAGTTCCGACTGTCAAATGGGCCCTGGGCTGGAGCTACAGAAAGATGGCCGCCGATCCCATATGTGAAGATGCTGGCAGCTGGCAATAAAAGTGCCCTCACTCATAGGAGGAGAGGCCATCTTTCTGTGGCCCATTTTACAGCCCGAGCGCCGACTGGGGCATGGATTGCGGGGCTTAGGTAAGTTATTTACAGCCGCTTCCTGCTGCACACAGCTGCTTCCTCTATGCCCACACCCGCCACCACATTTTTTTTTTAACAGCCCCAATTCTGCCTCTGGGGACCCCTTGACAAGCGATCTCTCCTTCACCTTGGTGGGTGAGGCAGGCCTTTCTGAATATCTGGCATTAGTACGTGAGGGAACTGCCAGAGGCTAGTGCTCCATTCAGTTTTACTATTCCGTCAGCTAGTAAAAGGTAAATGTAGCACAGTTGGCTGATTGTCTGGCGGCCCATGCACACAAGTCACTCTGAATTTAAAAAGTCGAATCACTAGTAAAACATCTTCAAGGAAATATCACAACAGATATTAGTGTTACTATAGATCCTAGTCTGTTGGGGCTAAGCACCCTTTATGTGTGATCATGCCACATATGAGCTTACTTTTAGATTGTAAGCTCGTAAGGGAAGGGCCAGGCGTTGACTGGCCATAGAGTGCACAGGGGAAAAAAATCCTGGTGGGCCGCCCGCTTACTAAGTCTCACCCGATACCTAGTCCCACTGAGCAACTCTACTCCCCCAGTTAAAACACCCAAGGCCCGTATTTTGCCCCTGCAATGGTTATAGCTCCAGCATCATGGCTATGGGGGCCATACTCGCTCCAGACACATTATCTGCATTACCATTTCTTTAACTCCCAGGAAGTACCCTGAGGGTGGCTCTCATCAACTCGTGGGCTAGTAATAGTCTGGTCAGGACCAGTATATTCCGGGGATGATTTTTGGCCCCAGTCTGGCGTTAGGCAGGCCTCTCTTGCAAAGGAAAAAGACAGCTCACCGATATGCGACTGTCCTGCTGCACGGCCAGGCATTCCATGCACTTCCAATATTTCAAACAAATCCTCAGCATCCAGATAAAATGTCTTAAATTCTGAAGTTAAAAGGCCTCACAGGTGGCAAACATCCCAAAAAATCACATGAGGTTTATGCTACGCGTTTCAGACAGACAGCTCCTTAATCATGAATATCCTGTTCATTAACACCTTGCTCCATATAAAGTGTAGTGGCCCCTCTCCGCCTCGCACACCTGGAGAACCAACACACCCAGCAAGTCAACCACCACGATATTAACTCACCCTCCCGGACATAGCAAACAGATTCCCTCCATCGGCCCTTTACATGCACTCCATGGCGGCTACACGATCCCACTACCAGACCTCTCCAGATACAACAAGGAACACCGGGGAAACAGCAGCATGCGAACCGGCCAATCAGCTCCCTTGGAAGCTGAATGGCAGATGAAAAGAGCCATTCCCTCATTGCCATGTCCGTGACCACTCCCCACCACTCCCTCCCCAACCTATCAGAGGGGGAAGGGGGAGGGGAGAACACAGACAGAGGGAGCGAACCTTCCGCTCCCACTCCGTTCACCCAGCGGGACACAATGGGTCTTACTAGCGCAGGAAGGGGACAGGCAGCTAACTAACCGGGAGCGAAAAGGCTACCTAGGGGGAGGGGACGAAAGACAACGCGGCTCCCCACCACCAAACACTAATAATAAGAACATTTTAAAAACATTACAATAGACGACAAAGACATTTAAAAGCATTTTACGTCTAACATAACTCATAGGACAATGGTAAAGTTCTCATTACCTAGTCATATACATTATATGTCTCTTCCCTAATACACTGTCTGTCAGTTCTGGTCCATAACACTGTGTGTTTTACTTATCTTGACCTCCTTTAATTTTTACACTTTTACAGCCCCGTGGAATATGATGACGCTCTATAAATAAGCAATAATAATAATAATACTTGTCATCCAACAATCTATCACCTGCAGTTCAGTTCTGCATAAACCAGTGCCGAAACGTTGATCTGTCTGACATAACTTTTTTAATTTAAACATTTTTTTTAGGCTTTTCTGAGTGGAAAAGGAGAAGAATATTGGGTTGGTAAGGAATGGAAAAAATCTGCAGAATATTGGGAATGGCCTTATGGCTATGGGTAAGAATAAAATACTTTACTTACTGAGAGTATCTTATATAACAAAAACACAAAGGGCCTGATCCCAGGTCTAGGTCAGAAATAAGAGCTGATTTATCACAGTATTTATTTTTATCACATTTTTTTTTAGTTTAATCTGATTTTATTAATATGCTGAACCATATGGAGTAATGTATTTATTCAGCTTTACATACTATGTTACTTATAAAATCTAGAAACAATAAAATGTATTACATAGACCCTTACTGCAAAAAGCAAGAGAAGAGGAATTGTACAGATAACCTACGTTAGTAACTTATGCTTAACAATCTGACCCAATACCTATGCATTCCGGCTTTGATTGTCGCATCATGGGAGCTTAAAGTGGACCAACACCCAGGGGTGATTGGCCCGGGAATCTATAAGATTCCCGGGCCGATCACCTCCCTCACCGCGGGGCATCCAAGATCGGGATGTCCCGTGGGGTGAAACCCCCCCAAAAGCCCCAAAAAAGCCTTACCTTATCATCGACGGATCAGCCGCCGCCAGCGCCTCCCTCTAGCAGTGCGCGTGGCCGCGCCGGCCGTTTGTGAATGGCCGGCGCGGGCACGCGCCCTGTAAGAGGGACGCGCGGGAGGCGGCGGCGGCTTATACGTCGCTTGTACGTTTTTTGGGGCTTTTGGGGGGGTTTCACACAGCGGGGCATCCTGATCTCGGATGCCCCGCTGAAGTGGACCAACACCCAGGATAGTGAAAATCCTGGGTTTTGGTCCACTTTAATAAGGTACCTTGTTACACCAGTGCAGGGTCAAGCCATGCATGGGAGGAAACTCAGGAGGGAGTTCGCTCGCATCACTTGGATCCCATTGGAGCTCAACTATGGGGTTTATTCATGAAGGGATAGCGCCAGGTAGCGCCTCGTAGCGGCAGGCAGCACCTGGTGAACGCCGGGCCCTGTACGCAAAACCACATTTATGAAAGCGAATCTGATGAGCTACTTTAACAGCGCCAAGTAGCGTAAGATTCATCATTACAGGCGGTTCAGCATAAAGCACAAGGCGCTCTAGCTTCCAGAGAGCCGAGTATTACCTGTCGCTACCTGTCGCTGTCCCATACATTTCAGTGGACGTTCCTTTTCTTCTGTTTAAACGGGGGTTTTTTTATTTACATTTTTTTTTCTCAAATAATTGTGTGACGTCTCCTGGCCTAGAAAAAGTCTTTTTGAAAAAAACTTTTTTGACTTTTTATATTTTTATGCAGAATTGTCATTACAGGTCTGGCACTAAAGTGTTAATGTCACAGTGTTATAACAATGTCATTCCATGTGTTTTCGCTTTGTCACTGGTGGATATGTGTTAAAAAACAGACTTTAGACATTAGAGGGACCTTGGGTATTTATTGTAGGAGACTAGAATAAGCCTTTGTCAATAGGGATTGTTATAATCCACCACGTACTTCTTCATTTTTGTTACCCAAAGATTTGCACGCTTAAAGGAGCAGTATCGCGAAATTTGCATTAAAAAAGATAAATAATTAAATAGCCACACAATAGCTTCTAACATGTGTATAAATAATCTGGCGATAGAAAAAGGAAAAAATATCTGCCTCTCTTTTAAATTGTATAATGACAATGGCTCAGTCCATTTGCTGAATAGGGGGATCTGCTGGGTTGTATTTAGTGAGCTGCTTCATTTAGCCCACTGGTCTCCTAGCAACACTTTACCTCAGAGGCTGACACTGTAATCAGTGGTAACGGCTGTGTGTGTGAGCTGCTGCTTTTGTTATGAGACCAGGTGACTCAAATGTGTAAAATCTATACAAAATAAACTAAACTGACTGAAAACGACTGAAATTCTTCTTTCAATAACTGTGCAGGAAAATCTAAAGGTATTAAAGTGGAACAAAACCCTGAGTTGCCGACCCTTCAGTCTATAAGACCCGGCCATTGACCTTGCCCCTTGGGCATTCTAAATCAGGATGCCCCACTATGTGAAACGACCCCTGGATAACCACAGATCCCCCCATTTTTCTGGCGCGCTCACGCAGATAGTCATTTAGACAGGCCGGGCGGCCAGGAAGGTTACTGCTCAGGCTCCCCATCTGCGTGCAAACAGAGCTGATTGGATGAGAGCCCGCGCATGCGCTGTGGGACAGGGAAAGGTACGTTTTCACAGGCGAACTTGGGGATTTCACATATCATTGCATCCCAAGTCGGGATGCCCCTAGGGGCACAAAACAAAACTCCAGGTAGTGAAAATCCTGGGTTGGGCTTTGCTCAAAACACACAAAGCTGAAAGAAAGATCATATGGAAAAATGTGTTGAGAAAAGAGAGAGAAAATGGTAAACTGAAAGATTCTGCAGCAGAGCCAACATGAAGGGAAAACTGTCAAAATCAGCTAAATGACTTCTAGAGCTTTTCTCTCTTGTTTTAGATATATAAGTTCTGGCCTGGCAATGTTGCAATGTTGTTATCTTTTGCTGGACGGCTGCCAGCACTGAACAGCTGATACTTTGATACATTGTTTCACCCCTCTCCTCAGCATGGAACAGGCCAGAGTGTCGGGTTCCGACACTCAGAAGACATAAACATGAGCTATTAGTCTCCAGCTGCTCAACACAGACATCATTTTTTTCTAAATTTGTAATTCTTACTCCAACACTTACCTACATTCAAAGTACCATTTAAATATAAGTCACCAAGAAAAATTCGCGATACTGCTCCTTTAAATGGAGTTTGGCTGCTGCGGCCTTTATTTTTTGTGCACTTGGACCCTTATATTTGCAGAGAAACTCACAGCCTGTCTGACGCACCCCCGCGCCGCCATGACACTTCTTCTCATCTTACACGGCTGTATAACGCTCTCTTTACAGGTGGAGCAAGTATTATAAAATCAGTGGAGGACATTTGGAGCCTGTTGATGATGATTATTATTACGCACCAACATACAGATGGATCTGTGAGAAGCAGCTCGTATTAATGTCACAAGGAAAGTCTCCCTAACATAGGACGATGGCTGCTGGAATAAAAAGCAGAAGACTCTGCAGCGCAAATAAAACTCCCGACAACTATTTACATATTCAATGCTAATCATATATATTATTTGTCTTTCTCTTACTGGTTTATTTTCACTTATAATGCACATATATACACAGTCTAAGGTATAGAGGAGCACAAAATACTCACCTGGCAGGGGAGACACCAAGATCCAGGGGCATAGCTAGGGAGGGCACGTGCCCTGGGTGCAGCAGGTCGGGGGGAAGCTAAAGGGGGGTCTGAGCACAGGTGGGGGGAGGGGGTGTTATTATGGATCTTTGCCCCAGGTTCCAGAAAGCCTAGCTACTCCTCTGCCATGATCACCCAGGTGAGGCTCGGCCATTGCACTCCGGCTGAGCCGAACCCTTCAGTTTCTTCAAATGCTGGAAACTCGACCGCATCATTTCTGTTAGTGGAGGACTACGTTCGCACTTTTCACCATGGTTTTAAGGGGTAGTCATGGCCTCATGCTTAAATGTTGGAACAGCTTTAATACAACTACAGACTGCATGTGACTGTCTGCTTGTTAGGCTGTTGATAAAGTTAGTTTAAAAGAAAAAACAGGAAGTCTTAGGCAGACCACATGACTGTATGCATAGTGTGTTAACTTCTAACAGAATGGAACTGTCTTGCTTTGCTCCATGTTGAGATATCTTTCTGATGTATCCTGTTCACATTTATGTTCCTGATTGTTGCTGATTAAACAGACGCTGTTCCTGCACGCTGGAAGATTGTCGTGTACAATCCACTGCCAACAGGTTATGGACAGGGGTGGGATTCAAATTTTTTTATCAACGGGTTCCCTATACTTAGCTGTCAGGGGCACTTTCCCCAAGTGAAGCAGGTCAGGGTGGCACTAAATGCGGGTCTGAGCACAGTTGGGGGGCGCCATTTTGGATCTTTGCCCCGGGTGCCAAAAAGCCTAGCTACTCCTCTACCATGATCACCCAGGTGAGGCTCGGTCATCGCACTCCGGCTGAGCTGAACCCTGCAATATCTTCAAATGCTGGAAACTCAACTTGTTGATAAAGTTTGTTTAAAAGAAAATCAGGAAGTCTTATGCAGACCATGTGACTGTATGCATAGTGTGTTTAACCTACTAACAGAAAGGAGCTGCTCTATGTTGAGATATCTTTCTGATCTATCCTGTTCACGTTTATGTTCATGATTGTTGCTGAATAAACAGCCGCTGTTCCTGCATACTGGAAGATTTTCGTGTACAATCCGCTGCCAACAGGTTATGGGCAGGGATGGGATTTAAATGCTTTAACAAGGGGTTCCCTATACTTAGCTGTCAGGGGCACTTGCCCCGAGTGCAGCAGGTCTGGGGGGCGCCAAAGAGGGGCACCATTTTGGATCTTGCCGCGGGTGCCAGAAAGCCTAGATACACCTCTGCTATGTTCACCCAAGTGAGGCCTTGCACTCCGGCTGAGCCAAACCCTGCAATTTCTTCAAATGCTGGATAATTGACTGCATCATTTCATTAGTGGAGGACTACATTCGCACTTTTCACCATAGTTTTAAGTGGTAGTCATGGCCTCATGGTTAAATGTCGGAATAGCTTTAATACAACAACTGCATCCTGTATGTGACTGTCAGCTTGTTAGGCTGTTGATAAAGTTAGTTTATAAGAATAACAGGAAGTCTGTTGTTTAACCTAAGTGTGTTTAACCTGCTAACAGAATAGAACTGTCTTGCTTTCCTGTTCACGTTTATGTTCCTGATTGTTGCTGAATAAAGAGCCGCTGTTCCTGCACGCTGGAAGATTGTCGTGTATGATCTGCTGCCAACAAGTTATGAGCAGGGGTGGGATTTAAATGTTTAAACAAGGGGTTTCCTATACTTAGCTGTCAGGGGCACTTGCTTCTTCTGAAATGCTTCTTCAAATGCTAGAAACTCGACTCCATCATTTCTGTTAGTGGAGGACTACGTTCACACTTGCCCCCATGCTTTTGTAGTGGACCAAAACCCACATTGATTGGCCCGATCGATTCCCTCCCCCAGGGTATCCAAAATTGGCATGCCCTGCTGTGTGAAACCCCCCAGGTTGCCCCTTACACTTACCTTGTTTCCCGGTCCAACGGCGCTAGTAGTGGCCGCATCACCGCTATCCCTCTAGCAGGGCTTGTGCCCATGCCAGGCATTTGTGAATGGCTGGTGCAGACACGCTCCCCATTAGAGGGAAGCAGTGGATGCGGCCGTCAGCGCGCTCAGAGCTGCTGGCCATAGACGAAGCCTTAGACGACGTGATGTCAGCAGCTCCGAGCGCTCTGACTGGACGAGCGGCTGCACATGCACCGTAGGACTGGAAAGAGGTGAGTTGGCGTCGGAGATCTGGGGGGTGTCACACAGCGGGGCACCCCCGATCTGGGTACCCCAGGGGAGAGGACCAAAACCCAGGATAGTCAAAATCCTGGGTTTTGGTCCACTTTAAGGGATAGTCATAGCCTCATGGTTAAATGTTGAAATAGCTTTAATACAACTACAGCCTGCATGTGACTGTCTGCTTGTTAGGCTGTTGATAAAGTTAGTTTAAAAGAAAAACAGGAAGTCATACAGGAAGCCATGCAGACCACGTGACTGTATGCATAGTGTGTTTAACCTGCTAACCTTGCTTTACTCCATATAGAGATATCTTGCTGATGTATCATGTTCACGTTTATGTTCCTGATTGTTGCTGAATAAACAGCTGATGTTCCTGCATGCTGGAAGATTGTTGTGTACAATTCGCTGACAACAGGTTATGGGCAGGGGTGGGATTCAAGTGTTTTAACAGGGGTTCCCTATACCTTTGGGGGTGGCTGACACAGAGGTCACTGGTGAGCGGCAGGTGACAGGCAATGCCACGGTACTCAATCCTGGGATCCAGTAAGTTTTACATAATCAGAGTAGTCAAGTAAGTCAGCCCTTACCCCACAGACGCTGATTGCTTATTTCCTGTGCTCTACCATTGGCCAGAAAGGCCGATTAGAAGAAAGTCGTGCCATTGACTCCTTAAAAAGGTGATTGGCGACATTACATGCAGTGGGCATCCCAAATCAGAGTAAAAATCCCGGGTTTTTCACGGCTGGTGGCAGTCACTGACCACTTTTTAAAGCAGATGCTTCTTGCTGGGCATTGTAGTTTACCAAAAAGTGGTGGTGGCACCAGCATGTCAAAGCGGACCAATACACTTGCCAGACGACCCTACAGTCAAAAAACTCCAGTGCTGGCTGCTCGCCTCCCCACACCCCAAGGGCATCCCAAATGGGGCAAGGGGCAAGCAGCCAGCACTGGAGTCTACTAGGGCTGGTAAGCAAGGGTTTTGGTCTGCTTTAAATAATATCTATTGGACCCATCCACCTCGTCCCCCATAATGCAGAGCACACAACTTAGAAGTGCGTTGTTTTTTTACCCAAGGTTTCAGGCAAGTCTCCTCCCACAGTCCCCACCGCACCAGCAGTTCAAGGCGGACCAAAACCCTTGCCAACCAACCCTAGAGTCTAATAATCTCCATTGCTGCCTGCTTCCCTCCCCCCATCAAGGGCATGACAAATTGAGGAAGAGGTGACCAGCCAGCACTGGAGTCAACTAGGGCTTGTAAAAAGGCACTTTGGTCCGCTTTTAATAATATTTTATCGGTCCGATCCATGATCCACTCATTTAATGCAACACAGAGCGCACAGCTTAGAATTTTATTTTTACCCCAGGCAATAAGCAGCCACGTCTTTTTAGGTCTCCTCACACAGGCCACGCCCACCCACGCTCCTTATATAAGTGCGCGGGGGACAACACAAGCTTGCCTGCGGAGGAGAAGAGTAGGGGGGGGTAGCTTGGCTCGGGCCAATGTGGCGGCTCAATCAGGCGCAGCAGGTCAACGAGTAAAAGTCTTAAAGGAGCCACAGCACTCAACCCTGTTAGCTTGCAGACCAACCTAAAATCTGTCTCTAAATCTGGTTAAAAACAGAGGACTCGGTCCACACACATCTGCAGAAGTAGCTTAAGCTGCACCACCAAGCGCCAAGGTGCCTCTGTGGGGTGCAGTCCTAACTCTAATCTCTGAGAGTCCCATTTGGGCCATACAATGCAATAGGTAAACTGGGAGCAGGCTTATCTGAGGTTGCCCTATAACCTCGAGTGCAGCCCATGGGATGGAAGGGGTCGAAGACCTCACAGTACAGCCTCAGACCCCACACCCCATGTGCCTGCACAAATTCAGAAGAAACAAAGGAGGAATGGCAGCCACTCAGACCATTTTATAACTAACCTGGGAGGTGCACGTTAGCAGGGCAATTAGGATACAAAAGTCTTTGTATGTCCCAAATGGGGCACTCAGAGAGTTAGGACGGCACCCCACAGAGGCACCTTGGTGCTTGGTGGTGCAGCTTAAGCAAACTTCTACAGATGTGTGTGGACCGAGTCCTTTTAACCAGATTTAGAGACAGACTTTAGGTTGGTCTGCAAGCTAACAGGGTTGAGTGCTGTGGCTCCTTTAAGACTTTTGTATCCTAATTGCCCTGCTAACGAGCACCTCCCCGGTTAGTTATAAAATGGTCTGAGTGGCTGCCACCCCTCCTAGGTCAAAGAGTAAGCTGCACCACTGCTAGAAATCACTGAGCGATCCAGATCGCATAATTTCCCTGTGCCGGTTCAGCGTCGAGCACCATTATTTAACAGCTGGATCTGTTGAACTGGGCCAAACCTGCTAAATCCCATCCCTGGTTATGGGCCCAGAACTGGAATAGCCCAGAGCAGAAATAGACCAGACAGGGATTTTCCCAGTGCAACAGTGATTCAGAGAAACGTGAGAAACAGAGAAGCACTAACAGCAATCCTGCCAAATTCATGGTGTCATGTCTGACTAACCAGAACTACCAGTCCTGGAAATTCAAGGTCAAGTAGCTACTGATAAGACGTGGACATTAATTAAGGAACCTACCTTATCCATTACCAGATGATTGGTTAGAAAAGGATCAGAAAGCACAGATCACTATCTCCATCCGATCATAGATGAGAAAGGAGATGTGGGATGAGTTACATGAAAGATCAAACCTTAGCAATAAGCTATCTAATGAGAAAACTGTATCAGTCTAAGCTAAGTGAGATCTAGATTATGCAGTACTATCTCTATAGTCCTCTCTATGGAGTGCCTCAGAGGCATTGGGAAAGAAATGAAAGATTTTCATGTTGCTGCACTTTTACTGAGTGGTCTTCCAGAAAATTATGACACTTTTGTCACTGCACTAGATGGCCGGCCTATATTTAAGGCAAACTTGTGGATGAGTACAAGAGAAAAGCACAGTGTCTATAAGCAAAAGTAATGAATCCAGAGCAGAGGCAGCATTGCAGACAAAAAATAACAGCTATCTACAGGAAATTTATGAATGTTAAAAGCCTGGTCACATAAACACAGACTGCCGGAAAGCTAGAATCATCTTCATCATCATCTTCATCTTCAGAAGCAGAAAAGTCAGCAACGGGTTGATTCTGATACTTCTGAATATATCAAGGCCAATGAATGTATCAAAGCTGTGCTTAATGCAAACACAGGCTCAGCTGCAAGGAATGCATGGTGTATAGACTCAGGAGCAACCAGTCATATGACACAACAAAAACTTTTTCTCTAACCTTGAAGAAAGCAAGTCAGAAAGAGTTATTTTAGCTTATGGTCACTGTTAGGGCGAACGCTGCACGCCCATCTAGCAGCACTTTACTTACCTCCATGGCTGCATCCAGCCGTCATCCATTTTGTAGCACTTCCCTCATGGCTGTTCCCAGCTGTCTCCCTTCCCCTCATGCTTCCTTCTCGCATGCTCAGGTGCGAGCACGTCTCTGTCCACTAGAGGGTGAGCGCACTGAATTCCAGAGATTTAAAGGGCCTGTACAGCACTGATTGGTGCCTAGTCATCCAAGCCTGCATCCACTTCTCCTATTTAAAGAGGCACTTTTTGAAGGACTGTCCTATTCGCCCTCCACGTCAGGGAAATGAGCACACCTAGTGGCGGTGGGAGAAGCGTCCCTGGGTGTATGTGCTTCCTCTCCACAGCTCACTGTTCCTGTTCAACTTTCCATCTCACCTTCCACCTCCCTGAATTTAACCGCCTTTTTGGACTCGGGCTCTGCAGAGAACTTTATAGAGGCTGCCTTGATCAATAAACATAATATTCCTGTGAATCGCCTTGCAACACCCGTATTTATCACCAGTCAATGGTGATAGGCTGGACTGTACTGTGCGCTATCGCACCATTCCTCTCCAATTAAAAATTGGACTCTTCCATCAAGAGAACGTTGAGTTCTACATCCTCCCTAATTGCACCTCTCAGATTCTTCTAGGCCTTCCTTGGCTCCAACGTCATGATCCCACGCATGACTGGACCACCAGCGATATCAAGACTTGGGGTGCAGCGTGCTTTAAGAGGTGCTTGAAGTCTGTTCCTGTTCAACCCATTCCTGCTTCAGCACCATTACCTGGCTTGCCTGAGATCTACCTGACCTATGCTGATGTATTCTGCAAGAAACAAGCGGAGGTACTTCCACCTCATCGCCCCTACGATTGCCCTATAGACCTCCTACCAGGTACCACTCCTCCTCGTGGCCGAATTTACCCTCTCTCGACTCCTGAGACTCAAGCCATGTCGGAGTATATTCGAGAAAATCTTCACAAAGGGTTCATACGAAGTCTTCCTCTCCAGCAGGCGCGGGGTTCCTCTTTGTGGCGAAAAAATATGTCTCTCTTCGCCCTTGAAGTGATTACCGTGGCCTCAATAAGATTACCGTTAAAAAACGCTACCCTTTGCCCTTGATTGCCGAATTGTTTGACCAACTGCATGAGGCCAGGGTCTTCACCAAGCTTGACCTGAGGGGAGCCTATAATTTGATACGTATACGCGAGGGCGATGAATGGAAGACTGCCTTCAATACCCACGATGGCCACTTCAAATATTTAGTGATGCCCTTCAAATATTTAGTGGTGCATTTGGCAATGCACCCCCAGTATTCCTGGAATACGTTAACGGCATTTTTGGGGATTTGCTTTACTCCTGTGTAGTTGTATATTTGGATGATATACTCATCTTTTCATCTAATCTAGAAGAACATCACGGTCACGTCCGGCAAGTCCTGTCTCGTCTCCGTCAACACCATCTTTACGCCAAGTTGGAGAAGCGTCTTTTTGATGAAACCGCCTTACCCTTTCTTGGATATATTGTCTCTGCTCGTGGTCTTCAGATGGACCCCAGCAAGTTAAAAGCATTTTTGGATTGGCCCCGTCCTATTGGCCTGCGAGCTATTCAACGTTTTCTGGGCTTCGGCAATTACTATCGGCAGTTTATTCCTCACTTCTCCACTGTAGTGGCACCTATTGTGGCCCTCACGAAGAAAAGCGCCAATTCTAAGTCTTGGCCTCCTCAGGCAGAAGAGGCCTTCATTGCTCTAAAAAAGGCCTTCTCCTCTGCACCGCTGTTGTCTAGGCCAGATCCATCTCTGCCTTTTGTCCTAGAAGTAGATGCCTCCTCCATTGGAGCCGGAGCGGTGCTCACTCAAAAATCGTCTACTGGCAGAATTCTCACCTGCGGGTTCTTTTCGAAAACCTTTTCTCCAGCTGAGAGGAATTACTCCATTGGAGATCGGGAGCTACTCGCCATCAAGTTGGCGTTGGAGGAGTGGAGACACCTCTTAGAAGGTTCTGCCCATCAAGTATCCATCTATACTGATCACAAAAATCTATCTTATTTAGAAACTGCCCAGCGATTGAATCCACAACAAGCTCGTTGGTCGTTGTTTTTCGCTCGATTCAATTTTCAAATCTACTTCCGGCCAGCCGCTAAGAACATCAGGGCGGACGCCCTTTCTCGCTCCCCTGACATCTCTGGTGTAGAATCCACCCCACAACATATCATCTCGCCTGAACGCCTTGTCCACTCTGCCGCTGCTACTCTTGTACAAGCGCCTCCGGGAAAGACCTTTGTGCCAGCTCGCCAACGTCGCAAAATATTAGAATGGGGGCATTCTTCCCATGTAGCCGGCCATGCCGGCATCAGGAAATCTTGTTCTATCATTTCTAGATATTATTGTGGCCTTCTTTTGAAAAGGATGTAACCGAATTCGTTCAGGCCTGTACCACCTGCGCTCGCGACAAAACCTCTCGCCAAAGGCCTGTTGGCCTACTCCATCCTCTTCCTATTCCAGATACCCCATGGACACATATTGCTATGGACTTTTTTACCGACCTCCCTTCTTCGCATGGCAATACTGTTATTTGGGTGGTAGTGGCTAGGTTTTCTCAAATGGTGCATTTTGTTCCTTTGCCCCGATCTCCCGTCGGCTCCTCTGTTGGCAAAATACTTCCTGAAGCATGTCTTTTGACTTCATGGATTACCTTCACACATTGTCTCAGACAGAGGGGTTTGTTTCCAAGTTTTGGAGAGCTCTTTGTAAACAAGTGAAAATTAAACTGGACTTTTCCTCCGCTTATCATCCCCAGTCTAACGGCCAGGTGGAAAGAGTCAACCAGATTCTCGGGCATTATCTTCGCCCTTTTGTTTCTGTGCGTCAAGACGATTGGGTCGATCTGTTGCCTTGGGCGGGATTCTCGTATAATTTTAAGGATGAGGAAGTCCCCGTTTTTGGTGGTGTACGGCCATCAACTCCTTCCGCTTCTGCCTTTATCCATGTCCTCCGGAGTGCCCGCCGTGGATGACATCACACAGGATTTCTCCACCATCTGGCAAGAAACACAGCGTTCCCTTTGTCAAGCTTCCGCCCGTATGAAGGTTAGCGCTGATAAAAAGAGAAGAGCTCCGCCTGTTTATTCTCCAGGAGATAAGATGTGGCTGTCGGCAAAATACATCCGCTTCAAAATTTCTAGCTACAAATTGGGCCCCGTTACCTGGGTCCTTATAAGATCAAACAACAGATCAATCCAGTTTGTTAAAAGCTACACCTACCAAAATCACTGTGAATTCCCAATTCTTTCCACGTTTCCCTGTTGAAGCCAGTTATTTTCAATCGATTCTCTCCTAAAACCTTGGTGCCTGCCCCAATCTCTGGTACCTAGGATGCCTTTACGGTGAAAGAGATCCTGGCCTCTAAGCTCTCCAGAGGTAAAAGGTATTTTTTAGTTGACTGGGAAGGCTGTGGACCTGAAGAAAGATCTTGGATTTTCTTGGCCCCAAGAAGAAGGGGAGACCCAAGGGGGGGGGTACTGTTAGAGTGAGGGCTGCACGCCCATCTAGCAGCACTTCACTTACCTCCATGGCTGCATCCAGCCGTCATCCATTTTGCAGCACTTCCCTCATGGCTGTCTCCCTTCCCCCCATGCTTTCTTCTCGCATGCTCAGGTGTGCGCACGTCTCCGCCCACTAGAGGGCGAGCGCACTGGATTCCTGAGATTTAAAGGGCCTGTACAGCAGATTGGTGCCTGGTCATCCAAGCCTGCATCCACTTCTCCTATTTAAAGAGGCACTTCCTTCCTTCAGTGCCGGATCTTGGTCTCTCCATGCTTGTTGAAAGTCAGACATTCTTGGATTGCTCACCCGTCCTCTGCCTGTCCCCGACTCTGAACCTTTGCTGCCTGCCCCGACCTCGGATACTCACCTTTACCGGGAACTTGTGCTGCCAGCCCCGATCTCTGCCTGTACTTACTACGCCTTTTGCCTGCCACTTGTGTACCTCGCTGAACCTCGGCTGACTGTGGGATTGGGCCGCTGTTGGGGGGTAGCGACCTGGGGGTCACTCGCCGCACAAGACCAACCTGCCTTGCGGTGGGCTCTGGTGAATACCGGTGGCCACTTAGACTCCGCTCCCCTGACACGGTACCCGCCATCGGTCCCACAGTTAAAGCGGATCCACACCGAGTCCGCTCCACCCGGTCCGTGACAGTCACTATATGACTTTTAGAAGGTGTGTCGCGTTTCCCCATTGCAAACCAGAAAGATCCCAGTAAAGGATGTGTTATATGTTCCCAGTCTTGAAAGCAATCTTTTTTCAGTGAAAAAGCCCACTAAACAGGGGAATGTAGTTACTTTTAAAGATGACAGCTGTATCATTTCAAAGGAGGGACACACTCTAGCAGAAGGGGACAATTAAAGGTGAATTTATCAGCTAAACTGCAAGGAAAGTGTGTTCAGCACTAGACAAGATCTGCATAAAACTGTATTCATGTATGGAACAGGCGTCTTGGGCATAGACACCCAGAAGCCGTAAGGAAGCTAGCTCAACAACAGCTTGCAGATGGAATTGCAATAGAGCAATGTAGTCAAATTAAGTGCAATAGTTGTCTGAAAGGGAAAAATGTACAGAAAATATTTTCCTAAAAAGGTAAAATGTACAAAAAATCCTTTCCTAAAAAAAGCAGCACTAGATCTGCACAGCTACTGTATTTGATATACACAGATGTATGTGGTCCAATTAGTGTTCAAACTGGCACAGAGATATTTTCTCACATTCATTGATGATTTTGCAAAGATGAAGTGTCACAGAAATTAAGAATATCTTGTTGTAGTGTTTAACACATTTGGAAGATTGGCAAAAGCACTGCGTGCAGATAATGGAACTGAATATACAAACGACAAGGTGGCAACCATTTTGAAAAAGGAAGAAATCATGCTCCATACTACTATTTCATACAACCCAGAACAAAATGGACAGAAAGGACTGCTTGCTCTGTGAAACTGCAAAAGGTATGCTGTTTGATGCAAACCTACCTAAAATAATTTAGGAAGAAGCCACCATGACATCATGCTATCTTCAAAACAGACTGGCAGGTAGAGCTACAAACAAAACTTCATATGAGCTATGGAACTGCAAGAAGAGAGACATGAAGCACCTCAGGATATCTGGAAGCAAATCATTTGTGCATGCTCTCAAAGAAAAACACTCCCAGTGGAAATCTCATGCAGAAGAAGGGATCCTGTTTGGTTATAGTGAACCTCAAAAGGTTTACAGAATCTTGCACCTAGAAACCAACACAGTAACAATCAGCAGAAATCAGCGGAGTAGTGATTCATGAGAACTTTGTATCACTCAAATTTCAAAGCCTTATGGCCGCAGGCTTTTCTGCCCCCCCCCCGGGCTTTAAGGAAACAGGTAATAGGGGAGGCTCGGGATTAATGATAAGTCACCCGCTAGCCGCAGGTAACTTGGCAGACCCCCAAGCCTTGTGAACTGATATAGGGGTCTCATGTATCACTTACTAGTTCACAAAGGGTTAAATGTAAAACACACACACACACCACAAAAAATTAAAAGTATTAAAATTTTCTTTTTTCTCACCTTCGATTGCCAGCTGCTGTGTCCCTTGAGGATCCGATGACAGATCCGGTGATCGCTGGAGGGGGCGCATGTGCAATAATGCGCGTGTATGCGCATTGCAGATGCGCAAAAATGCACTCGCTTTTGCGCATGCGCAGAGGCCTTTAAATACTGGCGAGCCCTGAGCTCCATTGCCAGTTGGTCATTTCTCCTGCTTGTTCCTGAGTTCCAGTCATCCATTGCTGTGTACCGACCCGGCTTGATCCTGACTACTCTCCTGTTCTCCTGACGACCTCGGCCTGTTTACGACTCCGATCCTGAGCTGCCTGCCCACGACCTCGGCTTGTTTACGACTCCGATCCTGATCTGCCTGTCCACGACCTCGGCTTGTTCTACTTTCCAGTCCAGCTCTGGTCTGTCTTCTGCCCAGAACTTGGCAATACTCACTCCTAGGTTGCCTGACCTGCGGCCCTCCAGCAGCCCAGTCTATCCTCACCATTAGAGGCTCTAGTGAAAACCAGGTTGGTCCTTAGATTCCAGGCTTTTCGGTTGAGAGGTGAGCCGGTTCTTAGTCTCCGCAATCAGGGTTCACACCCGGTAGCCTGACAGTACCAACTGGCCAGTAATGAGCTCTGGCGGAGATCACCCGGCTTTCGATGCCTTGGTCCAGCAGATGACCGCTTTGACTCAGGCAGTTTGCAATTTACACGGGAGATTTTTACAGCTCAAGTCCCGCTTGGATATGCTACAAGCCAGCCTTCCTGCCGCTACTAACCCCGTCCTGCCATCACCTTCTGTCATGCCTGTGGCTGCCGATAATTCCAGCTCTGCATCCAGTACCTTGGAACCCCGCATACCCTTGCCTGAACATTTTTCAGGGGATCGAGAACTTTTGTCTATTAAACTAGCCCTCGAGGAGTGGCGGTACCTGTTAAAGGGAGCGGAACATTCTATCCTTATCCTAACCGATCACAGGAATTTATAATACCTACGCTCTGCCAAACGTTTAAAACCTTACTAAGCTCGCTGGTCATTGTTTTTCTCTCGCTTCAATTTTCATGTCACCTATCGGCCTAGCAGCCATAACATCAAGTCTGACGCTCTGTCCAGGTTGCCTCTTCCAGACTTTTCTGATGAGACTGATTCCTCTGAGCTACCAATTCTCTCTGAAGGACACTTTGTGGTGTTAGAGTCTGAACTTATTTCCCAGATTCGCAGAGCTTCTTCTGAACGACCAGTAGAAGATTGTGAAAATTTGCCTTGCTCCCACGGCTTGTTTATTCATCAAGGCAAGATATTTGTGCTCAAGACCTCCCGAACTGCAGTTTTACAAACCTTCCATGACCATCCTCTGGCAGGACACTTCGGCCTACGTAAGACTCAAGAATTGGTTCATCGACACTTCTGGCTGCCTTCATTAAAGAAAGACTGCGCTTCTTTTATTGACCATAGTCAAGTCTGTGCCCGGAGCAAAGGTTCATCTACCAGACCTATGGGATTGCTTCTTCCTCTGCCGGTGCCTGAGAGACCTTGGTCCAACATCTCCATGGACTTCATTGTAGAGTTGCCTCCTTCTGAAGGATTTACGACCACCCTAATGGTAGTGGATAGGTTTTCGAAGATGGCTCATTTTGTTCCCTTCGGGAGGTGGTCAGGCTACATGGCATGCCCACTGAGATCATCTCGAATCGAGGATCCCAATTCACTTCCTGATTCTGGTCACGTCTGTGTGAGTCCCTCCAAATTTCTCTGGCACATTCCTCCACTTATCATCTGCAGTCGAACGTGCATGCTGAACGTACCAACCAGACACTGGAACAGTACTTACGTTGCTATTCTTCAGCCCTCCAAGATGATTGGTATCAACTACTGCCCCTGGCAGAATTTGCATATAACAACTCTTGCCACAGCTCCACTTCCAAGTCACCCTTTTATGCAAATTATGGGTTTCACCCCAATATCTTACCCGATCTTCCAAGGGATATCAATTTACCAGCCACCCAGGACTTGGCTTCTTCTTTGGCTGAGACTCATCGAGAGTTAAGAGAATGTCTCTGTAAGGCTCAGGAACAATATAAGAAGAATGCGGATCTCCATCGTCAACCATCTCCGCTATACGCAGTCGGTGACAGACTGTGGCTGTCCACTCGAAACCTTAGGTTACGTTGCCCGACTAAGAAGCTTGGCCCTAAATTTGTCGGTCCATTTGTGATCAAGAAACTTATCAACCCAGTGGCTGTTGAACTCCGTCTGCCCTCCATATTCATCCTGTGTTTCATGTTTCCTTACTTAAACCAGCACTCTCCACCGAATCCTCTGGTGACTGTTCTGATTCATTGCTTGAGGATGACTCAAATGAATATGAGGTTGAAAAGATTTGGATGTTATTGAAGTGGGGCTTCAATATTTAATTAAGTGGAAAAACTATGGGATTGAGGAGAATTCGTGGGAGCCGTCTAGAAATGTCCACGCTCCTCGCCTGATTAGGGACTTTTATAGGTCCCACCCCGAGAGACCTGGTCCTAGAGCTGGCCGGAGACCTCCCTTAAGGGGGGGGGGGCATTGTCATAGAACCAGGACCGTTCCTATGATTTCCCAGCAGAGGGCGCCAAGGTTACCCGTGCACTCGCATTTTCGCAATAGAAATAGTAGGGCCAGTAAGAGTGCGAATAGGCGCGCACATTTGTGCGCAATATAGGCCAATGGATTTGTGCGCATGTGCGATAATGCACATGCGCATTGCAGATGCACAAAAATGCGCTTGCTTTTGCGCATGCGCAGGGGCCTTTAAATACTGGCGAGCCCTGAGCTCCATTGCCAGTTGGTCTTTTCTCCTGCTTGTTCCTGAGTTCCAGTCTTCCATTCTTGTGTACCGACACGGCTTGATCCTGACTACTCTCCTGTTCTCCTGACGACCTCGGCCTGTTTATGACCTCGATCCTGATCTGCCTGCCCATGAACTCGGCTTGTTTTTGACTCCGATCCGATTTTGACTGATCTACCTGTCCAGGACCCCGGCTTGTTCTACGTTCCAGTCCAGCTCTGGTCTGTCTTCTACTCCTAGGTTGCCTGACCTGGGGCCTTCCTGCAGCCCAGTCTATCCTCACCATTAGAGGCTCTAGTGAAAACCAGGTTGGTCCTTAGATTCCAGGCTTCTCGGTTGAGAGGTGAGCCGGTTCTTAGTCTCCGCAATCAGGGTTCACACCCGGTAGCCTGACACAATGTAACTGTATGCATAGTGTGCTTAACCTGCCAACAGAAAGGACCTGTCTTGCTTTGCTCCATATAGAGGTATCTTGCTGATTTATCATGTTCCGGTTTATGTTCCGGATTGTTGCTGAATAAACAGCAGTTATTCCTGCACGCCGGAAGAGTGTTGTGTACAATCCGCTGGCTGGGACATGACTGATTTGTGCATGATCAGGGCACCTAACCCCCCAATCGCTCCCTGGGCATAGTCGATGTTAGGGCAGCCTATCTCTCAGGGCATGCATGTGTAAACAATGGCTTTAGGGAAAATTAACATTGTTAAAATATTATGATATATATATATATATATATATATATATATATATATATATATAGTCAGGATCTGGGGTGCTAACGGCAATGACTCTGGAAACAGTTCTTAGGTGAAATAATACGCGGTTTATTGAAGTCCAACAGAAAAATCTCTTAAATTCAGAGTAACATGCAGGGTACAATGCAGTACAGTCAGCAGTTTCCTCACCAGCTTTAGCAAAGTCCAGTGTCTGATAGGTACAGAGTATTGCAAGTCCTCGATATCACAGGTCCACCTTCAGGGCATACAAGCCCAGGCTGCTAATCCACAGGTTAAAAAAACATAACACATGAAGTTCAGACCTGTAAGTTTTGGGAGCAGCAAGGCACGGACTCCTTATCCCAGTCTCTCCTTCTCCACACTAGAAGCCTCAGCAGCTCCTTTTATTAGGCTTCCATCCTTCAATTAATCTAATCACCTGGAGAGACCTGGGAGTAGGGGAAAAACCCGTAGAGGACTGGGGATGTGGACTGGAGCTTTGTTATCCCGGCATGGCTGAAAAAAACAAGGCAAATGTAGACACTATCCACAACTTTTCCATACACTTTACCTATATATATATTTTTCTCTATGTATAATTAGTTGCACTTGACCAGTCATACGTAGGTCAGGTCATTCAAGCATTCAAGCAGGTGTCTATCACAAGCCCAGAGGCTCTTCAGCCCACTTTCCTTCCCCCACTCTGCTATCTGATTCCTTTCCCCAATCTGCTATCTGATTGCAAACACATCAATAGGAGGTATTCTGCCCAAAACCATCAACAAACAACCAGTTTATAAAGTTATAAAAATCCCTAAAACCAAAGCCATAATTGACCATCCCGAGATATAGGGGCGACTATCAGAGTCAGAACTCAGATAAATGGGTATCAGGGGTATTTATCATAAACAGAGGGTCGATGGATCGCTGTGTAGTTGCCTTTGGCGACAGCATCAAAGTCCACACCAGGAAAACCAGTTTTGAAAGACTTCAGAGGCAGATGGAATATTTAATCAAAACAGCTTGGAGGGAAGAGAGGGAGGCTCAGTAAGGCAGCTCTAAGCTTTGCAGGAGGGTAAGTATGCTAAACCCTTGCTCTTTATGATACAAGTATAGGTATAAGTTTATTCTATCATGGTGTAGTGGAAACAGACGGCAACAATGGAGACGCAGGTCCAAGAGAGGATCAAGCGCCTGCGAAGCCCAACCAAAGGCAGTGAAAGCGTCATCCAGTGTAGTAAATGGGTCACTGAAAGATGGTCGCTGGCAGGGATGAGCGAACCGGTTCCGACGAACCGGAATTCGCTCCGAATTTCAGGGAAAATTTGATTCGGCACGAACCCGAATTTTTTTTGGTTTGTGCCGATCGAATTTTCCCTGAAATAAAAAAAAAAAAATGCCGGCATGGTGAGAGCGGCCGCTGACAGCGTAGCCGGCCTGCCCGCTCCCACCATGCCGGCATTTTTTTTTTCGATTTCTTGGGGAAATTCGGCGAATCGCCCGAATCGAACTTTCAAGAAGTTCGCTCATCTCTAGTCGCTGGCTTAATGGTAACTGGTAAGAGATATTTTTGAATGTTTACTACATACCACAATATTGTCGTAGTCACTAATGCGTAATTCCCCTTTTCATGCATATTATTAGACGAGATACAAATTATTCTCTACTTCCCCCTTTAATACCGTAAATCACTCTGTTATTCCTCGTCTGGCTCTCATGGCGCACACCGTCACCTACGCTGACCTGAAATTCAGAGACCCAACACTGACAGAGGGTGAATATAAATATATATAATAATATAATATAATAGTATTTATAAATATATTAATGTCTATTATATTGTAAATTATATTATGTTATTTGTCTTACAATGTAACATAGTACAGTACTGTATATTTTATGCTGCATCAAATAATCTTACTTTGACTTTAGGTGCTATGAACCTCATTGGCCACCTCTCTCCAGTTAATTACCTGTAGGCTGGAGAAATGATGGGACTTACTAAGGGCTTCATCAAGGGATAGCGCCAGGTAGTGCCTTGTAAGCAGCAGGTAGCGGCAGGTGAACGCCGGCCGCGGCACGCAATTACACATTTTTGAAGCCGATTCTGGTAAATCACTGGAACAACGCCATGTAGCGTCCGAATCATCATTACAGGCGGCTCAGCGTATATCGCTGGCTGAAGCTTCCAGAGCCAGGTATTACCTGTCGCTACCCGTCGCTCTCCTATACATTTCAATGAACGTTACTTTTCTTCTATTTAAAAAGGGTTTTCTTTTATTTATTTTTTTCGTTTTTATTATCAAATAATTGTGTGACCTCTCCTGGCTTAGAAAAAGTCAATTTGAAAATGTTTTTTGATTTTTTATATTTTTATGCAGATTTGTCATTACAGGTCTGGTATTAAAGTGTTAATGTCACAATGTAATAACCAAATAAATCCATATGTTTTTCGCTTTGTTACTAGTGGATATGTGTCCAAAAATAGACTTTAATCACACAGCGTCTGGTGCTCTGGGCTACAGCGACACAATTTTGAGCGCCGGCGCTGTGTGAGGCTGTTTTTTGGATGAATATGGTTTGAGTCGCTCACACTGACCAGTCGCTACCGTTCGCTCCAATACAGTGCAGGACTGGTGTTATAGCGACTCGCACATCAAATTCATCAATGCTGGCAATACACAGCGACTGAGGCGCTCTGTAATAGCGATTCATGGCCAATCAGAGCAACCACTAGAGGTCACTCTTAGCGCCGCTGTACAGATGCTCATCTGGCGCTAGTAATGAATCAGCCTGTAAGTGTGGCAGCACAGGGAGATAGCGGCAGGTAGCGACAGTTGAGCGACTATAGCGGTATTTTCACAGCACCCGCTAGTAGTCGCTGTGCTTGGCCGTTGTTCGGTTGTTGACAGCGACTCAGTCGGTGTGCAGTAATGTTGAATATTGGGTGAGGAGTCGCTATTTGACAGGTTCCGCGCTGTATGGGAGCGCATGATAGCGAATGGCCATAGAGAACGGCTCCCACCATATTCATTAACAAATCACGCTCAAAAAATTCTCGCGCTGTGAAATGCTTGTTTAAACCCCAGAGCGCTGGCGGCGATGTGTTAAAAGTAGTTTTTTAACCCCCAAACAACCATATTTTTGGAAACCAAAAAAAACAAGTTTATAAAAACATTTTGTAATATGAATACATTAATATCAGACCTGTAATATCAATTCTGCACAAATTTTTTATTTTTTTCCCTTAAAAAAAATATCTAACATGGCAGAAGTGGTCACAGAATTTTTCACATTTAAAAAAAAAAAAAAACATTAATAACAATTAATTATGAATATTTAAAGATTGTTCCATTGAAATGCATTGGAGAGCGCCAGGTAGCGAGAGGTCATACCTGTCGCTGTTCAAGGTCGGACGCTGGCGCTGTGGGCTGAGGCTGGAATAATGATGAATGAGTCGCTATATGGCGCTATCTCAGTCGCTAAGCAGGATTGGCTTGATAAATGTGTGATTGTGGAGGGGAGCCGGCGTTCTCGTGGCGGGGCCCGTCATTACCGGCCGCTCACCAGTCGCTACCTGTCGCTATTCCTTCATAAATAAGGGCCAAAGTGTGCTAAATAGAGGATAGGTGTGCTGCAATGCACCCTTCTAATACAGACAGGAAAAGGGAATCCCACTATTATCCTCAAAAAACGGCACCACTACAATAATATAAGATTAATTAATAAATTATTTTATTCATCCCAAATTTTTTTTTGTGCATATAGAGACAGACACTTTAAAAACCTCATTAAAAAACATAAACACAAGACGCAGGAGGAGGAAAAGGGCAGGAGGGAGGAGGGAGGGGGGGGGAGCGGAAAGCTTGTCCTGGAGAAGTAACGCGTCGACATCGCACGTGCGGTTGTGTGGGGGGGATGAGTTGATGGCCATTTGATATGTGAGTGATTTTTCTTTGTTATTGATATCTGTCTTTTGGCTCCTGGCTGTCCTCTTATGTTTATATTAGCACATTATGCACTTAGCACTTTAAAGTGGACCAACACCCAGGGGGGATCGGCCCGGGAATCTATAAGATTCCCGGACCGATCAGATCCCTCCCCGCGGGGCATCCGAAATCGGGATGTCCCGCGGGGAGGAACCCCCCAGGAGGCCCACAATCCTTACCTTACCGGCGATCCAACGGCGCATGCGCGAGACGCGGCCGCGTCTCTCGCTTCCCTCTAGCAGGGCGCGCTCCCGCGCCGGCCGTTTTGTGAATGGCCGGTGCAGGCCGAGCTCCCTGTTAGAGGGAAGCGAGAGACGCAGCCAATGACAGCGCTCTGGTATGCGCGTCCAAGCAGCTTTGGACGCGCATACCAGAGCGGCTCTGAGCGCTGTCATTGGCCGGACGAGGTCACGTGGGAGCGGGGAGAGGTGAGTTTTTGCGGCGATCGGGGGGGTTTCACACAGTGGGGCACCCCCGATCGGGGTGCCCCACCTAAGTGGACCAACACCCAGGATAGTCAAAATCCTGGGTGTTGGTCCACTTTAAGATAATATTGGCACAAGTATTAGGTATTGAGATTATCAAGTAGTTAGCGCTATTAATTATTGTTTCAGCCGGACTACAATTTACAGATTTCTCCTATTAATTATAAATGTATTAATTATTGCAGTATAGTAGCTATCATCCTTTGGGGGGGCTTTTGTTGTTCCCTTCCCCCCCCCCTCCCTCCTCCCTCTTGCCCTGTTCCTCCTCCTGGGTCTTGTGTTTATGTTTTTTAATGAGGTTTTTTAAAGTGTCTGTCTCTATATGCACAAAAAATGTTTTTGGATGAATAAAATAATTTATTAATTAATCTTATATTATTGTAGTGGTGCCGTTTTTTGAGGATAAATTGGTTGGGAATAGTGGGATTCCCTTTTCTTGTCTGAACTCTCTATATATCATTTAACCTCAGTATGTAAGAATCAAAAAATTGCCAATGTTAAAAAAAGGTTTAATAAATATAGCAAAAATAAGATCATATGCAAATACGGTAGACTTAAACTGGCTGTTTATTTATTTATATTATTATATTATTATATTATTTATTTAAATTATTTATTTATTTATTTATATTATGGTTCCATAATAATACTAACTGGCACCTTTAGCCTGTAAGCCAATAATCCTCCCTTTTTGCAGCTCTGATAAATCATCCTTTTTAAAGAGGAACAACACGCAAGCATTTCACTGTCCTATGTGTCGTTTCTCTCAGGCAGGGCATCCTAATCTGGGATGCTCCGCTTTGTGTATCCCCCACAGTTATACTAATCCACTCACCTTCCTGGTGTTCCCACGATGCAGGTTCATATGAGACCGAGTGTGCTGATTGGCTGAGCGGCCCGCTCAGCCAATCAGCTCATCCGATTTCACTCAGTGACTAAGCAGCAGAGCAGAGACGAGTGCGCCCCAATCCCCCACTCAGCTTTCAGCTGTGACATGCCCATGCCTCCCATTCAGAGAGACCCGGCATTGGCGTGTGATTATAGAATAATGCCCTTATTCATCAAGCGATAGCGCCAGGTAGTGTCTGACGAGCGCCAGGTAGCGGCAGCTAACGGCGACTACCGACTCAAGTACGCCCGCGGCGGTCACAATGACGCATTTATCAAGCAAAATGAGGCTAGCGCCGGCGAGAGCGACGGCTAGCGCGGCATTCATCATGAAGCCGCCTGGACCGAACAGCGCCGCTGCAAATTCCCTCACAGCGCCAGGTATGAGCTGTCGCTCCCTGGCGATGTCCAATGCATTTCAATGGAGCAAGCTATAATTAATCATAATTAATTGGTATTAATTTTTTTTTTTTTTTTTTTAATGTCAAAAATTCGGAGAACACTTCTGCAATGTTAGGAATTATTTTTAAGTCAAAAAAAAAAAAAAAAAAAAAAAGTGCAGAATTGATCTAACAGGTCTGAGATTAATGTATTCATATAACAAAATGATTCTAAAAACATGTATAATGTTACATTAAAAAAATATGGTTGTTTAGGGGTTAAAAACTAGTTAATACAGATCGCCGCCAGCGCTCTGGGGTTTAAACAAGGAATGGACAGCGACAGCACATTCGGAGCGTGATTTTTTGATGAATATGAAGCTAGCCGTTCGCTCTGGCCATTCGTTGTCAGGCGCTCACATACAACGCTGGACCTGTGAAACAGCGACTCCCCAGCCCGTATTCAACATTACCGCACACCGACTGAGTCGCTGTCATCAAGCTAACGCCGGCCAAGCACAGCGAATACTGGCTGGCGCTGAAAAAAGAGGTCATACCTGTCGCTGTTCAAGGTCGGACGCTGGCGCTGTGGGCTGAGGCTGGAATAATGATGAATGAGTCGCTATATGGCGCTATCTCAGTCGCTAAGCAGGATCGGCTTGATAAATGTGTGATTGTGGTGGGGAGCCGGCGTTCTCGTGGCGGGGCCCGTCATTACCGGCCGCTCACCAGTCGCTACCTGGCGCTATCCCTTCATAAATAAGGGCCAAAGTGTGCTAAATAGAGGATAGGTGTGCTGCAATGCACCCTTCTAATACAGACAGGAAAAGGGAATCCCACTATTATCCTCAAAAAACGGCACCACTACAATAATATAGGATTAATTAATAAATTATTTTATTCATCCCAAATTTTTTTTTGTGCATATAGAGACAGACACTTTAAAAACCTCATTAAAAAACATAAACACAAGACCCAGGAGGAGGAAAAGGGGCAGGAGGGAGGGGGGGAGCGGAAAGCCCCGTTTGTCCTGGAGAAGTGACGCGTCGACATCGCACATTAGGTATTGAGATTATCAAGTAGTTAGCACTATTAATTATTGTTTCAGCCGGACTACAATTTACAGATTTCTCCTATTAATTATAAATGTATTAATTATTGCAGTATAGTAGCTATCATCCTTTGGGGGGGCTTTTGTTGTTTCCTCTCCCCCCCCCCTCCCTCCTGCCCTTTTCCTCCTCCTGGGTCTTGTGTTTATGTTTTTTAATGAGGTTTTTAAAGTGTCTGTCTCTATATGCACAAAAAATGTTTTTGGATGAATAAAATAATTTATTAATTAATCTTATATTATTGTAGTGGTGCCGTTTTTTGAGGATAAATTGGTTGGGAATAGTGGGATTCCCTTTTCTTGTCTGAACTCTCTATATATCATTTAACCTCAGTATGTAAGAATCAAAAAATTGCCAATGTTAAAAAAAAGGTTTAATAAATATAGCAAAAATAAGATCATATGCAAATAAGGTAGACATAAACTGGCTGTTTATTTATGTATTTATATTATTATATTATTATATTATTTATTTAAATTATGGTTCCATAATAATACTAACTGGCACCTTTAGCCTGTAAGCCAATAATCCTCCCTTTTTGCAGCTCTGATAAATCATCCTTTTTAAAGAGGAACAACACGCAAGCATTTCACTGTCCTATGTGTCGTTTCTCTCAGGCAGGGCATCCTAATCTGGGATGCCCCGATTTGTGTATCCCCCACTGTTTTACTAATCCACTCACCTTCCTGGTGTTCCCACGATGCAGGTTCATATGAGACCGAGTGTGCTGATTGGCTGAGCGGCCCGCTCAGCCAATCAGCTCATCCGATTTCACTCAGTGACTAAGCAGCAGAGCAGAGACGAGTGCACCCCAATCCCCCACTCAGCTTTCAGCTGTGGCATGCCCATGCCACCCATTCAGAGAGACCCGGCATTGGCGTGTGATTATAGAATAATGCCCTTATTCATCAAGCGATAGCGCCAGGTAGTGTCTGACGAGCGCCAGGTAGCGGCAGCTAACGGCGACTACCGACTCAAGTACGCCCGCGGCGGTCACAATGACGCATTTATCAAGCAAAATGAGGCTAGCGCCGGCGAGAGCGACGGCTAGCGCGGCATTCATCATGAAGCCGCCTGGACCGAACAGCGCCGCTGCAAATTCCCTCACAGCGCCAGGTATGAGCTGTCGCTCCCTGGCGATGTCCAATGCATTTCAATGGAGCAAGCTATAATTAATCATAATTAATTGGTATTAATTTTTTTTTTTTTTTTTTTAATGTCAAAAATTCGGAGAACACTTCTGCAATGTTAGGAATTATTTTTAAGTCAAAAAAAAAAAAAAAAAAAAAAAGTGCAGAATTGATCTAACAGGTCTGAGATTAATGTATTCATATAACAAAATGATTCTAAAAACATGTATAATGTTACATTAAAAAAATATGGTTGTTTAGGGGTTAAAAACTAGTTAATACAGATCGCCGCCAGCGCTCTGGGGTTTAAACAAGGAATGGACAGCGACAGCACATTCGGAGCGTGATTTTTTGATGAATATGAAGCTAGCCGTTCGCTCTGGCCATTCGTTGTCAGGCGCTCACATACAACGCTGGACCTGTGAAACAGCGACTCCCCAGCCCGTATTCAACATTACCGCACACCGACTGAGTCGCTGTCATCAAGCTAACGCCGGCCAAGCACAGCGAATACTGGCTGGCGCTGAAAAAATCACGCTACAGTCGCTCATCTGTCGCTACCTGGCGCTATTGATGAATCGGCCTCTAAGCATGTGTATTATAATTGTATTTGTGTGTAATGTATAGTCCAAGGCCTGATTATAGAATAAGCATGTGTATTATAATTGTATTTGTGTATAATGTATAGTCCAAGGCCTGATTAGAGAATAAGCATGTGTATTATAATTTTATTTGTGTATAATGTATAGTCCAAGGCCTGATTATAGAATAAGCATGTGTATTATAATTGTATTTGTGTATAATGTATAGTCCAAGGCCTGATTATAGAATAAGCATGTGTATTATAATTGCATTTGTGTATAATGTATAGTCCAAGGCCTGATTATAGAATAAGCATGTGTATTATAATTGTATTTGTCTATAATGTATAGTCCAAGGCCTGATTATAGAATAAGCATGTGTATTATAATTGTATTTGTGTATAATGTATAGTCCAAGGCCTGATTATAGAATAAGCATGTGTATTATAATTGTATTTGTGTATAATGTATAGTCCAAGGCCTGATTATAGAATAAGCATGTGTATTATAATTGTATTTGTGTATAATGTATAGTCCAAGGCCTGGTTATAGAATAAGCATGTGTATTATAATTGCATTTGCGTATAATGTATAGTCCAAGGCCTGACTATAGAATAAGCATGTGTAATATAATTGTATTTGTGTATAATGTATAGTTCAAGGCCTGATTATAGAATGAGCATGTGTATTATAATTGTATTTGTGTATAATGTATAGTCCAAGGCCTGATTATAGAATAAGCATGTGTATTATAATTGTATTTGTGTATAATGTATAGTCCAAGGCCTGATTATAGAATAAGCATGTGTATTATAATTGTATTTGTGTATAATGTATAGTCCAAGGCCTGATTATAGA
The DNA here is from genome assembly GCA_027917425.1 of Gastrophryne carolinensis. Taxonomy (NCBI): domain Eukaryota; kingdom Metazoa; phylum Chordata; class Amphibia; order Anura; family Microhylidae; genus Gastrophryne; species Gastrophryne carolinensis. The sequence goes on along the minus strand of CM051234.1, from coordinate 651,227,029 downwards.
ATAAGCATGTGTATTATAATTGCATTTGTGTATAATGTATAGTCCAAGGCCTGATTATAGAATAAGCATGTGTATTATAATTGTATTTGTCTATAATGTATAGTCCAAGGCCTGATTATAGAATAAGCATGTGTATTATAATTGTATTTGTGTATAATGTATAGCCCAGGCCTGATTATAGAATAAGCATGTGTATTATAATTGTATTTGTGTATAATGTATAGTCCAAGGCCTGATTATAGAATAAGCATGTGTATTACAATTGTATTTATGTATAATGTATAGTCCAAGGCCTGATTATAGAATAAGCATGTGTATTATAATTGTATTTGTGTGTAATGTATAGTCCAAGGCCTGATTATAGAATAAGCATGTGTATTATAATTGTATTTGTGTATAATGTATAGTCCAAGGCCTGATTAGAGAATAAGCATGTGTATTATAATTTTATTTGTGTATAATGTATAGTCCAAGGCCTGATTATAGAATAAGCATGTGTATTATAATTGTATTTGTGTATAATGTATAGTCCAAGGCCTGATTATAGAATAAGCATGTGTATTATAATTGCATTTGTGTATAATGTATAGTCCAAGGCCTGATTATAGAATAAGCATGTGTATTATAATTGTATTTGTCTATAATGTATAGTCCAAGGCCTGATTATAGAATAAGCATGTGTATTATAATTGTATTTGTGTATAATGTATAGTCCAAGGCCTGATTATAGAATAAGCATGTGTATTATAATTGTATTTGTGTATAATGTATAGTCCAAGGCCTGATTATAGAATAAGCATGTGTATTATAATTGTATTTGTGTATAATGTATAGTCCAAGGCCTGGTTATAGAATAAGCATGTGTATTATAATTGCATTTGCGTATAATGTATAGTCCAAGGCCTGACTATAGAATAAGCATGTGTAATATAATTGTATTTGTGTATAATGTATAGCCCAGGCCTGATTATAGAATAAGCATGTGTATTATAATTGTATTTGTGTATAATGTATAGCCCAGGCCTGATTAGAGAATAAGCATGTGTATTATAATTGTATTTGTGTATAATGTATAGTCCAAGACCTGATTATAGAATAAGCATGTGAATTATAATTGTATTTGTGTGTAATGTATAGTCCAAGACCTGATTATAGAGTAAGCACGTGTATTATAATTGTATTTGTGTATAATGTATAGCCCAGGCCTGATTATAGAATAAGCATGTGTATTATAATTGTATTTGTGTATAATGTATAGCCCAGGCCTGATTAGAGAATAAGCATGTGTATTATAATTGTATTTGTGTATAATGTATAGTCCAAGGCCTGATTATAGAATAAGCATGTGTATTATAATTGTATTTGTGTATAATGTATAGCCCAAGGCCTGATTATAGAATAAGCATGTGTATTATAATTGTATTTGTGTATAATGTATAGTCCAAGACCTGATTATGGAGTAAGCATGTGTATTATAATTGCATTTATGTATAATGTATAGTCCAAGGCCTGATTATAGAATAAGCATGTATATTATAATTGTATTTCTGTATAATGTATAGTCCAAGGCCTGATTATAGAATAAGCATGTGTATTATAATTGTATTTGTGTATAATGTATAGCCCAAGGCCTGATTATAGAGTAAGCATGTGTATTATAATTGTATTTGTCTATAATGTATAGTCCAAGGCCTGATTATAGAATAAGCATGTGTATTATAATTGTATTTGTGTATAATGTATAGTCCAAGGCCTGATTAGAGAATAAGCATGTGTATTATAATTGTATTTGTGTATAATGTATAGTCCAAGACCTGGGCGAGGGGTCACTCAGACTTTGTGTATTCCAGTTTTATTGGGGGTTCTATTTGTGGTTCTTCCTTCTGGGAAGTCAAAAGCCTTTGTAGCAGCAGGATGTGCTGTCTCTGGAGCCACCATAAAACCAAACTGAGATAAGGGACCTGGAAGAGAGATGCCCTCACCAGCTGGGGTTAGAGGGGAGGGGGGATGAAGCTTTTCCCTTCTAAATTTAGCTAATAAAACCTAATGCTAAGGACATTCTTCAGTCATAGAAACTTGAGTCACGAACCTCTGTCACAAGCCTGTGGCAAAAGCTGGACAAAAGACTCTAAGCAACAGCTGGAGACTCACTCACAAGGACTGCTACGCCATTATGCTGTAAGGACTTTCTTTTTGTTTTCTGAACTTGTCTTGCTGAACTCTTTTATGTATTTTTGTACTTGTTTGTCATTTGTTTCTGTATATTACATCTAGCACTGTGATACCTTTTTATCAGATTATAAATGTTTAAACAATCAGCTCTGGCCTTTGATCTCTAAATACATGAGCTCGACTGAAGGAAGCTCTGGTGACACACGTTTATCAAAGGGTTAATTTGGTGACTTGCTGGGACTAGTAGTGCATACCCAGGGGTCTGGTGGCTTTGACCCTTGCACCATCGCACTCTCTAGCGTCTTGGCTGGGCTGATAGAGTGCGATCGTGACAGTGCGTACACAGCTAGAGGTGAACAGGCATGCGGTCGAGACATGGCGAAGTCTCCAAGGAACAGGTAAGTGGATCTGGCAATGTGGGGGAGGGGGTCACACAGCAGGGCATATCAATTTGGGATGCTCTATGGAGTGGGACTTGGACTGCCCTGTAGTCTACAAGACTATGAAGTTCCTCTTTAAAGTGGAACAACACCCAGGCGATTCGGCCCGGGAATCTATAAGATTCCCAGGCCGATTCGATCCCTCCCCGCGGGGCATCCGAAATGGGGATGCCCTGCTGTTTGAAACCCCCCAGGACACCCGCTAACCTTACCTTACTCCCGGGCCGTCAGCGCATGCGCGGGCGGCATCTCGCACTTCACTCTAACAGGGCGTGTGCGGTTCACAAATGGCCGGCGCGTACACGCTCCATTAGTGGGAAGCGCGAGATGCGGCCGCCAGCGTGCTCGGAGCTGATGTGGTTTGACGCCGCTTTGACACGTATACCACAGTGGCTCTGAGCGCACTGATGGGACGAGAGGACGCGCATGCGCCGTAGGAGAGAGGTGAGTTTTATCCGAAAAACTGGGGGGTTTCATATAGCGGGGCACCCCCAATCGGGTTGCCCCGGGGAAGTGGACCCAGGATAGTCAAAATCCTGGGTGTTATTCCACTTTAAAGCAGACCTTCACTCTGAATAGAAGCCTATGTTTCCCCCGAGATTGACCACATTAAAAATCATCCTACCTGCATCTATTGCATGTTATGAGCCTTTAAACATCCAAGATGGCAGCTCATGGAGCATCAGGCAGCCTGCAAACAGGAAGTGTCTTCTGATTGTGTCGCTCTGCATTTTGGGATTGCTGCCCTTTCCCTGACCCCAGCTCTGCTCTGTCTGTGCAAAGCACAGCTATAACCCCGCCCTCCTGTACTTTATCCCGCTCTCCTCTCCTCAGTATGTGCTGCTTCCGAGTCAAGATGGCCGTGCCCGTAACCTAAAATCCTGAACAGAGTTGCAGCCCAGTGGGGGAAAGAATAATAAGTGACTAAAAACATTAAATATATTAATTTTAGATGCTGGGGAATAGTTTTATAAGGGTTTGGGCTTTTCATTAAATTATGGTGAAGGTCCGGTTTAATGTATTGCCTATTAATCATCTGTACCTTGATAAAGTGGCCTGTGAGCGGGGGGCCACGAAACGCGTTGGGGGGATTGTCACTCAACCTTGGCATTCCTGGGGGACACTCAGAGCTATAGACTCAGGTGACGTGTATGTTTATGATTTACATTGTTTGTTGTATTCTGATAATTGAGTCTGTTTTTTTTCTTGCCACATGTTATATTAATAAGATTGTATTTGCACAAATTTAGCACTAATGCACTTTATGGATTGGTTGTAATATTGGCACTTTATTGAAATATGATGTTTATAGGATTGGGATTATGGGTGTAACTGGGATGCCCCTGGGAATGTGCGGTCTAGTCTTATATGTTTTTTAACTGTCTGTTATGTGATTCTTATGGGTATTTGTCAATAAATAATCTATGAGTTCATGATATATATTTAGTTGATTTATTGATTACCGTGGAGGGGGTGCAGTGGTTTGGAGCTATTCTGGGGGAATTGCTGGATTCACCATTACAATATTGCCTATTAAGGCTTACCTAAACTAATGTTAAACAGGTTCAAACGCACCATATATATATATATATTTTTTTTTTTCATATATAATCACATACGTAACCTGAGAGTCATATATTAGATGATTGTGTGTCACACATCTTAGCAAAGTCAGGTTATAGAATGTCATGGAGCAGAGGGGGGGATTCCTGGAAGCCCCTGACCAGCCGATGTTCCCGCTGACCTACCTGCGGAATTTTCCGGTGGAAGTTCTGGAGCTCATTCCTTCTGACCTTTCTTCATTGTAGATGGTGTCACTGAGTATGAGGCTGAGGACGGGCAGTATGAGAACGTTGATGGCCTGCAGCCCCCCGGGGAAAAGGAAAGAAGAAGACCTCCTCCAGCAACTCCTCCAGATAGAGAAGATCTCCTGATGGCAGGTGGGTTCCATCGCAACAGGTCTTTATCTTTTTTATGCAAATGGGGAAAAAATAGGCCCCGCCCCATTTTCTTTATCATATGTTACTTAATATTTGATAGATTTCTATTCTGTTCCCCATTTTGGCTTAAGAAATGTCAAAGTGGACCAAAACCCAGGATTTTGACTTGGTTATTTGGTCCTTGCCCCACTGCGTGAAACCCCCCAAATTGCTCACTTCTTCCTGGTGCCAGTCGTCCAATCAGCGCGCTCGGAGCCGCTGACGTCACATTGTCTAAGGCTTTGTCTAAAGCCAGTGGCTCCGAGCGCTGATGGCCGCATCCCCCACTTCCCTCTAACAGGGAGCGTGCCCCAGCCGGCCATTCAGACGGATAGCAGGGATGCGGGTGTGGCTCATGTATGCACTGTTGGACCGGGAAGCTTGATCATTGAGTTTATTCAACTTGCAAACTACACTTCAGATGATCAAATTCCCTCTCAGTTTTGTATTTACTGTGATTTAAGGGCTAAATCACAGTTAGAAGTGTAAACCTTCTAACAATGGGTTGTAACAAAGTTAACAAACAAGACACAAGACCTAAACAGCAGAGGTAAACAGCAAACACATCTTCAGAGATAGACAATGGCAGCTATAACTACAAGGACAGGTATTGTGATGACAAGGACAAAGCTATATTTCTCAGTAATTAAGTCAACTCAGACTAAAAGAAGGATTTAAATTTCTATAATACTGTTAGGGCGAGCGCTGCACGCCCATCTAGCAGCACTTCACTTACCTCCATGGCTGCATCCAGCCATCATTCATTTTGCAGCACTTCCCTCATGGCTGTTCCCAGCTGTCTCCCTTCCCCCAATGCTTCCTTCTCACATGCTCAGGTGCGCGCACGTCTCCGTCCACTAGAGGGCGAGCGCACTGGATTCCTGAGATTTAAAGGGCCTGTGCAGCACTGATTGGTGCCTGGTCATCCAATCCTGCATCCACTTCTATTTAAAGACGCACTTCCTTCCTTCAGTGCCGGATCTTGGTCTCTCCATGCTTGTTGAAAGTCAGACATTCTTGGATTGCTCACCCGTGTACCGACCTCTGCCTGTCCCCGACTCTGAACCTTTGCTGCCTGTCCCGACCTTGGCTACTCACCTTTACTGCGAACCTGTGCTGCCAGCCCCGATCTCTGCCTGTACTTACTACGCCTTTTGCCTGCCACTTGTGTACCTCGCTGAACCTCGGCTGACTGTGGGACCGGGTCGATGTTGGGGGGTAGTGACCTGGGGGTCACTCGCCGCACAAGACCAACCTGCCTTGCGGTGGGCTCTGGTGAATACCGGTGGCCCCTTAGACTCTGTTCCCCTGACACGGTACCCGCCATCGGTCCCACAGTTAAAGCGGATCCACACCCGAGTCCGCTCCACCCGGTCCGTGACAAATACAAGTTAGCTTTTGATAAACCATCAGTTTTATATAAAAACTGGCAGGTTTTTATTTGTTATACAAAGTATAACAGCTGATTACTATAGAAACAATTAAGATATATGAATTGCTATTTGGCTTAAATTATGTAACACAATGGGCCTCTCAGCAGGCTTTTTAGAATTACTCATCTTGTTTGTTATAGTCTAATCAGGAGGGAAAGATAGCCCATCCCAAAGAATTAACATCACATCTGAATATATTGCTCCCTGAGCTTTGTTCCTCTGTATAATCAAGTACCAACCATGACCCTTTTTGTGTTAACGTTAATAACAAAATGCCTTTTACTTTAGTTGCATTCATTTTTTTTATTTTCGTATAAGAGTTAACTTTTCTTTTTATTATGATTTTGCTATTTTTATTCTGAATACCCCCATTTGAAGCCTATGGCATGATACTTTTCCTTCATCTCAGGCCTCTGGAAGAGATCTCCCTACCTGTTCCTGCCCTTCCTCCTGCTCTGCCTGACCCTGTGTGCTACTGTGATCGGCCTGGCTGTGAAGTGTAAGTATTCCCACAAGCAGAAGTCTAGTTGCGTGCAGCTCAGGTGAATAAGGATTGTGCAGCTTACCTGTAGTTATTAGGGAATAACAACATGTTTTTTTAGACAGTTTATTAGGAGGCCGATTCATTAATAGCGCCAGGTAGCGACAGTTGAGCGACTGTAGCGGTATTTTCACAGCGCCTGCTAGTAGTCGCTGTGCTTGGCCGTTGTTCGGTTGTTGATAGCGACTCAGTCGGTGTGCAGTAATGTTGAATACAAGGTGACGAGTCGCTATTTGACAGGTTCCGCGCTGTATGGGAGCGCATGATAGCGCCTGGTCAGAGCGACCGGCTCCCACCATATTCATCAAAAAATCATGCTCAAAAAATTCTCGCGCTGTGAAATGCATGTTTAAACCCCAGAGCGCTGGCGGCGATGGGTTAAAAGTAGTTTTTTAACCCCCAAACCACCATATTTTTGGAAACCAAAAAAAAAAAAGTTTTTTAAATAATTTAGTAATATGAATACAATAATATCAGACCTGTAATATCAATTCTGTACATTTTTTTTTTTATTTTCCATTTAAAAAAATATCTAACATTGCAGAAGTGGTCTCAGAATTTTTCACATTAAAAAGAAAAAAAAAACATTAATAACAATTAATTATTAATATTTAAAGATTGCTCCATTGAAATGCATTGGAGAGCGCCAGGTAGCGAGAGGTCATACCTGTCGCTGTTCAAGGTCGGACGCTGGCGCTGTGGGCTGAGGCTGGAATAATGATGAATGAGTCGCTATATGGCGCTATCTCAGTCGCTAAGCAGGATCGGCTTGATAAATGTGTGATTGTGGTGGGGAGCCGGCGTTCTCGTGGCGGGGCCCGTCATTACCGGCCGCTCACCAGTCGCTATTCCTTCATAAATAAGGGCCTAAGTTAAGTCACAATATCTGATCATCTGATACAGCACCTCTACCTCTCGGATCCCGCAAGCAGCGTATTTCGTAGGGAGTGAGGTCATCTAGTTTCTGGTGACGCCTCTTTTAGAGATTTTGGAGGATGAAGTAGACAGTTGGGCACATGCACTAATTCTTATTTCCGCTTGGTTCCCTAAATGATGTCGTCCTGCGGGTTGCGTCCTCCTGCAGATGTCCAGACGTCCCGCCATCTTGCCGATCTGGAGGCCAGTCACCGCGCCGAGAGCAGCGAGCTGGCCCAGCAACTCCAGAGCGGAGCGGACCTCCTAGAATCGGCCAGGAAGGACCTAAAGGCCGCCAGGGCTGAACTGGAAAAGGTAAAGGAGTTCAACACGGGACTGAACAGCTCCCTACTGCAAGCCCAAAGGGATGTGACAACCTGTACAGCCCGGAGGAAGGAGGCCGAGGACGCGCTAAGAGACGAACGATTAAAGATGGAGCAGTGGAAGAAAGGTGATACCGGCATTCTTCTCATTTATAAGGGTTTTCTGTGTTCAATTAAACCGGACCTTCCGCATCATTTAATGAAAAGCCCAAACCCTTAAAAAATGATTCCCCAGCATCTAAAATAATATATTTACGTTTTTAGTCAATTACATATTATTCTTTCCCCCGCTGGGCTGCAACTCTGTTCAGGACTCTAGGATACGGGCGCCGCCATCTTGACTAAGAACAAGAAAAGTACAGGGGGCGGGGTTATAGCTGTGCTTTGCACAGACAGAGAAGAGCTGGGGTCAGGAAAAGGACAGCAATCCCAGAATGCAGAGCGGCATAGTCAGAAGACACTTCCTGTCTGCAGGCTGCCTGAGACTCCATGCAGCCATCTTGGATGTTTAAAGGTTCGGAAAATGCAGTAGGTGCAGGTAGGATGATTTTTAATGTGAGCAATCTGTATGTACATGGGGGAAACATATAAGATAGGCTCTTATTAAGGGTGAGGCTCTGGATTACGGGGAGGGGGGAAACATACAAGAGAGGCTCTTATTGAGGGTGAGGCTCTGGATTAATGTGTTAATGTGAGCAATCTCTATGTGCGGGTGGGAACATACAAGACAGGCTCTTATTCCGGGTGAAGGTCTGGATTAATGTGAGCAATCTGTTTGTACAGGGGGGACATACAAGACAGGCTCTTATTCAGGGTGAAGGTCTGGATTAATGTGAGCAATCGGTTTGTACAGGGGGAACATACAAGAGAGGCTCTTATTCAGGGTGAGAGTCCGGATTAATGTGGGCAATCTGTATGTACAAGGAGGGGGGGGGACATACAAGATAGGCTCTTATCCATGGTGAAGGTCCGGATTAATGTGGGCAATCTCTATGTATAGGAGGAAAACAAACAAGATAGGCTCTTATTCAGGGTGAAGGTCCAGATTAATGTGGGCAATCTGTATGTACAGGGGGAACATATAAGATAGGCTCTTATTCAGGGTCCTGTTTAAGTGTGAAAATAAGTGATTGAGCACCTTGCCAGTCCCCCCCCCCTTTTCCTTTCAACTACATTCTAATCACATACAGAAGAGTGCTTAGGGCTGAAACTTTATGGCTGACTCCTCTTGTGATGCTTCTCATGGAAGGTTTACTCCTTCTAAGCTGTGTAATATTAGACATGTGCAGTGCCATCCAATATCAGAATGAAATAATGAACATGTTGCAGGAACGTGTAACAAACGAACACCAAAACAAGGGGCAAAAAAAAAAGCGCACAACCCCGACTAAAATGGCTGGTAACCCAGGGCCCAGAAGCCACACCACTCCCCCACCCCCCATAGATTCCAGTTTATTATGTCATCATGCCCTTCAATATGGGTTTGTGGCTGTTCCAGGGGTTCCATGGTAGCGGGGCGGGGTACCACCATGCCACACGCCAATTGCGGTAGGTGACATGCCAGCCTTCTACCCGGCCGGACTAGGATATAGTATAGGGGTCCCCTGGACCCTTTAGCAGTTCACTCCAAGTCTGTAAAAGAAAAAGACAACACATAGAGGCCGATTCATTAATAGCGCCAGGTAGCGACAGATGAGCGCCAGTAGCGTGATTTTCACAGCGCCAGCTAGTATTCGCTGTGCTTGGCCGGGGTTTGCTTGTTGACAGCGACTCAGTCGGTGTGCGGTAATGTTGAATACGGGCTTAGGGGTCGCTGTTTCACAGGTTCAGCGTTGTATGGGTGCGCCTGACAGCGAATGGCCAGAGCGAACGGCTCCCAGCATATTCATTAACAAATCACGCTCCGAATTTTTTTGCGCTGTGAATTCCTTGTTTAAACCCCAGAGCGCTGGCGGCGATGGATTTAAAATAGTTTTTAACCCCCAAACAACCATATTTTTTGATTGTAAAATTATACAAGTTTTTCTAAACATTTTGTAATATGAATACATTCATATCAGACCTGTAATATCAATTCTGCACAAAATCATTTTTTTTTTTATTTTTACCTTAAAAAAAAATCCTAACATTGCAGAAGTGGTCACAGAATTTTTGACATAAAAAAAAAAAAAAAACATTAATAGCAATTAATTATGATTAATTAAAGATTGCTCCATTGAAATGCATTGGACATCGCCAGGGAGCGCCAGGTCATACCTGGCGCTGTGATGGGATTAGCAGCGGCGCTGTTCGTTGCAGTCGGCTACATGATGAATCCCGCGGTAGCTGTCGCTCTCGCCGGCGCTAGCCTCATTTAGCGTGATAAATGCGTCATTGTGGCCGACGCCGGGCGTACTTGAGCCGGTAGCCGCCATTAGCTGGCGGGACCTGGCGCTCGTCAGACACTACCTGGCGCTATCGCTTGATGAATAAGGGCAATAAAAGCACTTTAAAGTGGACTAAAACCCAGGATTTTGCCTATCCTGGGTTTTGGTCCTTGCCCCCAAGTGCACCCCGATCAGGTGATGCCCCGCTGTGTGAAACCCCCCAGATGGCTGAGCACAACTCTCCTCTTCCCGGTCCTACAGCACATGCGCTGCTGCTCGTCCAATCAGCTCGTTTAAGCCAGCGTCTAAGGCCATCGGCTCCGAGCGCGCTGGTGACGGCATCCCCCGCTTCCCTCTAACAGGGAGTGTGTCCGAGCCGGCCATTCACACATGCCTGGCTCTGCTAGAGGGATAGCGGGGATGCAGCCGCGGTAAGTGAATGGGGTGACCTGGTAGGTTTCACAAAGCGAGGCTTTCCTGATTTTGGATGCCCCGGTTGGATGGAAACAATCTATAAGTTTCCCGGGCTGATTGCGGTGGGTTTTGGTCCACTTTAATATTGTAAATTTGACAATTTACCAGTCTCCGTCTTCTTTACCCGACATTGCGTTGGTGCCCTCACCTGTTCCGCCAGGTCGTCTCTATCGCTGGGTCTCCACTTTATCTTCGGGGCTCTTCTCTGCCCTTCCGCCATCATCTGTTGACGGTCGCAGCTGTCAGTGAAGGCGCCTGCCACCGCTCGATGGAGAATGGGGGATACACGGGGTGTGGGGCTGCCTTTTATATAGAGAGGCGGAGCCTCTCTGGGATCTCCCCTACATATATAGGGATCTCCCCTACATATGTCACAGGATGGTAGAGGGAAAGAGGGGGATGGAGAGACCTTCCTCTCCAAGGCTCGTTAAGCATTTTCCAGTCTGAGGCCGGGATGAAAAGAGAAGAATCTGTGTTTCCCTTTATTCCAAATGCCAGGGGAGCGTCAATAGATGCCCCCCAACATAATTCTCATTGATGCAACGCTGAAAAAAGGATGGAGAAAGGTAAGTATAAGTAAATTAAGGTGCAAGCATGTTTTGGTATATAACCACAGTCGGTTATATATCGGTCACTCCGCGGGCCACAGCCGGTTATATATCGGTCACTCCACGGGACACAGCCGGTTATATATCGGTCACTCCGCGGGCCACAGCCGGTTATATATCGGTCACTCCGCGGGACACAGCCGGTTATATATCGGTCACTCCGCGGGACACAGCCGGTTATATATCGGTCACTCCACGGGACACAGCCGGTTATATATCGGTCACTCCGCGGGCCACAGCCGGTTATATATCGGTCACTCCGTGGGACACAGCCGGTTATATATCGGTCACTCCGCGGGACACAGCCGGTTATATATCGGTCACTCCGCGGGACACAGCCGGTTATATATCGGTCACTCCGCGGGACACAGCCGGTTATATATCGGTCACTCCGCGGGACACAGCCAGTTATATATCGGTCACTCCGCGGGACACAGCCGGTTATATATCGGTCACTCCATGAGACACAGCTGGTTATATATCGGTCACTCCGCGGGACACAGCCGGTTATATATCGGTCACTCCGCGGGACACAGCCGGTTATATATCGGTCACTCCGCGGGACACAGCTGGTTATATATCGGTCACTCCGCGGGACACAGCCGGTTATATATCGGTCACTCCGCGGGACACAGCCGGTTATATATCGGTCACTCCGCGGGACACAGCTGGTTATATATCGGTCACTCCGCGGGACACAGCCGGTTATATATCGGTCACTCCGCGGGACACAGCCGGTTATATATCGGTCACTCCGCGGGACACAGCCGGTTATATATCGGTCACTCCGCGGGACACAGCCGGTTATATATCGGTCACTCCGCGGGACACAGCCGGTTATATATCGGTCACTCTGTGGGACACAGCCGGTTATATATCGGTCACTCCGCGGGACACAGCCGGTTATATATCGGTCATTCCGCAGGACACAGACGGTTATATATCGGTCACTCCGCGGGACACAGCTGGTTATATATTGGTCACTCCGCGGAACGCAGCCGGTTATATATCGGTCACTCCGCGGGACACAGCCGGTTATATATCGGTCCCTCCGCGGGACACAGCCGGTTATATATCGGTCACTCCGCGGGACACAGCCGGTTATATATCGGTCACTCCGCGGGACACAGCCGGTTATATATCGGTCCCTCTGCTGGACACAGCCGGTTATATATCGGTCACTCCGCGGGAGACAGCCGGTTATATATCGGTCACTCTGTGGGACTCAGCTGGTTATATATCGGTCACTCTGCTGGACACAGCCGGTTATATATCGGTCACTCCGCTGGACACAGCCGGTTATATATCGGTCACTCTGCAGGACTCAGCCGGTTATATATCGGTCACTCCGCGGGACACAGCCGGTTATATATCGGTCACTCCGCGGGCCACAGCCGGTTATATATCGGTCACTCCGCGGGCCACAGCCAGTTATATATCGGTCACTCTGCTGGACACAGCCGGTTATGTATCGGTCACTCCGCTAGACACAGCCGGTTATATATCGGTCACTCCGCTGGACACAGCCGGTTATATATCGGTCACTCTGCGGGACACAGCCGGTCATATATCGGTCACTCCGCGGGACACAGCCGGATATATATCGGTCACTCCGCTGGACACAGCCGGTTATATATCGGTCACTCCGCGGGACACAGCCGGTTATATATCGGTCACTCCGCGGGACACAGCCGGTTATATATCGGTCACTCCGCGGGACACAGCCGTTTATATATCGGTCACTCCGCGGGACACAGCCGGTTATATATCGGTCACTCCGCGGGACACAGCTGGTTATATATCGGTCACTCCGCGGGACACAGCCGGTTATATATCGGTCACTCCGCGGGACACAGCCGGTTATATATCGGTCACTCCGCGGGACACAGCTGGTTATATATCGGTCACTCCGCGGGACACAGCCGGTTATATATCGGTCACTCCGCGGGACACAGGCGGTTATATATCGGTCACTCCGCGGGACACAGCCGGTTATATATCGGTCACTCCGCGGGACACAGCCGGTTATATATCGGTCACTCCGCGGGACACAGCCGGTTATATATCGGTCACTCTGTGGGACACAGCCGGTTATATATCGGTCACTCCGCGGGACACAGCCGGTTATATATCGGTCATTCCGCAGGACACAGACGGTTATATATCGGTCACTCCGCGGGACACAGCTGGTTATATATTGGTCACTCCGCGGAACGCAGCCGGTTATATATCGGTCACTCCGCGGGACACAGCCGGTTATATATCGGTCCCTCCGCGGGACACAGCCGGTTATATATCGGTCACTCCGCGGGACACAGCCGGTTATATATCGGTCACTCCGCGGGACACAGCCGGTTATATATCGGTCCCTCTGCTGGACACAGCCGGTTATATATCGGTCACTCCGCGGGAGACAGCCGGTTATATATCGGTCACTCTGTGGGACTCAGCCGGTTATATATCGGTCACTCTGCTGGACACAGCCGGTTATATATCGGTCACTCCGCTGGACACAGCCGGTTATATATCGGTCACTCTGCAGGACTCAGCCGGTTATATATCGGTCACTCCGCGGGACACAGCCGGTTATATATCGGTCACTCCGCGGGCCACAGCCGGTTATATATCGGTCACTCCGCGGGCCACAGCCAGTTATATATCGGTCACTCTGCTGGACACAGCCGGTTATATATCGGTCACTCCGCTGGACACAGCCGGTTATATATCGGTCACTCCGCTGGACACAGCCGGTTATATATCGGTCACTCCGCGGGACACAGCCGGTAATATATCGGTCACTCCGCGGGACACAGACGGTTATATATCGGTCACTCCGCGGGACACAGCCGGTTATATATCGGTCACTCCGCGGGACACAGACGGTTATATATCGGTCACTCCGCGGGCCACAGACGGTTATATATCGGTCACTCTGCTGGACACAGCCGGTTATATATCGGTCACTCCGCTGGACACAGCCGGTTATATATCGGTCACTCCGCTGGACACAGCCGGTTATATATCGGTCACTCTGCGGGACACAGCCGGTTATATATCGGTCACTCTGTGGGACACAGCCGGTTATATATCGGTCACTCTGCGGGACACAGACGGTTATATATCGGTCACTCCGCGGGACACAGCTGGTTATATATCGGTCACTCCGCGGGACACAGCCGGTTATATATCGGTCACTCCGCGGGACACAGACGGTTATATATCGGTCACTCCGCGGGACACAGCTGGTTATATATCGGTTACTCCGCGGAACGCAGCCGGTTATATATCGGTCACTCCGCGGGACACAGCCGGTTATATATCGGTCCCTCCGCGGGACACAGCCGGTTATATATCGGTCACTCCGCGGGACACAGCCGGTTATATATTGGTCACTACGCGGGACACAGCCGGTTATATATCGGTCACTCCGCGGGACACAGCCGGTTATATATCGGTTACTCCGCGGGACACAGCCGGTTATATATCGGTCACTCCGCGGGTCACAGCTGGTTATATATCGGTCACTCCGCGGAACGCAGCCGGTTATATATCGGTCACTCCGCGGGACACAGCTGGTTATATATTGGTCACTCCGCGGGCCACAGCCGGTTATATATCGGTCACTCCGCGGGACACAGCCGGTTATATATCGGTCACTCCGCGGGACACAGCCGGTTATATATCGGTCACTCCGCGGGACACAGCCGGTTATATATCGGTCACTCCGCGGGTCACAGCCGGTTATATATCGGTCACTCCGTGGGTCACACAACTCCAAAGTTCAACGCCAAAAGTGTTCTATTTCCATTACAAACACCTTGTAATCAGTAGCAAATAATTTAGTTCCTCCTTAAGGATTGGGATCTTCTTTCAAATTCATCAACTTTTTCACTTCTTAATGGCAATAAAAATGGGTCTTGTGATATTTTTACATTTACATTTTTACATTTCAAATTTCATAAATTGATTATTGCAATTGGTTAGTATTGTAAAGTGTGCTATAAGCATAAGGTATAATAATTTGTATCAAATTGACCAGATGCTGAGTGCTGTAAAAGGCAAAGCTCCCCATTTTCCTCATTTGTCTCTGCGGTACTGTGTGCTCCAGAGTTCAAATTGAATTTAGATAGGAAAAGAAGGAGTTAATTGACTTGTAGAAGATATTTTAGCATAGCGTGGCAGGTTCCCGGCAGCCCATGGAGTAAGTCTATAGGATGAAGCGCGTCGGTACGGAGCCTAGTGACCACATGACTTTCGAAGGAAGACCGAGATTACCGAGCCTGCAGCCGAGGCTTTGGGTAAACATATATGCCGAGCTGTAGGAGCCTGAGCTGATGCGGTGGTGAGATCGCTGGTGGTAACCCGCAGCTTTGCCTTCTCAAAAATACTATATGCTGGATTTTATTGCTATATTTGGTGAGCATTGCATAGTGGGGGCAATTGATATATTTGGTGAGCATCGCATAGTGGGGGCAATTGATATATTTGGTGAGCATTGCATAGTGGGGGCAATTGATATATTTGGTGAGCATTGCATAGTGGGGGCAATTGATATATTTGGTGAGCATTGCATAGTGGAGGCAATTGAACCAGGAATCTGGGCAATCTTACACTATATTGGCGTTTTTGTTTTTTATTGCAAATCAACATTAAATTTGGAGCGAATGTTTAATGTAAAAATATCACAAGACACGTTTTTATTGCCATTAAGAACTGAAAAAGTGGATGAATTTGAAAGTAGCAGATCCCAATCCTTAAGGAGGAACTAAATTATTTGCTATCGATTACAAGGAGTTTTTCTACAAAAATCTGGTACGTTATTTATACTTATAAGGTGGTGGGATAAACACACCTCAATGGAAATAGAACACTTTTGGTGTTGAACTTTGAAGTTGTATGTCCCACGGAGTGACCGATATATAACCGGCTGTGGCCCGCGGAGTGACCGATATATAACCGGCTGTGGCCCGCGGAGTGACCGATATATAACCGGCTCTGGCCCGCGGAGTGACCGATATATAACCGGCTGTGTCCCGCGGAGTGACCGATATATAACCGGCTGTGGCCCGCGGAGTGACCGATATATAACCGGCTCTGGCCCGCGGAGTGACCGATATATAACCGTCTGTGTCCCGCAGAGTGACCGATATATAACCGGCTCTGGCACGCGGAGTGACCGATATATAACCGGCTGTGTCCCGCGGAGTGACCGATATATAACTGGCTGTGTCCCGCGGAGTGACCGATATATAACCGGCTGTGTCCCGACGAGTGACCGATATATAACCGGCTGTGGCCCGCGGAGTGACCGATATATAACCGGCTGTGTCCTGCGGAGTGACCGATATATAACCGGCTGTGGCCCGCGGAGTGACCGATATATAACCGGCTGTGGCCCGCGGAGTGACCGATATATAACCGGCTGTGTCCCGCGGAGTGACCGATATATAACCGGCTGTGTCCCGCGGAGTGACCGATATATAACCGGCTGTGTCCTGCGGAGTGACCGATATATAACCGGCTGTGTCCCGTGGAGTGACCGATATATAACTGGCTGCGTCCCGCGGAGTGACCGATATATAACCGGCTGTGTCCCGCGGAGTGACCGATATATAACCGGCTGCGTCCCGCGGAGTGACCGATATATAACCGGCTGTGTCCCACGGAGTGACCGATATATAACCGGCTGTGTCCCGCGGAGTGACCGATATATAACCGGCTGTGTCCCGTGGAGTGACCGATATATAACTGGCTGCGTCCCGCGGAGTGACCGATATATAACCGGCTGTGTCCCGCGGAGTGACCGATATATAACCGGCTGTGTCCCGCGGAGTGACCGATATATAACCGGCTGTGGCCCGCGGAGTGACCGATATATAACCGTCTGTGTCCCATGGAGTGACCGATATATAACCGGCTGCGTCCCGCGGAGTGACCGATATATAACCGGCTGTGTCCCGCGGAGTGACCGATATATAACCGGCTGTGGCCCGCGGAGTGACCAATATATAACCGGCTGTGTCCCGCGGAGTGACCGATATATAACCGGCTGTGTCCTGCTGAGTGACCGATATATAACCGGCTGTGTCCCGCTGAGTGACCGATATATAACCGGCTGTGTCCCGCAGAGTGACCGATATATAACCAGCTGTGGCCCGCGGAGTGACCGATATATAACCGGCTGTGTCCCGCGGAGTGACTGATATATAACCGGCTGTGTCCCGCAGAGTGACCGATATATAACCAGCTGTGGCCCGCAGAGTGACCGATATATAACCGGCTGTGTCCCACGGAGTGACCGATATATAACCGGCTGTGTCCTGCTGAGTGACCGATATATAACCGGCTGTGTCCCGCTGAGTGACCGATATATAACCGGCTGTGTCCCGCAGAGTGACCGATATATAACCAGCTGTGGCCCGCGGAGTGACCGATATATAACCGGCTGTGTCCCGCGGAGTGACCGATATATAACCGGCTGCGTCCCGCGGAGTGACCGATATATAACCGGCTGTGTCCCACGGAGTGACCGATATATAACCGGCTGTGTCCCGCGGAGTGACCGATATATAACCGGCTGTGTCCCGTGGAGTGACCGATATATAACTGGCTGCGTCCCGCGGAGTGACCGATATATAACCGGCTGTGTCCCGCGGAGTGACCGATATATAACCGGCTGTGTCCCGCGGAGTGACCGATATATAACCAGCTGTGGCCCGCGGAGTGACCGATATATAACCGTCTGTGTCCCGTGGAGTGACCGATATATAACCGGCTGCGTCCCGCGGAGTGACCGATATATAACCGGCTGTGTCCCGCGGAGTGACCGATATATAACCGGCTGTGGCCCGCGGAGTGACCAATATATAACCGGCTGTGTCCCGCGGAGTGACCGATATATAACCGGCTGTGTCCTGCTGAGTGACCGATATATAACCGGCTGTGTCCCACAGAGTGACCGATATATAACCAGCTGTGGCCCGCGGAGTGACCGATATATAACCGGCTGTGTCCCGCGGAGTGACTGATATATAACCGGCTGTGTCCCGCAGAGTGACCGATATATAACCAGCTGTGGCCCGCGGAGTGACCGATATATAACCGGCTGTGTCCCACGGAGTGACCGATATATAACCGGCTGTGGCCCGCGGAGTGACCGATATATAACCAGCTGTGGCCCGCGGAGTGACCGATATATAACCGACTGTGTCCCGCGGAGTGACCGATATATAACCGGCTTTGTCCCGCGGAGTGACCGATATATAACAGACTGTGTCCCGCGGAGTGACCGATATATAACCGGCTGTGTCCCGCGGAGTGACCGATATATAACCGGCTGTGTCCCGCGGAGTGACCGATATATAACCGACTGTGTCCCGCGGAGTGACCGATATATAACCGGCTGTGGCCCGCGGAGTGACCGATATATAACCGGCTGTGTCCCGTGGAGTGACCGATATATAACCGGCTGTGTCCCGCGGAGTGACCGATATATAACCGGCTGTGGCCCGCGGAGTGACCGATATATAACCGGCTGTGTCCCGCGGAGTGACCGATATATAACCGGCTGAGGCCCGCGGAGTGACCGATATATAACCGGCTGAGTCCCGCGGAGTGACCGATATATAACCGGCTGTGTCCCGCGGAGTGACCGATATATAACCGGCTTTGTCCCGCTGAGTGACCGATATATAACAGACTGTGTCCCGCGGAGTGACCGATATATAACCGGCTGTGTCCCGCGGAGTGACCGATATATAACCGGCTGTGTCCCGCGGAGTGACCGATATATAACCGACTGTGTCCCGCGGAGTGACCGATATATAACCGGCTGTGTCCCGTGGAGTGACCGATATATAACCGGCTGTGTCCCGCGGAGTGACCGATATATAACCGGCTGTGTCCCGCGGAGTGACCGATATATAACCGGCTGTGTCCCGCGGAGTGACCGATATATAACCGGCTGTGTCCCGCGGAGTGACCGATATATAACCGGCTGTGTCCCGTGGAGTGACCGATATATAACTGGCTGCGTCCCGCGGAGTGACCGATATATAACGGCTGTGTCCCGCGGAGTGACCGATATATAACCGGCTGTGTCCCGCGGAGTGACCGATATATAACCGGCTGTGGCCCGCGGAGTGACCGATATATAACCGGCTGTGTCCCGTGGAGTGACCGATATATAACCGGCTGTGTCCCGCGGAGTGACCGATATATAACTGGCTGTGGCCCGCGGAGTGACCGATATATAACCGGCTGTGTCCTGCGGAGTGACCGATATATAACCGTCTGTGGCCCGCGGAGTGACCGATATATAACCGGCTGTGTCCTGCGGATGACCGATAAATAACCGGCTGTGTCCCGCAGAGTGACCGATATATAACCGGCTGTGTCCCGCAGAGTGACCGATATATAACCGGCTGTGTCCCGCGGAGTGACCGATATATAACCGGCTGTGTCCCGCGGAGTGACCGATATATAACCGACTGTGTCCCGCGGAGTGACCGATATATAACCGGCTGTGTCCCGTGGAGTGACCGATATATAACCGGCTGTGGCCCGCGGAGTGACCGATATATAACCGGCTGTGTCCCGTGGAGTGACCGATATATAACCGGCTGTGTCCCGCGGAGTGACCGATATATAACCGGCTGTGGCCCGCGGAGTGACCGATATATAACCGGCTGTGTCCCGCGGAGTGACCGATATATAACCGGCTGAGTTCCGCGGAGTGACCGATATATAACCGGCTGTGTCCCGCGGAGTGACCGATATATAACCGGCTTTGTCCCGCGGAGTGACCGATATATAACAGACTGTGTCCCGCGGAGTGACCGATATATAACCGGCTGTGTCCAGCGGAGTGACCGATATATAACCGGCTGTGTCCAGCAGAGTGACCGATATATAACCGGCTGTGTCCCGCGGAGTGACCGATATATAACCGGCTGTGTCCCGCGGAGTGACCGATATATAACCGACTGTGTCCCGCGGAGTGACCGATATATAACCGGCTGTGTCCCGTGGAGTGACCGATATATAACCGGCTTTGTCCCGCGGAGTGACCGATATATAACCGGCTGTGGCCCGCGGAGTGACCGATATATAACCGGCTGTGTCCCGCGGAGTGACCGATATATAACCGGCTGTGGCCCGCGGAGTGACCGATATATAACCGGCTGTGGCCCGCGGAGTGACCGATATATAACCGGCTGTGGCCCGCGGAGTGACCGATATATAACCGGCTGTGTCCTGCGGAGTGACCGATATATAACCGGCTGTGTCCCGTGGAGTGACCGATATATAACCGGCTGTGTCCCGCGGAGTGACCGAAATATATCCGGCTGTGTCCTGCGGGGTGACCGATATATAACCGGCTGTGTCCCGTGGAGTGACCGAAATATATCCGGCTGTGTCCTGCGGGGTGACCGATATATAACCGGCTGTGTCCCGCGGAGTGACCGAAATATATCCGGCTGTGTCCTGCGGGGTGACCGATATATAACCGGCTGTGTCCTGCGGAGTGACTGATATATAACCGGCTGTGGCCCGCGGAGTGACCGATATATAACCGGCTGTGGCCCGCGGAGTGACCGATATATAACCGGCTGTGTCCTGCGGAGTGACCGATATATAACCGGCTGTGTCCCGCGGAGTGACCGATATATAACCGGCTGTGTCCCGCGGAGTGACCGAAATATATCCGGCTGTGTCCTGCGGGGTGACCGATATATAACCGGCTGTGTCCCGTGGAGTGACCGAAATATATCCGGCTGTGTCCTGCGGGGTGACCGATATATAACCGGCTGTGTCCTGCGGAGTGACTGATATATAACTGGCTGTGTCCCGCGGAGTGACCGATATATAACTGGCTGTGTCCCGCGGAGTGACCGATATATAACCGGCTGTGTCCCGCGGAGTGACCGATATATAACCGGCTGTGTCCTGCGGAGTGACCGATATATAACCGGCTGTGTCCCATGGAGTGACCGATATATAACCGGCTGTGTCCCGCGGAGTGACTAATATATAACCGGCTGTGGCCTGCGGAGTGACCGATATATAACCGGCTGTGTCCCGCAGAGTGACCGACATATAACTGGCTGTGTCCCGCGGAGTGACCGATATATAACCGGCTGTGTCCCACGGAGTGACCGATATATAACCGGCTGTGTCCCGCAGAGTGGCCGACATATAACTGGCTGTGTCCCGCGGAGTGACCGATATATAACCGGCTGTGTCCCACGGAGTGACCGATATATAACTGGCTGTGTCCCGCCGAGTGACCGATATATAACCGGCTGTGGCTATATAACAAAACTTGCTTGCATCTTCTTGGGACTGCTGTGGCTACAGTTCTGATATTACTCCTAGCGAGTGGACATTTAATCTCTAGATTCTAAATTGTTATATTGTTAACTAATAGCGCAACCTTGAATATATTACATTATATGTAAATTAAGAGTAATACAAATTTTTTAAAAAAACATGGACCCCTATACCAGTTCAGGTCCCATTACCAGTACTACCAATGAGCATGGTGATGAGGGATGAGGCCGGTGCTGTACCTGGTCTTATAGGGCATAAGAGCTGGTAGTGCCCAGGGCCAGGGGTCCGCAGTTCGGCCCTTGTGCCCTGGTTAGTAAACCTTGGTGGGGGGAGGGGAGCATGTATTTTTTTCTATTTTGTGGGGGCCGTGGCGCTCATGTCCGGCCCATGTGACCACTTACAGCCAATTGGAGGACAGCATTTTGGCCAAGGATTAAGGGGTTAAAGAGCACTATAGCAAAAAATGGCCCAATAATAAAAAAAAACATATAAATATGCTGGATGGCGAGTGGAGGGTTGACTTATACACCCGACATCAGGAAATATGTAGGCAGGTTTATCTTTTATATTTTAACTGTAGAAATTATAGAAATCAATTAGCAGCACACTTTCACTATATCCTAAATAATGAGCATATATTAATCAGCATATAGGGTGCTGGCCAATAGGACAATCCCCTCGATTCAAAGAGCAAAAGTTAATTGATTTCGTATCGAGAATCGTAAGTTTGGGTGGGTGTTAGTCATTTTTTCCTGTTTTTCTGGCCATTTCCGACTCGCACGAGCCTACGTACGAATGCGTATATGCTCTTACGATCAGCGGAAGTTCGTTCCTAAATTTTAGGATCAAAACGTAAAACTTAGGATCAAATCCTAAAACTTACGATCAAAACGTAAAACTTAGGTTAATTGGATGTGTTTAGGTGTGATTCAGAGAAACCTCTAAACGCATTTTAAAAGAAAGCCACAGCCGACACCTTTTAGCAGTCGTATTGCTGTTCTTGAACAGGTTTTTTGGCTATGTGGAGGAGTCTGCGCGTCTTGTGCTCCAATGAACTGCATGTATCAGCATGGCCGAGGCCATAAATTGTATGGCAATGCATACCTGATTCATGTATGCCTTATAAAAGCATTTTAATGTGGACCTTAATTAGTCCTTTGCATGTAAACCTTTATTTTGCAAAATATTTGCGTTAATTAAAGAAACTTATGTCCTTTGTTATTTATTTTAAAATTGAGGTACTAGAATAATATTTTTAGATTGCATTTATTGGTGTAGTTGTTTACCTTTGCTTTGTTTAATTATTTAAGCACATCTTTGGTCAGATGCATCACACTTACTGAGGAGAGGAGAGCGGGATAAAGTGCTGGATGTGGGTTACTGCTGTATTTTGCACAGACACAGCAGAGCTGGGGGCATGGAAAGGTCAGAAATCAAAGAATCCAGAGCAACACACTCACAAGGCCCTTTCTGTTTGCAGGCTGCCCGATAATACCTGAGCCGCCATCTTGGCTGTTTCTAGGCTCATAACATGCAGAAGTTGCTGGGTGTTTTTTAAGATTTGTGAGCAATCTGTATGTAGAGGGTGTGGGTAACCACACTAAAAATTTAAAGTTGTACCATTTGAAGCATAAATATTAAAATTAAATCCACAAGTAAAAAATGCAAGTTAACTAAAAATTAAACAAAGTAAGATTTACTTATGCAAATGCATTCATTAATGGTTGGTTACTACAAAATGAATGAAATAAAGAAAAATAAAAGACCAAATATTTAGAATGCACTTTAATGAGGTAAGTTTGTAGTGCGCAGCCGCAAGATCAGAAGGATTTACGTCCAGACAAAAAAGGAAAAAGGGCAAAACCAATGTTGCAACCTGAGAAATGAAACGGAAAATTCAGGATGGAAACTGACATAGGTCTGATTCCCGAACTGCCATACGAACGGACGTATATTTTAGGATAGAAACGTATTTGCTTATTGAATCACTCGCAAGTTCATACGAACGCACGAGCGCACGGGAAAAATAGGATGATCGTGACCCAAATCCAAGCTGTTACATGTTTCTTTGAATCAACCCATATTCCTCCTATCCTATAGACCATTGGGTTGATTCAAAGAAACATGTAACAGCTTGGATTTGGCTCACGATCATCCTATTTTTCACGTCCGCTCGTGCGTTCGTATGAACTTGCGAGTGATTCAATAAGCAAATACGTTTCTATCCTAAAATATACGTCCGTTCGTATGATATCTCCCGAACTTGCCTCAGTCAGTTGGCAATCGTAAAAATCACGTTCATGTGCTCACCTGTTGCGGCGGCAGCCTGTTTTTTCGGCTGCTTCCATCGTCCACCTCTTCCAATTACTTGCGTTTCCCTCTGGTTTTCATTGGTTTTTGGCCTCTTAGATTCGTGCGTTCGTATGTTTATAAGATCTTGCGCATGCGCACCCTCAACCAGAAACTTACCTAAACCTCTTAGCGCTTGCATCCAACTTCATTTATCGGCCCATAAAACTTACCTAAACCCCTTAGTGGCTGCATCCAACTTCATTTCTCGGTCCCTCAAACTTACCTAAACCCCATAGCGCCTGCATCCAACTTCATTTCTCGGTCCATAAAACTTACCTAAACCCCTTAGCGGCTGCATCCAACTTCATTTATCGGTCCCTCAAACTTACCTAAACCCCATAGCGCCTGCATCCAACTTCATTTATCGGTCCCTCAAACTTACCTAAACCTCTTAGCGCCTGCATCCAACTTCATTTCTCGGTCCATAAAACTTACCTAAACCCCTTAGCGGCTGCATCCAACTTCATTTATCGGTCCATAAAAATTACCTAAACCTCTTAGCGCCGGCATCCAACTTCATTTCTCGGTCCATAAAACTTACCTAAACCTCTTAGCGGCTGCATCCAACTTCATTTATCGGTCCATAAAACTTACCTAAACCCCTTAGCGGCTGCATCCAACTTCATTTATCGGTCCCTCAAACTTACCTAAACCCCATAGCGCCTGCATCCAACTTCATTTATCGGTCCATAAAAATTACCTAAACCTCTTAGCGCCTGCATCCAACTTCATTTCTCGGTCCATAAAACTTACCTAAACCCCTTAGCGGCTGCATCCAACTTCATTTATCGGTCCATAAAAATTACCTAAACCTCTTAGCGCCTGCATCCAACTTCATTTATCGGTCCATAAAAATTACCTAAACCTCTTAGCGCCGGCATCCAACTTCATTTCTCGGTCCATAAAACTTACCTAAACCTCTTAGCGGCTGCATCCAACTTCATTTCTCGGTCCATAAAACTTACCTAAACCTCTTAGCGCCTGCATCCAACTTCATTTCTCGGTCCATAAAACTTACCTAAACCCCTTAGCGGCTGCATCCAACTTCATTTATCGGTCCATAAAAATTACCTAAACCTCTTAGCGCCTGCATCCAACTTCATTTCTCGGTCCATAAAACTTACCTAAACCCCTTAGCGGCTGCATCCAACTTCATTTATCGGTCCATAAAAATTACCTAAACCTCTTAGCGGCTGCATCCAACTTCATTTATCGGTCCATAAAACTTACCTAAACCTCTTAGCGCCTGCATCCAACTTCATTTATCGGTCCATAAAACTTACCTAAACCCCTTAGCGCTTGCATCCTTCTTCATGTTGACGACCCTAAAACTTACCCAAACCACATAATGTACATATGTCTATATGTTTCTAAGTGTGTTTTTTCTGGTTTGTGTAATTTTTTGTGTTGGCGCATATTAGAAAAGACACATTTTTGAAGTATTGAAATATAATTTATTTTAAAATTTGGGGTGCTTTTGGGATATTTTTTTTGGGTGTCCTTTTTTTTTTTTTATTGGGGTGTTTGTTTTTAAACCCCTTTTATTTTTTTATTTTTTTTTTTTTTAACAAACATTTTAAAAGTTTTTTGAACTTTCCTTAAAAACTTTTTTTTTTTTTTTTGGGGTTTGAAAAACCCAAAACTTGCAAACTTTAAAAACAAGGCTAAAATTTGTAAAACTTTGAAACAAAGTAGCCAGGACCAAGGGCACTAATCCTCCTCGTCTTCTTCATCTGTTGGCCCCAACGTCGCCTGTATGGCCAGCAGCTCGGCCACCAACTCCTTCATTCTTTTTTTTTTTGTCCGCCAATGTTTTGGGGATCATCCCTGTAACCAATAGAGAAAGAAACATAAATAGGAGTCCCAGACCGGTTTGTATGCTGGAAATAGATTTAGGGTTAATCAAATACATGTAAATGCATGACATATGTCATTCTTCCAAGGGATACAGTTAATGCATTTCCCACAGGTAAGTCTTTAAACTCCTTAAACCGGACCTTCAACATTATTTAATGAAAACCAATAACTATTCACAAATGATTCTGCACCAGCTCAAAGTAAATTTGGGTTTGTTTGGGATTACAGCGCCGCCATCTGGACTCTGAAGCATAACACTTAATGAGGAGTGGAGAGTTGGATAAAGTACAGGGGAGTAGGTTACAGTGGTGCGTTGGGAATCCAGAGCATAGCTGGGTTGAGGGAAAGGTCATCACTCACACAATGCATGGCAGCACCTTCCTTTTTTCAATCTGTATCCCATGCTGCCTGTAAATATTGCGCATTCCATATTCCGCAATATTGGTTTTGTTCAGTCTAATAACATGCATTAGATGGCTGAAGGGTGTTTTTCCATGTTTCGAATCTGTAGGTACAGTGTGATGGCTAATTCTTAGGTTCTTAATACAAGTTAGGGTCCTCTTTAAGCTAACGAAGTGCCCACATGAAAGTGTGAACTACACATTGG
The DNA here is from genome assembly GCA_027917425.1 of Gastrophryne carolinensis. NCBI lineage: Eukaryota > Metazoa > Chordata > Amphibia > Anura > Microhylidae > Gastrophryne > Gastrophryne carolinensis. The sequence goes on along the minus strand of CM051234.1, from coordinate 651,200,630 downwards.
CTACGCCTTTAGTTATGTGTGTGTTATTAGCTAACCAAACATTAATATGAATAATGGCATGGAGACTTACGGAGTTGGTGGCCGACAGATGGCTGGTTGGGGCCAACAGGCTGCCCTTGGTCCTGGCTATGCTGTGAAGAAGTCCCTGGAGAAACATGTGACATTTGGTTAGTACTTGTAGAGAGTCACTATTCCCAACATATCTGGCTCCCAGTCTGGCTGACATCACTCACCTTCGCCAGGATCGACTTCCAGCATCTCTGCTGCCTCCTCCTCCACTATTTCACCCGCACCAGAAGCTTCTACAAATACATAATAAAGGATAACTTAGTTTTTGGCCTGCCATGTATATCTTTGTGCCTATACATGAAGAGTGACATACCAGAGCCTTCCCCATGCGTGGCCAGGTATGACTCCACGCCCACGCGCCTTGGCCCCTCCTCTGTGGTAAGGTCCAGGGGCTGGTCTGAGGAGGCCACAGAGGAGGGGTAGGTCCGTCGCCCGGGAGATCCACCACCTTCACTCACAGATGCAGAGTCATGCAGCACTGGTCGGCCTGTACGTCTCCGGGTGCGGCGAATTCTGAAATCCAAAGAAAATCCAAAGAAAAGTCATTATAAATAAAGGCATAACTTATACATTTGGAACATATACCATGCAATTGCTTGGTACTTACTTGGGAAATGGATTCCAAAAAACCTCCGCACCCGGGGCATGTGCAGACGTTTCAGGTCCGACCAATGTTGCATTATCTGGGTGTGAGTGAAGGTGGTGCTGGTGACACGGTGTATCTCGGCGATGATCTCCCGGGCGATGTCCCTTTTCTCGCACACATTGGGCGCGAAGTCATACCGGCGCTGAAGCATGATCTGAAAAACATAATGGACACAGAGATTTTACTTTTACACACACACCCATATGTGTTGCATCACAAGTTGAGAATTTCATGTCATTAACACACACATTTAGAGTGGCAGCCATTTTTGGGGAGTGCCTTAAAGAGGACGTTGACTGTGAATGAGAGTCTGGTCTTATGTTATATGTATCACACACCATGTACATACAGATAATAGCCAACATCAAAAATCAGGCCACCTGCATCTATGGCATGTTAGGATGGTTTAAACATCCAAGATGTAGGCTTATGCTTAGGCTTTTGGACCACGTGTGTGGCTTCCCGTTGTGTTTTTATGGCTTAGGAAAACAGTGTTCCTCAAACATCCGCATCAAGGTCCGAGACAGGCCAGGTTTGCCAGCTAGCCCCGCTACTCCACAGGTTAATTAACTGTTGCTAAGCCGGAGCAATTGGCCGAATTAGGACATCAGCATAGACAGGTGAAAACGTGGCCAGGCTCGGCCCTTGAGGATGAAGTGTGAGGAGCCAGTGATTAAACATTAAGAGACCCCAAACTAGTTCCAAACGCATCATTTACATTTAGGCCATCATTGACTATTAGATTAAAATGCACAGGCAGCCACTTACCAGCATGAGGATCTCTTCCTGTTGACGGGTGAAGATAGTGGGCGCCATCTTTATGCTTCTTCAAGGCAGCAGATAAGTGAAACCCCAGCGGTTTCCTGGTTCCGCTCGAACGTACGTTCGTACGAGCGCGTAGTCGTGCGCATAGGCGTCACACGCTGGGCTCATTATTTAAAGGTCCCTGCACCCAAAGCTCATTCTCTTTGAGCATTTGTGTAAGATGGCACCTAAAAAGCCTATGAGCAAGCGACCCCAGCAAAGCAAGACCGCGGAGGGCCCAACAACAAGGTCCCAGCATGGTAGGAGAAAGCTGAGAGGCAAGACTACTACCTCGGCCCCACCAAGGGACCCTGGACCCTCAGGAACCCAAAAAAGGGGCCCCAAGCCACGTGCCCCTGCAGCCAAAAAGCAGCCAACTGCAGCACCCACCACCTCTGCCCCCAGAAAAGGCCGCACAAGGGAGCCCACACCGGCCATGGGTTCAAGTAGGGCAGTTCGGCAACCCAGGCCCCGCAGCAGGGCCCGAACCCCATCCCGGGCCAGAAGCCCATCCAGGGCCCGCCGAACCCCATCCCGGGCCAGAAGCCCAGCCAGAGGCCGCCGAACCCCATCCCGGGCCAGAAGCCCAGCCAGAGGCCGCCGAACCCCATCCAGGGCCAGAAGCCCAGCCAGAGGCCGCCGAACCCCATCCCGGGCCAGAAGCCCAGCCAGAGGCCGCCGAACCCCATCCAGGGCCAGAAGCCCAGCCAGAGGCCGCCGAACCCCATCCAGGGCCAGAAGCCCAGCCAGAGGCCGCCGAACCCCATCCAGGGCCAGAAGCCCAGCCAGAGGCCGCCGAACCCCATCCAGGGCCAGAAGCCCAGCCAGAGGCCGCCGAACCCCATCCAGGGCCAGAAGCCCAGCCAGAGGCCGCCGAACCCCATCCCGGGCCAGAAGCCCAGCCAGAGGCCGCCGAACCCCATCCCGGGCCAGAAGCCCAGCCAGAGGCCGCCGAACCCCATCCCGGGCCAGAAGCCCAGCCAGAGGCCGCCGAACCCCATCCAGGGCCAGAAGCCCAGCCAGAGGCCGCCGAACCCAATCCAGGGCCAGAAGCCCAGCCAGAGGCCGCCGAACCCCATCCAGGGCCAGAAGCCCAGCCAGAGGCCGCCGAACCCCATCCAGGGCCAGAAGCCCAGCCAGAGGCCGCCGAACCCCATCCAGGGCCAGAAGCCCCCGACCTGGCACCAGCCGGGAACAGAGCCCCCGACCTGGCACCAGCCGGGAACATAGCCCCCCAAGAGGGCCCAGAATTGCAACCATGACCACATCTACACCTGGAAGTTCGGTGGCCAGCCACGCCAGAACACCCAGTCCCTTGGCCAGTCCAGTCCAGTCATTGGGAAGCCACCAATCCGGCCATTCCCCTACCCAGCCCCAGGCCATAATGTCACCACATGTGTCTGCACACATGGAGGAGCAGCCAAGCCAACCATCTGGCCGCACATTGCGCCGCGGCCAGTTGAGTGGGAGATTCTCCCATGACCAAAATATGGCATTGGCTAGTGGTCTTACATTATACTATGACGAGCTCTATGGGAGCAAATCAAAACACACCACAAAGCAGCGCAAGATGGAATTGTTTGAAACCATCCTACGACAAGTAAATGCAGTGGGGGAAGAGAGGAAAGATGTGTCCCAAATTCAGAAGAAAATCTCTGATCTGAAGTATGCTGTACGGCAAAAAGAAATTAAAAGGCATAATTACAGGTAAATAAATGTTTTCTCCAAATATAATGTTTAGGATGTACTGTATGCACCTTTTCTGAGTACCAAACGATTTTCTCTTTTCAGCCTGAAAACTGGAGGTGGCTTTCCTTCTAAATTGGAGTTTACCCCTGCTGAGGAGATTGTGCTGGGACTTCTCCATCCGGTCGCGGTCGGTGGACATGCTGGTCTAAGGGACACAGACTCACCGACCCGTACCCACGGTGAGTACTCTTAAATCTGCATGTTTGCCTGTTTGCTAAATAATCTAAAGTTCACTAGTAACAAGATAACGGGATGCCCCTATGGTTTGCCTTGCTTGGCCTCGCACTACTGTGCCTGTTTGTGTCCTCTTTTGGTCCCTGGGAATCACACATTTAGGACCACATCCATTATGGCAAAGATCAAATTTCCAATTGGATTGGTAAAGTCATGAAGTTTCTCCTGAAAAGTGATATATTTGGAATCAATCACAAAACACACATCATTATGTATGGGTTGCCTATTTGTTGTGTGAGTTGTGTTTGAGTTAACAATGTAATTAGCCACCCCCAAACATATCTGACCTAGAGCAGCGAGACTCAACTGGCGGGCCGGGGTCCCAATGCGGACCTTGGCACCAGATTCCAGGACCCCTGCCCAGACAGCCCTGCACTCAGTTACTTCTGTGTTGACGTGCTCAGAGCTGCCCCCTTGATCGGCGATGTAGTGGTTGTTCTCCTGCCCAATGTGATGGCTCCCTGAAACATAGCATTGCAATATGAAGTACTGCACAGGAAGTGGCATTGCAAGGTACACAGTAACTTGGTAAAACTTTCTCTTGGCACAATCGTGTCCCGCTGCCCCTGCTCTGCCCCATCTGCCACAGTCCCCCCATGACCCCCCCCCCACATAAGCCCCATACATTTGTAACAGATTTGCTCCATCCATCCCATCACCATCAATACGTTAACTCCCCCCTTTAGCCATCCAATCCCTGTCCCCTCAGCTCTGCCCCATCCAGCCCAGCAAGGGCAAGCAGCCTTTATTAGTTTGCACTTGGAAATCTCCAGCCCCTCCACCAGTGTGTTTATTTCTAACTAGACACCCCCTGCGTCAGCCCCATGGCCAGACATTCACCTCTCACCACATACCTTTAAATGGACCTTTCCAACAATTGTTTGAGTACCCCGGACCTAGCGAATGGTAGGCTAAATCCAAAAATGTGCGTTGCAAGTTGTATGCTGACTGGGTACACTTCCTGACTTAGAACTGAGGTCAGTTAGCAGTTTTCGCGAGCCATTGCACCTATCTAAACTTGCGTGTCTTTGAACAAATGTCCCCATTGCTCTAGAGTTGATTAATATTACAAATAGAGGTTTATTTGATTACCTATCCCAAAAATGGTTATGTGTGTGTTTACGTGGTTTGTTTTTCTCTTCTTCAGCCCCGCATGATCCCTCAGCAAGGGTAAACTCACCCCCCAGTTTGGTTATGCCTACCAGGTCCGTACAGCATAGGAGCCCAGATCAGAGATTTCCGGTAAGTTAATTTAGTACCATAAATACTACCAAGTGCTTAAGAATGTGTTAAACTGTGGGAATCCCAAATTTGGACGCCAACTTACACTTTTTTTTTTATATGTCCCTACAGACCCGCACACTCATGGAAGAGATCCAGGACATGGAGGAAGATGATGATGTCTCCATGCAGGGCACGTCGGATGACCTCCCCCTGGGTCCCAATTTGGAACTGCTCCATAATGTTTCTCTGGCCAATCCTCAGCAGCAGAGTGAATCTCCATCCATTGTGCATGCACATGGGGAGACTGACACTACAGTCCCCAGTGTTCACTCTGCTGCTGAGGATTTGCAAAGCAGGCCTGTTGCTGTTGAGGGGACGACACCACGCGGCAGGGCACGCCCAAGAGCCAGGGTAATTGTGCGGCGGACTCCATTACGCCGCCCCACAATTTCCCAGGGGAGGCAGAGTGCCCTGCTTCAATTATGGACCCAACAAAGGGACTCTTATGAGGCACAGCTCGTTACAGAGCGTGAGCAAAGGCATGCCGACATGGTCAACATCAATACCAGTCTACAGGGCATCCTCGCGGAGTTGCGTACCCTCAACAGCAACGTGGCCAATGCAAGTAATGGCATCCAGTCAGCCATGGCTGAGATGACCAATATGCAGAGAAACATTGTGGAGCAGTTTCAAATTCACAATGCTGCCATGGCCCAGGCTAGGTCCCATTCACATGGACCTCCACCTGGACCTCCACCTGGGTATTATGGGCAGCCACCCTATTAAGCCATGGGTGTGTGGGACATCTTTTCTCTTAACCCCCACTGTATTTACTTGTCCTTTGAGGTTTCAAACAATCCATTTTGTGTTGCTCATGCAGGTTGTGTTTTGTATTTGCTCCCATATAGCTCCTTAGAGTAATGCTTAAGGCCACTAGCCAATGCCATAGGTCTATGTGGAGGGTATCTGGCCACTTATGGCTATAAATATGTATTTGGTTGGTGCTCCTCCTGTTTGCAGACATGTTTGTGTGACATTATGGCCATGCCCAAATATCCCTGGGCACAGGCAATATTAATGACTGGACTAGGCTGGCCTTTGGACTGGGTGTCCTTGTTTGGTTGTGCCACTCACTTCCAGGTGTAGATGTGCTCGATGTTTTTTTTGTAATGTTATCCATTTGTAACCACAGATGTATGTGGAATGTTTTCTGTTAAGCACTATAATTTTTAATTTTCTAAGTAAAAAAAAATTCTCACTTACAATACTTGTGGCGTTTTTAGTGGGAACACATTTTAAACAGCTTGGGCTAAACCAGATATTTTTGGTTTGAAGAGGTGTAACAATGCAAATCTAAAGCTAAGGAAACTACATGAAATACATTAGGCAACAATTAAGGTAAAAATGTTTTACTTTGAGGTAATGCCACATTACGGCAAAACAACATATTTAACAAAAAGGATAACACAGACACACAGAATGTTGAGACACGAAATAAAATTAAGTAAAATGCTGCAAGATCAGGTTGGCTCGAACTGATTGGCCAGACTCACTGGGTGGCCCCACAAAATTCACGACATCATCCTCTACGGCTGAAGAGGGCAGGCTATCCACATAACGTGGGACACGTTCCAGGATGGCAAAATTGTGCAAAACAGCACATGCCATTATAATGTCGATCACTTTCTTGGGATCATATTGCAGGGCGCCCCCAGTATGGTCCAGGCAACGAAAACGGGTCTTCAACAGCCCAAAGGCCCTCTCCACAACAGCCCGGGTCTTGCGGTGCGCACGGTTGTACGCTTCCTGAGAGGCATCCTGGGGCCGCAGCACAGGCGTCATGAGCCAGGGTAGAAGTGGGTACCCAGAATCACCTTAAACAGACAATTAAATGTAATCAAAATTAAAAAGGCAACACAACAAACACAAAAAAATGTACATATATCATAATGATGTAAGGTAAAGGGGAAAAAAAAACACCCAGGGCACATTAGCAAAATAAATATTGCCACTAATGTATTACCTAATTAAAAATGGCACTTCAATATACCAATTAATTAACAAACATCTGCACGGCCAAGGGGATTTTGAATTTAAATATATTTTTAGTTTTCAGACATGTTACAATTAGGATGCTGCTGAGGGGCTATCCACATTTATATGGAAACTACAATGTATGCAGTTTAAGTCCACTTTGACATTTAAAGACCAATAGTACAAAAGGAGCCAAAGCTCAAAGATCCTTGGGTATAAACTCCCAACCAATATATTTAGGGACAAGGAACTTACAGACATCCTAACTAAAGGGAAAACATTCTGAAGGACAAAGCGAGGCAAGCATTTTTTTTGGAAGTTCATAATATATGACCCAAGAAAAAGGCAGTTTCAGGCTTATGTAAAGAATTCAAATAATAACATATCAACAAATACAAGATTAATCCAACATTTAATAGCACACAAATAGGACACACTTACCAAGCAGCCATGCCCCCGAAAATTCACCTGCCTCAAATCTCCGAAACAACCCAGATCGCCTGAGTATATAGGAGTCGTGGGACGATCCTGGGTAGCCGGCAAGGACACTCATAAAACGCATGTCCGGACCAACCACGGCCTGGACATTAAGGGAGTGTCCCATTTTACGATTCCTTAAGGCAAAAACATACAAAAAGGGTAATTGATATTTGACCCAAAATAAAAAATTAACAACTAAACATGTCTGCACTCTATTGGGAAATACTAATGAAAAGCCTAGATAAAGCAGCTACACAAATGAGGGATAAACAAATATGCTGCCGCAAAGGAAAACAGGTTACATTACACGTTGGGCAACATAATAACCAATCTCAATACCTATATATATACTCGTCGCCAGCCCTAGGTACGAGTGCCACATGTGTGCAGTCAATAGCACCAATAACGTTGGGCATGTCGGCCACATTATAAAACCCAAGCTTAATGGCGTTTCTGGCTGCCATATCATCCGGAAAATAAATATATTTTGGAGTTATGGCAGCCATGCCTTCCAAAAATTTAGAGAGTGCGCGGCTCAGCGTAGGCTGTGACATCCCCACGGAGAGGGCACCCAGCCTCTGGAACGAGCCGTTCGCCAAAAATTGCAGGCAGCCAAGCATCTTGGTCATACCTGAAATTGCATGCCCCTTCCTTGTGGTGCGGGCTAACCATGGCCGCAGCTCACTATATAATTTATGGAGGGAAGCGCGATTAAGCCTGGTCAGCTCGAACAGCTCAACATCATTCATGCTATCGATGTTCATGCGACGACGCAGGGGCAATCTGCTCTCAGACATCTCGATCAACTCAATGCCAAAAAGCATAAGCCCTTGATGTGCCACAAACTCGCTCCGCTCCATCCTACTCCCGAGGCCAAATAGCTGCCGGCAAACATTTCGTAAAGCAGCTCTTTAATGGGCTTCAAAACAATTAGCAATCACCTCTCTGAATTGGTCGCAAGCCCATGTGAAGGACGTAAAAAATAGGATCGGACGCAAATAATACGATTTGGACGGGAAAAACACACGAACTAACGCAAATTATACGATTCTCGTACGAAATGCGTATGTTCATATACGTCTATGCGCGAACGATCGTGCGAATACGAAATGGCCAAAAAAACAAGAAAAAATGACAAACACCCACCCAAACTTACGATTCTCGATACGAAATCAATTAACTTTGGCTCTTTGAATCGAGGGGCATATATTTAGAAATATCAGCTGCACACCAATTACACTTAAAAAATTTTTTTTACTTTTTTTTTCTGCTATTTAGACCCATATTTTCCTATTGCATGGCACGGCCTGCTTCAAAAAGTCCTTACGTATGGGATATTCTGCCACAAGGTGGCACAGTGCACTGCAGAAGAGTTGAGGCTCCTCCCGGTACCATATAAAGACAACATCACCAATAGACCTCTCGCAGTGTTTCCTCTGCAGTGATACTGCGGACGATAGAAGATGGCTCTTTATATTGCGCAGGTGAGCGGGGCAACCAAGCCTGCGGCCCTGCATGTCTATTTCCACCTGTTTCCTGCCCCTCTGTGCCTCCCAGCCTCGGCTGTCTGATCGGGTGAGGGTAGAAGAGCACTAGGGTCAAGTGCTCAAGGAGCACTGCTCCAAGCCGCAGACCCTGTACCACAAAGGGTGGCCGGCCATAGGCTTTATGGTGAGCCTACTAGGGATGCGGAGTTCCTGTCCTAGCTTCTGAGGGGATGAGTGTTTTGGGGACTGTGTGCCTTGTTTCTCTGGTTTCTGGGGTCCCCCCCCATCCCTGACCTGGCTCTCGCCGCTGTCTGCTCGCCTCTCCTCCCCCCCTCTCCCCGACATGTGTTCGGGGGTGGGGCGGGTGGTAGTGGCGAGTGGTTTTATCTGTGTTTTAAGTGTATTTTTTGCAACCTTTGCCACTTTGTACTCCGGGCGGCGCTATGACTGTGAGGCGTTCGTTGTATAGCGATGGCCCCGGCGCGGTCATGTCAGCGCCGTTTTTGGGCTCTCTTCGAGGTTCTTCTGCCAGCGGCATCTGCTGCGCGTCTGGGGACCCTCTTCCTCCCTGGGCTGCGGCGGCTGGTCTGGCGGCTTGGTGATCCTTCGGTCTACTTGGTCCGTGAGTCCCCTTTGGGTGTTTTGTTTCCTTGGGGCATGGGCTGTGGGATGTTTATGTGTTTTTACTCATGTCTTTCAGGCAGGACAACTGTGGGTTGTGGTTTCTCCTGGCTTACCTCCCCTCATCTCCCTCTTACTGGCTTCTGGGGGCATCCCTTGGGGGAGCATCCCGGGTGGCTTTTTATTAGCCCTTACCCTGTGCTGGCCTATTGCGCCTGTGGTTATCACCATATGGAGGCTTCTGGGGATAGCGTGCTCGGGGGTCCTTCGGGGCAATCCCGGCTGTGTGCCATGTGCGGGGTATCGCCTTTGAGTAACAGTGCCGCGGTGTGCGTGCTGTACGCTTAAGGTATCATTGTGGCCCAGGCTGGGCTACCCGCTTCTCTTCCCAGCTCTGCACCCCCTTTGGCATCGCCTACCCCTCCTCGCCTGCATTTATCCCCCAGTGAGGGGGATACTAGCAGGGGGGTCACAATCTGATCTGGCACTTCGTGTGGCCAGCTTCGAAAGGCAGCTTGCCAGGCCTGTTCCAGGTAAGGCCTCTGGCAAAAAGTGGCACCTGGCTCCGACGCCCTCCCTCTTTGCTGAGGAGTATGAGGGAATTGATGCCTTTGGTGGCCGTTACTCCCTAGAGGAAGGGAAGCTTTTCCAGGACTCTGATTCCTCTGGGGACCAGCAAGAGGGGTACGACAGTGACCCTGGGTCTGCGTCCGGGGAGGACTCATGGTTCCCTGATGACAATGATAGACTGTTGTCTGACATTTTTGAAATCTTGCACATTGTCCCCCCTGAGGTGGCTAAGAGGAAGCAGGGTGAGCACTTTCGTCCTGATAAGCAGTGTCTGGAGTTCCCTGAACAGGGCCATTTCTCTAATATGGTGCTCAAGGAGTGGGAACGTCCTAATAGATTGCCCGCTGTACCCAAAGGGTTGGATAAGAGGAATTTCTTTCCTGCTGACCTGGTCAAGCGATGGTCGTGTCCCCCTGAGGTGGACACTCCCATTCTAGGGCTGTCCAACACCTCGGTCATGCCTTCCCCTGACACTACTACACTGCGGGACAGCGAGGACCGGCGTATGGATCAGCTGGCCTGCCATGCTTTTACATTTGTGGGGGCTGGGCTGCATCCTGTCTGTGCCGCTGCCATTACAGCTATTGCCCTTAAGAAAAAGCTCAAGTGTCTCACTGATGGCGCTATGGCTGGTAGGAGGAGGAAGGATTATAGGGCCCTCTTGCTTTGCTCTGATTTTGTTGCCTTTGTCCTTACTGCCATGGATGATGCGGTACGGCTGGGTGGTAGGGCCTCTGCCCTCTTTGTGGCTATGCGCCGCTCTGTTTGGTTGCGTCAGTGGGCAGCTGACGCTGCTAAGAAGGCTCTTACTGGGCTCCCCTTTGCGAGGCTGCGGCTCTTTGGTGAGCGTCTGGATGTTCTAGCCAAGGATGGTAGACTACCTCAGCGTAGGAAGCAGCCTGATCCCTTTAGGGGGCCCTCCGCTTCCCTCCCCTCCTTTCGTGCTCCCAGAGTGCTCCCAGTCGTGGCTCTCTCTTCTCGGGTAGCCGCAGGGATTCCTGGTTCCGTGGCAGATCCCGTGGCTGTCCCGGTCTCTCATGGGGTTCCAAGCCCAAACCCCCTCCCAAGCCCCCTCAGGCATGGGGAGGCGCCCTCACCCATCCGGGTGGGGGGACGGCTTTGGCTCTTTGCTCACATCTGGAGGCTCCGCGTCTCAGACCGGTGGATTCAGGAGGTGTTGTCCTCCGGTTACAAGATAGAGTTTGCAGCCTGGCCACCCCCAAGATTCCTCAGATCCCAGATGTCTCCAAACCCTCTGTCAACTCAGGGTTTGCGCCTTGCAGTTCAACGCCTGTTGGAGCCAGGAGTCATTTGCCTGGTGCCTCCCCAAGAACAGGGTCAGGGGTTCTACTCCAATCTTTTCACGGTTCCCAAAAAGGACGGGTCCTTGAGGCCCATCCTGGACTTGAAGGGTCTCAACAAGTTTGTCAGGTTCAAGCACTTTTGCATGGAGACGCTACGCTCAGCTCTCAGTACCCTTCGCCCGGGAGACTTCATGACCTCCGTGAACATCAAGGATGCCTATCTTCACGTGCCAATCTTTCTGGGTCATCAGAGATTCCTGAGGTTCGCTCTAGAGGATCAGCATTATCAGTTTGTGGCTTTACCGTGTGGTATCACCTAGGTGCCTCGGGTGTTTACCAAGGTGCTGGCGGGCGTGATGGCTCTGCTGCAGAATCAGGGTATTCGCATCCTCCCTTACCTGGACGATTCAGGAGGTGTTGTCCTCCGGTTACAAGATAGAGTTTGCAGCCTGGCCACCCCCAAGATTCCTCAGATCCCGGATGTCTCCAAACCCTCTGTCAACTCAGGGTTTGCGCCTTGCAGTTCAACGCCTGTTGGAGTCAGGAGTCATTTGCCTGGTGCCTCCCCAAGAACAGGGTCAGGGGTTCTACTCCAACCTTTTCACGGTTCCCAAAAAGGACGGGTCCTTGAGGCCCATCCTGGACTTGAAGGGTCTCAACAAGTTTGTCAGGTTCAAGCACTTTTGCATGGAGACGCTACGCTCAGCTCTCAGTACCCTTCGCCCGGGAGACTTCATGACCTCCGTGAACATCAAGGATGCCTATCTTCACGTGCCAATCTTTCCGGGTCATCAGAGATTCCTGAGGTTCGCTCTAGAGGATCAGCATTATCAGTTTGTGGCTTTACCGTGCGGTATCACCTAGGCGCCTTGGGTGTTTACCAAGGTGCTGGCGGGCGTGATGGCTCTGCTGCGGAATCAGGGTATTCGCATCCTCCCTTACCTGGACGACATTCTGATTGCGGCTCAGTCTCTTCATCAGGCCAAGAAGGACACTCAGGTGGTGACCTCCACTCTCGAGTTCTTCGGCTGGGTGATCAACCTTCCCAAGTCTTTACTGTCTCCGTCTTTGGTGAGGTCCTTTCTGGGCATGACTCTGGATACCTCTCAGGTCAAGGTGTTCCTTCCTCAGCAGAAAGTGGAGGGCCTTCAGAAGCAGGCACGGGCTCTGCTCTTGTGTCCCTATCCCTCCATCCGGCAAGGGATGCAGTTAGTGGGCCTGATGGCGTCCTGCTTTGAGGCGGTCCCCTTTGCTCAGTTTCACATGAGACCTCTTCAGTTGCACCTCTTGTCAGTTTGGGATCAGGACCCTGTGTCCCTGGATCAGGAATTTGCTTGGTCCCCACTGGCCAGATGGTCCCTCTCGTGGTGGCTGGACTCAAGGAACCTTCTAGTGGGCAGGACTTTTCTGCCTCAGTGCTGGGAGACTTTTGGAAGTCTCTGAAGTTCCAGGGTCGGTGGGGCCCCCAGGAGGCCCATGCTCTCATCAATGTCCTGGAACTGAGGGTGATAAGGTTGGTTCTTTCTCAGCTGACCACACACCATCGGGGTCGGGCTGTTCAGATCTGCTCGGACAACCAGACGGCGGTTGCCTATGCATCTAGGTGGTCTACATTCCGGGGGTGGAGAACCAGGAGGCAGACTGCTGCTACTTTTTGAGGATCCCACCCTACCTTACGGGCACTGCTATTGGACATCCCATACGTAAGGACTTCTTGAAGCAGGCCGTGCCATGCAATAGGAAAATGACAATTCTGTGAGTACTCACCTGTAGAATTGCTTTTACTATGCATGGCTCGGCCTGCTTCACCCCACCCTTGTTATCGTTATTCTTGGTTGCCTCTTTATGGTGATTGTTCCAAGTTAGTTGGGGTTGTTACCTTTTTTACCTTTATTATCGCCCGGCTTCTTGTATAACTGCTTGTCAACGCTGGGAGAGGTCTATTGGTGATGCTGTTTTTATATGGGGCCGGGAGGAGCCACAACTCTTCTGCAGTACACTGCGCCACCTTGTGGCAGAATAACCCATACGTAAGGACTTCTTGAAGCAGGCCGTGCCATGCATAGTAAAAGCAATTCTACAGGTGAGTACTCACAGAATTGTCTTTTTATCCATACAGGCAAAGGTTAAATAATACATCATCTCAAATATATACAGGGGCGTTTGGTATCAAAAGAAACAATCAATGTAAATATTTAAAGGAGCAGTATCGCAAATTTTTCTTGGTGACATATTTAAATGGTACTTTGAATGTAGGTAAGTGTTGGAGTAAAAATTACAAATTTAGAAAAAAATGATGTGTGTGTTGAGCAGCTGGAGACTAATAGCTCATGTTTATGTCTGCTGAGTGTCGGAGGCCGACACTCTGGCCTGTTCCACGCTGAGGAGAGGGGTGAAACAAGGTATCAAAGTCTCAGCTGTTCAGTGCTGGCAGCCGTCCAGCATAAGATAACAACATTGCAACATTGCCTGGCCAGAACTCATATATCTAAAACAGAGAGAAAAGCTCTAGAAGTCATTTAGCTGATTTTGACAGTTTTCCCTTCATGTTGGCTCTGCTGCAGAATCTTTCAGTTTACCATTTTCTCTCTTTTTTCCATATGATCTTTCTTTCAGCTTTGTGTGTTTTGACCAAAGCCCAACCCAGGATTTTCACTATCTGGAGTTTTGTTTTGTGCCCATAGGGGCATCCCGACTTGGGATGCCCTGATATGTGAAATCCCCAAGTTCGCCTGTGAAAACGTACCTTTCCCTGTCCCACAGCGCATGCGCGGGCTCTCATCCAATCAGCTCTGTTTGCACGCAGATGGGGAGCCTGAGCAGTAACCTTCCTGGCCGCCCGGCCTGTCTAAATGACTATCTGCGTGAGCGCGCCAGAAAAATGGGGGGATCTGTGGTTATCCAGGGGTCGTTTCACACAGTGGGGTATCCCGATTTAGGATGCCCAAGGGGGAAGGTCAATGGCCAGGTCTTATAGACTTCAGGGTCGGCCACTCAGGGTTTTGTTCCACTTTAATACCTTTAGATTTTCCTGCACAGTTATTCAAAGAAGAATTTCAGTTATTTTCAGTCAGTTTAGATTATTTTGTATAGATTTTTTTTGAGTCACCTGGTCTCACCTCACACTCACACAGCCGTTACCACTGATTACAGTGTCAGGAGACCAGTGGGCTAAATGAAGCAGCTCATTAAATACAACCCAGCAGATCCCCCTATTCAGCAAATGGACTGAACCATTGTCATTATACAATTTAAAAGAAAGGCAGATATTTTTTCCTTTTTCTATCGCCAGATTATTTATACACATGTTAGAAGCTATTGTGTGGCTATTTAATTATTTATCTTTTTAATGCAAATTTTGCGATACTGCTCCTTTAAGCAAAAAAATAGAAACAATTGTATCCATAGTATGAGTTCACTCGCATTCTGAGAATGAAGTTATATAATACAAGGCTTTAATACATAGTATCTCTATTAGGAGAAACATTTGGATACATAAGCAAATAGTATCATCCTATGCTGCGTGTTGGAGCTAGTGATTCCTCATAAGGGTTACATCAGTGTCACAGCTTTGCAGCTTACAAAGTAATCAACATATTGCCATATGCCAACATGAGCCTTATAAATATATACCACAATTGTCACAAGCATCAATGCATAAGAAGCAAAACTATGCAGATAATAAGCAAGCAATGTATTACCCAAGGTTATGTGAATAGCAAAGGTGGGGGCGGTCCTCCCGCCTTCCGGGGATCACGTCCCCTTTTGTCAAGGAATGGCGCCTGATATTTCTAAATATATTGACAGGCTCTGTCACCCCTTTGTCAGGATCTGGGGCCAACGGCAATGACTCTGAAGACAGTTCTTAGTCAAATAATAAACGATTTATTGAAAACAAAGTCCAACAGGCAAAAGCTCTTAACTTCAGAGTATAATGCAGGATACAATGCAGTACAGCAAGCGGTTACCCCACCAACTTTAGCGAAGTCCAGGGTATGATAATTACAGCGTATTGTAAGTCCTGGATATCGCAGTCGCAAGTCCAGGCTGTTAATCCACAGGTTCCAAGAACAAATGTAGTTCAGCACTGTCAGTATTGGGAGCAGCAAGGCCCGGGCTCCTCATCCCAGTCTCTCCATCTCCACACTGGAAGCCTCAGCGGCTCCTTTTATTAGGCTTCTTTCCTTCAATTAGTCTCATCTCCTGTGTAAGAACTGGAAGTAGGGGAAAAACCTGTAGCGGACTGAGAATGTGGACTGGGGTCCTGTAAACCCGGCATGGATCGTGCCTGATTGAGAAAACCAAGGGAGAAATAGCAGCACTTTTCCATACAGTTTACCACACCTTATAGACTAAACCTGTCACCCCCTGAATTTTATTCCTAACAGGAGAAGAAAACCACAAGCTTGGTGGAAGTTGTATTCAGTTTGGGTGTATAAGTGACCCTTCCTCTCATTAGCAAAGGTATTTATATGGATTTTTAATGTTACACAATTTCGAGATAGTTCTATTTTAAGGTAAGTATTTTGGGGTGTTGTACTGGCCACTGCCCAAGGAGGCTCCAGCTATCGGGATGCCCCCCTGAGCCTTTCACAATGTACTGTATCAACCTTGAAAATGCCCCATTCAATGTTCCACCACTGCCAGGATTGCTTGCAGTGATGGGAAGCACCGTCTAGCAGTAATTTACAGGCTAATTTAGGACTAGCGCCACGTATCGCCAATTTGTGATGTTTGTAGGGGGCGCTGTAGAAGCGATCTCCCTGATTCACTGCAGAGCCAATGGAGAATGCTAGGTGGTGTCCCGAGGTCAGAGCGCCCAAGACTCTACACTACATCTAACAACAGGACAACGCTGCAGCGACTGATAGGTAGCACTCGGCGCTGAAGCCCATGTTTAAGAAAAAACTACACACAACCAGCGTTGGCGCTCTAAAACTGGGCTCTAGCGTCGAGTGCCAGCAATTATGGGGGTTATTTAAGAAGGGATATCGGCAGGTAGCGCCTCATAGCGGCAGGCAGAGTCTGGTGAACGCTGGACACTGTACGCAATACCACATTTATGAAAGCGCATCTGCTGAGCGACTCTAACAGCGTCATGTAGTGTCACATGTATTATTACAGGCAGGTCAGTGTATAGCGCCTCTAACAGCGTCATGTAGCGTCACATGTATTATTACAGGCAGGTCAGTGTATAGCACCTCTAACAGCGTCATGTAGTGTCACATGTATTATTACAGGCAGGTCAGTGTATAGCGCCTCTAACAGCGTCATGTAGCGTCACATGTATTATTACAGACAGCTCAGTGTATAGCGCCTCTAACAGCGCCATGTAGCGTCACATGTATTATTACAGGCAGCTCAGTGTATAGCGCCTCTAACAGCGCCATGTAGCGTCACATGTATTATTACAGGCAGCTCAGTGTATAGCGCCTCTAACAGCGCCATGTAGTGTCACATGTATTATTACAGGCAGGTCAGTGTATAGCGCCTCTAACAGCGCCATGTAGTGTCACATGTATTATTACAGGCAGCTCAGTGTATAGCGCCTCTAACAGCGCCATGTAGCGTCACATGTATTATTACAGGCAGGTCAGTGTATAGCGCCTCTAACAGCGTCATGTAGTGTCACATGTATTATTACAGGCAGGTCAGTGTATAACGCCTCTAACAGCGCCATGTAGTGTCACATGTATTATTACAGGCAGCTCAGTGTATAGCGCCTCTAACAGCGCCATGTAGCGTCACATGTATTATTACAGGCAGGTCAGTGTATAGCGCCTCTAACAGCGTCATGTAGTGTCACATGTATTATTACAGGCAGGTCAGTGTATAGCGCCTCTAACAGCGCCATGTAGCGTCCCATGTATCATTGCAGGCGGCTCAGTGTATAGCGCCTCTAACAGCGTCATGTAGCGTCACATGTATCATTGCAGGCGGCTCAGTGTATAGCGCCGGCGCTCTAGCTTCCAGAGCCTGGTATTACCTGTCGCTCAGTGTCGTTCTCTCATACATTTCAATGTATGTAATGGCAATTACATTTTTTTTTTTTGCTCCAATCATTGTGTGACGTCTTCTGGCTGCAAACAAACACTTTTAGAAACTTATTGGACTTTTTATATTTTTATGCAGAATTGTCATTACAGGTCTGGCACTAAAGTGTTTTTTTTTTCTTTTATACAGAATTGTATGTGCAGGTTGGCCATTGCAGTGTCAGTGTCACAGTGTTATAACAATGTCATTCCATGTGTTTTCGCTTTGTTACTGGTGGATATGTGTTCAAAAACAGACTTTAATCACACAGGGTCTGGCGCTCTATGCTACAGCGACCAGCTTTAGAGCGCCGATGCTGTGTGTGTCTAGCGTTCTCTTGAATATGGTGTGGAGTGCCGAGTGCTGGACGCACTGAGCTGGCGCTACCTCTCACTCCCTGCAGTGCTGTACTGTTGTTAGAGCACCCAACATACATCACATTCATCAATGCCGGCCAGGTTACTAGTGGGACCGAGATGCTCTGTTACAGCGCCTGATACCCACTTACAGCATCTACTAGTGGTCGCTCTAAGCGCCGCTATACAGACGCTCAACTGGCAATACCTGCCGTTAGTAGGGATTCAGCCTCCATGTGATAAAAGTCTGTTTCTCATCACATATCCACCAGCAGCAGAGCGAAAACACATGGAATGTGTAACACTGACACTGCTAATGGCCGACCTGCACATACGATTCTGTATAAAAGAGAAAAAAATAAATAAAAACGATAAAAATGTTTGGTTGCCGGGCAGGAGAGGACACACAATGATTTGACCCAAAAATTTAGAACATAACACTAGAAAAACACTATTTATACACAACCAAATGAAACTCTATTGAAATGTATGGGAGAGCGACACTGAGCAACAGGACTACATGGTGCTGCTGAACATAGAGCCGGCGCTATACACTGAGCCACCGCTAGTGATACATGTGACGCTATTAGAGGCGCTCACCAGATTGACTTTCGTATGTATGGTTTTTACATACTGCGCCCGGTGTTCACCCGACGCTACGTGGCGCTACCTGGCGTTAGCGTTTTTAGATAGAAAAGTATATGAAATAGCTTCTGGCTGAAAGAGACGATTGCAGAAAGTAATTTGTTCCAGAGCTAGCGTTTTCTCTGTAACTATTATCTGTAATATCGTCTTTAAATACCGTCGGCCTTTCCATCACTTGCTGCGCACGCTATAAGAATAGTCACGATAACTCCACCTTCTATTTCCTCCTCTAGATATTTGTCCTAATGGCTGGTTGCTTTATGAAAAGAGTTGCCTCTGGTTTTCTGCCAAGGACGAGCTAAAAACGTGGTGGGACAGCAAGAATAGCTGTGAGAATGTAAAAGCCAAGATGCTCGTCGTCCCCAGGAATGATGCAGCGCTTCAGGTAAAGGTCACTAGTAATGGCGACACCTTCCATCCCAGGACGACCTTCAGGTTTCTGATAAATATTCTACTAATGCCACAATATCTGGAGGTAGTTTCCATACCGTGTCACATAGTATAATGTAATACTTACCAACTTGTCAGGGTGGGAAAGAGGGACATTTGATAAATAAGGCCACGCCCCCTCGCTGAGGGATGGATGAAGCCACGCCCCCTCGTTGAGGGATGGGTGAAGCCACGCCTCCCCTTCTTGATTGATGGATAAAAGATAGGACGTAACACTTACAACAATAGAAACACATAGAATAGGCAAATGAATTGTTTATTGCTGCAGATCTGCATGTTACAACTCAAATAGGGACAATATGTAACTGAAGCCACACCCACCTCACTGAGGGATGGATGAAGCCACGCCCCTCATTGAGGGATGATGAAGCCACGCCCCCTTATTGAAGGATGGATGAAGCCACGCCTCCTCGTTGAGGGATGGATGAAGCCACGCCCCCTCATTGAGGGATGGATGAAGCTACGCCCCCTCATTGAGGGATAGATGAAGCCACACTCTCTAATTGAGGGATAGATGAAGCCACACCCCTTATTGAGGGATAGATGAAGCCACTCTCTTTCATTGAGGGATGGATGAAGCCACACTCTCTCATTGAGAGATAGATGAAGCCACACTCTCTCATTGAGGGATAGATGAAGCCACACTCTCTCATTGAGGGATAGATGAATCCACACTCTCTCATTGAGGGATAGATGAAGCCACACTCTCTCATTGAGGGATAGATGAATCCACACTCTCTCATTGAGGGATAGATGAAGCCACACTCTCTCATTGAGGGATAGATGAAGCCACACTCTCTCATTGAGGGATAGATGAATCCACACTCTCTCATTGAGGGATAGATGAAGCCACACTCTCTCATTGAGAGATAGATGAAGCCACACTCTCTCATTGAGAGATAGATGAAGCCACACTCTCTCATTGAGAGATAGATGAAGCCACACTCTCTCATTGAGGGATAGATGAAGCCACACTCTCTCATTGAGGGATAGATGAAGCCACACTCTCTCATTGAGGGATAGATGAATCCACACTCTCTCATTGAGGGATAGATGAAGCCACACTCTCTCATTGAGAGATAGATGAAGCCACACCCCCTCATTGAGGGATAGATGAAGCCACACCCCCTCATTGAGAGATAGATGAAGCCACACTCTCTCATTGAGGGATAGATGAAGCCACACTCTCTCATTGAGGGATAGATGAAGCCACACTCTCTCATTGAGGGATAGATGAAGCCACACTCTCTCATTGAGGGATGGATGAAGCCACACTCTCTCATTGAGGGATAGATGAAGCCACATTCTCTCATTGAGGGAT